>WEKY01002083.1:35315-168465 GCA_013390045.1 Picathartes gymnocephalus | reverse complement strand
AAAAAAAAAAAGAAAAAGGCTCAAAAGTCTTCTGTTTTCACAAAAATGGCAACTAAGAAAGTGGAATGACTTGCCACAGGATGCTGTGTATTCTTCATGTGTGTGTGTGGCAACACTGTGATCATGCCTATATTTGTGAGACTCCAGCACAGGAAATCTCTGAGCCACAAATTCTTGGTGAATGAAAATTCTAGGGAGAAAATATTACCCTGCATTTCCCCTTCTTTTGTGGTAGTCCCCAGGCAGCTCTTACGGGTCACTGTAGAAGGGTTATACTTTTCATCTGACCACAGAAAGATGGTCTCGTGCTCCTTTACTTTTTTGTTGCGGTCCTGATGAGCTGCAGCAAACTGGCAGAGCTGCATGAGGTAATATTATATCCATTCTCTGAATAGCACACTGCCTTTTCTAAGGCTGTCAATCACACTCTGGCAATAAATTCTCAAAATAAAAACTTTTAATATAAATAAAACCCACAAATAAAACTGATAGTGGAGCATTAGTTGAGTGCAGGAATGTAATGATACTTATCATAAAAATCGGTGCAGTGTGAGTTTTCATCTGACCTGTCATCACCCTGCAATCTTTTTCATTATCATAAATCAAAAAGCATTGTTTGGTTTAAATCACTTGCTGCTTAAAGATGAATCACCTTCGATTTCCTGAGCTTTGTTTACAGCAGAGAAGGGGGGAAAAAAGCTTTCAAAGGCTGTACAACAGTAAAAATTTCTGGTCTTACTTTGCATATTAAAAAAAAAAAATCTGAGAGAGCTCTAAAACTTAAGCTAGCAAGCAACATAAAATGAAACAGAACTGTGATTCAGGAAAAAAAAAAATATTTCTCCATCTGCAGAGCTATTAATCTACAGTTTGGTCCAGAGAGTTCACATTCAGCAGTCTGTGAAGAGGGCCCCCAGGCTCTAATGGCTTGAAGAAGATGGGCCCTCAAACGTTTAATCTAGCTACAGGTGCATAGCTAAGCTTCTCTGTAACATCTCTTCCTGAGGATAGGAAACCACGGAGCATCCTACACCGGATTGTGCAGACACCAGCTACGTGGCTTAAAGCGTGTCCTGTGTACCGATTACTGACTTGCAAATCACCCAAGCCGCATCAGTAGGTTTGGCCAGAGACCTCCTTCTGAGAAGCAGAGTCCTCCTCTTCCTTCATCCCACCACCTTGGCATTACATCCCATGCCCAAAATGCAATTAGAGTCTTGCCATTTTTGCCAAAGTCAGGAAGAATAGGGTCATTTAAAAAGTCACTTGACTAAACTGATGAGCCCAATGAGCTGGAACAGCAAAACTGATCACAGCTTGGTGTAAGTCATCCCCAGGGGGACAACACAGAAGAAACATGCTGCACACAGTCATATCTAGGTTTGTTCTGTGAAGAAAATTCTCATAAGAAAAGAAACAAGCAAAAATAAAACAGGCTTCATTTTGTATGTCTCCCATTAGCTAGAACCCTCATGGCAATTCCCATCAATTTAACTTTTGGATGTCTGGATACTAGCCAGGGAGCACTCAGCTTCCATATGCTCAACAAAAAGAGCAACAGCAGCAATGCAAGGCTGTCGTCAGGCAAGGCAGGTAAATCACTGCATAATTCTTTTCAAAACAAATTTTCCAAAACTTTTCATCCTACTTTAAGAAACTGAAATTGGCCAAGTTTGGTAAAAAGCCCCATAAGCCCCACAAGAATTCCTAAATCTCAAAACCTGCCTGATGGAGCTGGCTGTGTTTGTCCACTCAGCCATATTTTTTTGACCCTTCTTTATGCCCCTGAAGTGGAAATGGTTTCCTGCACAGAGTTATTTGTTGTCCTTGGGAGGCAGTATAAGCTAAGAGGCAGTAGGGTAGAGGCAGAGGAAGAAGGCCGGGAGTTGGACTCAGATGTATCTCTGAACCTCATTTGTGTTGCTATCTGTCTTTTGGGGAAGTCAGTTCACCTCAGCCTCACGTTCCTCTCTCTGTGTAAAACAGAGACCTCACACACAATTGTGCACAATTTGTTAAACATATGAAGTAGTAAAAGAGCAATTCATCTTGCTAATTTTGTCTGTCTGTAGTTACTATCCAGTCTAACTAGGTTCCCTCCACAGCTCAGGGACACAGAGAGCTTGGATAAATCACCTCCATTTTCTCCACTGATGGTGGAAGGAGGCCAGACACCTGGCCACATTTAGGCAAAATTAATCCCATTTTCATGTCCAGAGTCATAGTAAAGGCCAGAAAACTTCTGTTGCTGGCACATCACAGCCTCCTCTATTAGAAAGCTGAAGGATGTGTTCACAGTAAGCAGGCTTCTGAATCTATCTTTCCAGAAACTAAATTCACTAATTTCAGAAGCTCTCTTTGTCTTTACTTAGCACTTGTTAATTTATTTGAGACATTAGGGTAACATCACTCACTGGCTTTGATCTGTCACTGCTACTAGGTTGCCAGCTAGGTTGTGCTCCCTTCTGGCAGCACATCAGCCCCTATGTAGCACACAGGTAGGATTTTAGATATGTGAGCATCCCTTGCCCCAAATTTAAGTAACATTATTGTGGTAACATGCCCACATTACTGACACTGAATAGACAACCAGACCTCACCCTTCACAATCTTTAACCAAAAGTTAGGTGTGTGTTTTGGAAGAGGAATGAAGGGTAGGGAAAGAGTGCAACAGGCTGGACAAGCCCAGAGTCTCTCCTTGAGGTAGCAGACCTCTAAAACCCTATTCGTCTACAGAAGTATTGCAGAACATCCTCAAATTTAATATAAGCTGAACAGACATCAAAGGAGAAGGGCTTGTGGTCATTGCTGCCTGACATTGAATTCATATGTGAGTCACAAGGAACTTGTACAGAGTTTTGAAGTCTGAGCCATGCAGTCACAGGATTGTAATTTTTGCTTTACTCTTGGGTAGTAATTTTTCCTCAAAGTTGAAAGTTTTCTTCATCCAATGGCATGATATCTGGTACTTCAAAAACCAGCTGCTGGTGAATCTGTGGAGCCCTTCGCCCACAAAGTCTCTTGACTGAGCTAAAATTTTCTGATATATTATATTGCTTCCATTAACAGTAATAAACAGGCATTTCCATAGCAATTTCCATAATCAAACTTGTCCACTCAAGATCTCCTCTGGAACTATCAGCTGACTTTGCAGGGAGGAAACCAAGGCAAAAGAATTATGCAAAATGCTCAAAATCACAAAATGAGTCAGACTCCAAGGCAAAAAAAAAAAAAAAAGAAAACCGGGGTCGGGGGAGGAAGGAGGGGAAAACAAACCCTTTAGTTCTCCTATCTGTGCTTCTGCCCCAAGGCAATCCCTGCCTTTCACAGCTAGGAACCAATTCAGATACCATTTACACACAGATAATTCCACTGACACTTTCAGAGTTAGCCTTGATTTACTGCACCATCTGTGAGATCAGCATGCGGCACAAGACACTCTTATGACTGGAAAATACTTTACTGACAAGGAGAAAATATATATGTATTTATCCCTGCTCTCTGTTGCTAATCTTTGATGACTACCTTTCTTCAAATGCTTTCAGTCAATTCCTGGCTGAACCATGTTTTTTCCACATTTAAATAGCCTTGTTAATTGGGTTAGATGTGACACATCTTCCTGGTCATGCAGCTCCTTTGACATGCAGTATGACCTCGTCAAGACTTCTCCTAGCGCTTCTCTTCCCCATTTGTTTTCTGCTTCTTGGTAATATAGCCATCACCTAGATTTTGTCATTTGCATTGTATGTCCCATCTTCTCAGCAATAATAACAACCTGCCTGGGGAAAAACAAACAAACAAACAAAAAAAAAGAAACCTAATTGAAAACAGAACCCTATATCCCCTACCTACTCATTGGATTACAGGAAAGTCACCAATTATACCTGGAGAATTTTAACAAAGCACTGACATCTCACCAAATCATGAAGCACTGCTCTCTGGAAATTATGTATGAACACCACTGCCTGGCATCTGTGTTCATGCAGATATAATGCATCAAGATTGAAATAAATTGTTTACTATCATACAAATAAAAAGAAGTGGGTCATATCTAGAGTATTTTAAGCACTTCTCCACATCTACCCTGCCCTTCTTAAGGTATACTTGTCATTGAAAGACTAACTTATCAACCTTATTAACAAGTGTGAAAAGAAACATTAAATCACTCCAGTGACCCTGTGAAAGATTTGGTTAGACAGGGTAGCTTACTCACTAAGTCACAGTTTAAATGAATTCCCTGTATCGCCAGTTGCCAAAAAATCTGAGCTATTGCCATTTCTTCCCCACTTTGGCACAGGTGCCTGACTGAGATGTCCTCACCTCTGTCCCTTCCCGTGTTGCATTCTAATGTGAATAGAGAAAAAAACCTCACTTACTTTGTTCTAAGCAACAACAAACTATGTCTTTCTTGCCTCTGCTCTTCAGAGAACAAAGGAAGTAAAATATTAACAGCTTCACTCATGCTTTCCCCTCAGCTTCTGAGGTAACTTTGCAATGAAGATAAACCCCTGCATCACACTCAGGCTGCTACCCAGGGCCCTGCCACGAGAGGACCAGGCTTCTTTGCTCCTCTGAGTGCTGTGCAGCAACAGAAGTTGTGTTGGGGCTGCTTCTGCTGCCAACAGAGTCAGCACAGGTGTTGTCACAGTGACCAAAACATCTGGGTCTGAGACCCAAAGCATCTGTGTTGTCTCTCTGGTTACTGACATCAGTATCTGAGTTAAATTAAAAATACATAGCCATGGGTATTTGTAGGTACAACACGTGTAATTTGTCCTCGTGAGCATGTAGCATATGAAACATTTGAAACATACTAATTCTCATTTCAGATCTTACAGGCGAAGGAAAATGCTCAAAAATAATTAGTTTGGACATAATTTTAGGGCAGTTGCTTAGATTTCTGTGCTGTTGAATTGGTAGTGAAAACTGTGGTTTTCCAAAAAGCACAAGACATCATACTATGCTAAGGCAGCCATTTTTAGAAGAATATTCAGTTGCATTATACATTGCACCTCCTCCTATCTTGAGTGAGGCTTCTCTGGATTGGAAAACAAAATTTTTCTGTCTGTCTGTTCAGGCAATTTATTAGTTCATGGTAGTACCTGGATTTTTTACTAACTATGGAATTATCAGCGATATAGCTGGTGTATAAGAAAAGATTAAACAGCATAAGACTCTTTAGCTTGAAAAAGGAGATATGTGATTGAGGAAAATCATGCAGAATGTCAAGAATGATTATCAGAAATGCTTCTAAAAACTCACGAGGGAATATTACTAATCTTTGCAATGCAAAAGGTGGGAATTGTCATAGAAATCATCAGGCTGCAAGATAAAAAGGAGCAAAAGAAGCACATTTTCACAGGACCAAGTTAAACTGTGGAATTCATTGCCAATGGATAGTGCAAAGACCAAAAGCACAAGCAGATTCAGGTACTAATTATAAAAATTCATAGGAAAGAAACAGGAATTGAGGCTAAATACAAAGACGTGGACCTAACCTAAAGTTCAGGAAATTCATAAGCTTATCCTTATCCAGGGAAATCCTAGAGGAAGGGCAGATACAGGCACTGAGCAGATATCCACCATCTGGTACCAATGTATGCATCCTTCTCACCAGACACAGACAGTGTGAAGTAGCTGGGGGTCTGCGACAGAAAGCAAAAGAAAACCAGGGCCCTGACTGGGTCCTGACTTTTGGCTCTGGGTGTATTAATGCTTGTTCAGGTAAGGAACTGGTAATCTGAGCAAATGATTAATTGGCATAAACAGCCAAATATAAACCTAAATTCTGCTTTAGCTGTCCTAGCTAATTTCCCTACCAGGAAAACAGGAACTGTAAAAACTTTCTTCTCAGACCACACCAAGACCCTGAAGTGTTTCTAATTCTAGCAGCCAGTATCAGCAAGTCACTTAACACGTCTGTGCCACCTTTGGCATATGCCTTTAGAACAGCAGCTATTAATAGTGACTTTATAGGTGCCACTCTTGGCCATGAGCCCAAAACACACTTCCTCTTTATCAGTTCACAGATATAAGAGGTGGCAGTTTCCATCATTGATGTTCCATTTATCTATAAATGGAGAAAACCAAATTTTTTCATGGAATTGAAGCAGAGAGGGAGGTGGGGCATGCAGGGCAGAAAGGCAAAAAAGAAAACATGAAGAAAAATTCAACACATTCTCACCACATGTATGACAGGCTGCTATAAGTAAAAAAATATATATAATCTCCCCAGGGTTAATTATAAAGGAAACATGGAACTCTCACTGAAGTATGATCTCCAATTACTGCCGCAGTGGTCATCTCCCCCTTCTGTCTCCTCTCTCTGCTGCCCACCACCCTGCTGTGGTCACACACACTGCAGAAAGCAGCTGAAATCATCTGCCAGGACTCACAGCTCTGACAACTCTTCTGCACTGCAGTCAGTGGCCTTACCAGCTCTGGCAAATTCCACATTTGCCTATATATTACTCTGAACACACATGGTCCTTAGGCTGGTGTCAGAGCTACTTGAGAAGCCTGCAGCAGACCTCCCTGTCCCTCCTTAGGAAGAAGCCAGGAGCAACAGAGCAGAGTTGTTTTTCTCAGGAGCAGTAACTCCAATGTACCCTTATGCCCCAGACCTGGTGCGAGCATGATCTACTTGTCACCAGAGCACAGGATGGGAAAACACCTCCAACCTCTTCCAGCCCCATCCCATTCAATTATTTAACAGTTACTCAGCACCTGCAAACACCAACACCTGCTGCCCACCCAGCACGGCAAGCCCTGCCCTAGGGGAAGAAAGGGAAAGCCAAAATTTCTTGTGCATTCCAGGCACCATGCTGGTGCAGATACCAGGAAGAACTGGGGGGTACCACTGCCTCCATCCACTACCAATGTAACTGTGGTACATTGTTTCCATTGCTGTGTAGCTGCTGTTTTGTTTTTTTGAGATTATACTCATTATTATGCATGTAGTGGCCTACATGCAATGAAATGTAAGACCTGAATATTGGTCCTGAATATTCCTCCTCCATAGAATGCAGTGGCTGCAAAAGCAGGTCCTTTATTTTTTGCCTGACTCCACCAAACACAAGGTGCGGGTGTCCAACACCTTACAATTAGTAAAATTAAGTTTGGGAGCATTTTATGGACAATGTCTTCTTTATGCTAGAAGTTTCACAAAAGGAGGTTAATCTCTTGAATAAGGACAGTCCCATCAGTTAGAACAGGATTTATTGGAGTCTATGTTTACCCCAACTCCATCAGACTTACTGCAGTTCAGGACAATGTAGTTTCTCCGTATATGAATGAGTTTCTCCCTCTGTGGACATGTAGTTAAAAGGCCAGATTGACCTTAAACAGAGTGGATAAATCAAGAAGTATGTTATGAAGTTTTTTCTACCTGTCCCAAAATACTCTGGCATGCCACACATGAGTTGACATTTACTTTCAACTTTCAAGTGGCTGGGACTGTATAACACTCACAAATATTTTCTAATGGGACCAGTGCCATGCAGCCTGCCCACCTGGAGATCTGGTCTCATTGGAAGTGAGATCTGAGTACTCCCTTTTTCTCTTTCACTCAGCACAAGACAAAGGTGGAGTGTTCAGGACAGTCTCATTGCCCAAAACTATAAAGGAAGTAAGCTGACACATACATCTCCCAAATGTATTTTCCAATTTTCATTCTTCCTCCTGTTCAGCCATCCCATTAGGTTTACAGCCAGAGCTGGTATGAAAGCCAAGCTTCCCACTGGCCTAGTGTATGTTATTGTGTGTTTCAATGTCTGAAGTTGGGTGCCTTTTCAGTAAGAGGTGCAAGGGATAGAAAATCCAGCAGCAGAAGATGCATGCTCCCCTTAACCCAGTGATTCCCCAAGTGACATTTGCTGCGTCACAGGAAGGAAGGAAGGAAGGAAGGAAGGAAGGAAGGAAGGAAGGCACTTGCCTTTCCAATCCAGTGACTGCAATTTTTGACACTTTTAGGAGTCTCTCAAGCACATCAGACAGAGGGTTTTGAGAATCTGAGTGCTCCTGGTGAAGGTGGTTTTATATTATGTTTAGTGCCACAGCCAGCTAGGGATTATGTTTTGATCCTCTGAGAACAGGGAGCTAGTTTCCATGTCTAATTGTGCTGTTCCTTGAGGCTCTCAGAGCAACTTCACTGCACAGAATCACTGAACATTTACAAAGAGGGGAAAAAAGAGGACTGCTCCTGCCCAAAAAATGAGTTTCCATAATCTTCTGGATGATCCATCCATGCCTAATGTAAAGTCCTAAACAGCAAACTATCTTTTCCACAAGAAATAAAGTTGTTTATTTCAAACTGTAAACTGTTAAACTGTTATTTAATTGTAAAACCCTTTTTTTCATAGAACTGTGAAAAAGAGGCATATAGCAGAAGCCTGCTGTTAGTATGACATACAGTAATGAATCAGTTAGCAAAGAGATTTAAGTGGAAGCATTGATTCATAACATGAAAACAGGAACTGGGCTTTTTACAGCACCTCCCTGAGGCAGTGGCACACCTGTCCCTTCCCAGTTCCTTTCAAAGCTCTTCCCACAGCACCACTCTTCCACCTCTTGCTTCTGCCCTTGGTTGAACATGGCATCATTTTGCAGAATTCAGGGGAATGGCACCATACAAGTGGCTTTGGCTGCTGAAATTGCTGCCCTCTGAAATTGCAGGACTTGGGCAAAGGAAGAGTTTGTTCCACATTTCTTCCGTTCCACTGAAGTTTCAGTGTGCAAATCCATCACTCCTCCACTTGACTCTGCACTTTTAGAGACACACACTGTGACACAGAGGGATTTTGGCAGTAGAAAAGAAAAGCTTCCAAAACACTGAGCCCTTAAAAGTGCCAATATATACGAGGCACTAAGGATGGAACCCTGTCAAGGAGAGGTATTCCTCTGTGAGAGGAAGCCTGATATCCCCAAGAGGAAGAGGGAGAGGTGTTCTCCCCATCCTCCCTCCCACCCTTCTCAAAAAAGCGTGTCTCAAGCACACAGCAGACATCAGTCGCAGTAGAGCAGCAGGATCCACAGTCCCCTGTTCCTTCCACATCACCCACTATTTCTCCAGGCCCCCAGTTCCTGTGTGGCAGCAGAGGATCTGATCTGGGGTGGCCTGCCATGGCTGATGGCATGCAGAGCATCGCTGGAACTCCAGCTCTGTGCAGTACCTATGGCAGAAGACAGTGGATCTTTTCTGTGATAATCCACAGCGGTGGCAGGTTTCCTACCACACTGCCTAATCTCTATAACTGGTTTTCATTATTTCTCCATGTGGTGTCCTATGTCTACCCACATCTGTTCAGCTAGAGACACAGGAAGCACTGAAGATTTGCACTGTATGTCTTATTTTGTCTATATGATGGTATACCAGAGCTGCTGCTAACAGTAGCAGATGTTGTAACTATGCTCCAGTGAGGGTG
Organism: Picathartes gymnocephalus; assembly: GCA_013390045.1. Classification (NCBI taxonomy): domain Eukaryota; kingdom Metazoa; phylum Chordata; class Aves; order Passeriformes; family Picathartidae; genus Picathartes; species Picathartes gymnocephalus. The sequence goes on along the minus strand of WEKY01002083.1, from coordinate 159,043 downwards.
CAAAGCCACCAGGGAGGACTTCAGAGGAGGTGGCAGGCAGGACGACAGCAGCCACAGCTCCTCTATTGGAAAGGGCAGGGGAAAAGGAAGGCCTCAACCCAGTTTGAGGGGTTTGTGAGGGGTTGTGTGATGCAAAAAGTCACCCCCATTCTCCCAGCCACCCCAGAGCCTCAGGTGCAACAGCACTTAAAGCAATGGTTTTACTGGCAAAACAACCTGCACTGCACCTTAATCTATGGGATATAACTGTAATTTAAATTAAGCAGGAAAGTCTTCATGGATTAATTAAATACCAATTGTTAAACCATGCCTCACCAGCTATGTTTTGATATGGGTGGTGTGGTCAACACATTGGAGGGAAGGGATGACATCCAGCGGGACCTTGGCAGGTCTCAGAGATGGACCTGTGCAAATCTCATAAAGCTCAACAAGGCCCAGGTCCTGCACCTTGGTAAGGGCAATCCCAAGCACAAGTAGAAGCTGAGCGGGGAATTGGTTGAGAGCAGCCCTGAGGAGAAGGACTTGAGGCTGTCTGTTGCCAAGAAGCTCAATATGCCCTGGCAGAGAACCCAGAAAGCCAACTGTATGTGCACGGTCAGCAGGGCAAAGGAGAGGATACTGACCCTCTGCTCAGCCCTTGTGAGACCCCACCTGAAGTTCTGCATCCAGCTCTGGAGCCCCCAACATAAGAAGGGTGTGACCTGCTGGAGCAAGCCCAGAGAGCCATGAAGATGATCAAAAGGCTGGAGCTCCTCTCCTATGAAGACAGGCTGAGCAGCCTGGAGAAGAGAAGGCTCCAAGGTGACCTTATGGCAGCCTTCCAGTACCTAAGGGGAGGCTACAAGAGAGCTGGAGAGTGACTTTTTACAAGGGTGTATAGTGACAGGACAAGGAGGAATGGCTTTAAACTGAAAGAGGGTAGAGTTAGATTAGATATCAGGAAGAAATTCTTCACTGTGAGGGTGGTGAGACACTGGGACAGCTTGCCCAGACATATGGATGCCCCCTCCCTGGAAATGTTCAAGGCCAGGTTGGATGGAGCTTTGAGCAACCTAGTCTGGTGGAAGGTGTCCCTGCCTGTGGCAGGGGACTTGGAACTAAATGATCTTTAAGGTCCCTTCTGACCCAAACCATTCTGTGATTCTATGATTCTCTGTATAATATGTAGAATGTATAATTCTATGACTGTACGATACGGACCTACCGCATAACTGTTAAACGTGATATTTAGCGGATTACTTCCTTATTAGAAAGATTAAACATATACTTGAGAGACGTCATGTTTTAAATGTCACCTTTTCAGTTTACTAGGTTTCTTGCTGTGCCTAACACAAACAGTGAGTATTTAAAGTAATAACAAATAAGCTGCCAGCTGGGAGCACTCAGTAGCAGGCAGGACTTGCCCCAGGACAGCCTTTGCCAGGGCTGCCAGGAGGGGCCCTGTCCAGGGATGGGCCACCGGCACCCATCCAGAGTCCCACTGCTCCCACCTTGCTCTGAATCTGCAGGCTGATGAGGAGGAACATCAGCATCTCTTTTGAAAACCAAATTTCCCAGTTCCAGCAGGATCAGCCCAATTCTCCCCAGCAATCCTTGCCCGCACCTTCTCACTGGCAGTGTTTCACTGAGGACATGGTGAAATGAGATCCACTGATTGGTATCAATATGTGATGGATGTGGGCTACATAGTCACCTCAGCTCTTGGGTGCCACTGGCACTGGCCTCCATGGGATAAATACATACATGATGCTCTGTGCACAAAAACAATCTCTGACAGCTCTTTAATGAGACATCTGGAAAAATTAACTGGAGGGAGGCCAGGATTGGCATTTCCACTGCCCAATTTCTGCTTTCATAATTTTGGTGTTAGCAGGTCAGAAAAAACAAAACAGCAACTTCTCCAAAGAATGGTTTGGATGGGGGAAAAAACCATGCAAATAAGTCCACCTGGAGTCAGAGGAAAGGATCTCAGTGGAAGGGTGCAATGGGATGCTCACCAGGGTAGATGATAGCAAGCACTGGCTGTGCATCTGACCTCTCTCTAACAGAGATGGTGAAACACAATGGGTTTGAGACACAAAGCCCTGATCCAGATTTGCTCCAGGTCTTGGCCCTGAGGCCAGCTTCTCTCTGAGCTAGACTGTGGTCTCCTCCTTCCTCCTCTAGACCTCTTCAGAGCTAGAGTGTGTCACCTGCTGATCTGGAAGCGGGTACCTACAAGAGGAGCAGCCCTGGTACCAGGATGCCACAACCATGCAGCCTTATGGCCAAGCTAAGTCTCTCTTCATTGAATTTTTGGTAAAAGTGCTTTTACCCTTTCAGAAACAGGAATCTCCGGTTTATCCAGCAAGCCCCAAGGAGGAGCCATAGACCCTGTGCTGGCCATCACCTTGGCAAAAATTGATTTGTGCCTTCAGCAAGAATTGGCAGTGAAGAGGTTAAGATTTCATGAGCCTAAAATGCTGCTTTTTGAGGGGTGGGTTTGGGGCAACCTGAGTTAAGGAAGCAGCCTTAACAATATAAGAAAAGGAAGTGATGGTCGTTGGTTTGTTTGTTTATTGTTTTAGCAGTTTGTACTGTGTGTGTCTTATGTGCTATCTTCATTCCTCAGTCTCCCAGCCGGTTAATTATCCAGGGGAAACAGCACTTCCTGCCAGCGACCTCCTGGGTCCCCTCCCATTGTTCCCTGGGCTGACACACAACGCTGGAGACAGCAGAAAGGGCTGCTTATGTCTCAGCCAGTGAGAAACACTCCAGAGACTGCGGTTAGTTAATAAAACAGATGGGTTTATTGGCATCGGCAAATTTCAGAGCTAGTGATGCGTTTAATAGGGTTAATCCAAAGAAAATCCCAATAAAAATAAAACAAGGAGTTTGGAGGAAAGGAGATAAATATAGGAGAGACAAGAGGATGATCTGTATCTCTGGCATCTCCATCAACTCTGCTGTATCTCCACAGCCTTCAGAACTCAGCAACAGGGTTGCTCAACAATTCTTTCTCAGGTAGGACTTGCTAGAACAAGAACAGATCCTTAGCTCTAAAATCCAGGCTCAGGTGGTCTAAATCTCTTCCAATCCCTGTGCCCAGTGAATTCTTTAAGTTCGCTTACATAGGACATATAAATGGTCCTCAAAGGTCTCATGCTCTCCCTTCACTTGGTACAGGGGCTTACATGGAAATGAGGATGACTCCTAGCCCCTAATACTGTAAAAACATTTATTCCCCAAGCCTCATGCCCCCAAGATTTCTTTTCTGCACTTCAGCAATGATCAGACGGCAGCACCTTACAAAAGGAGTGTGTTTCTCTCTAATGCTGTACGGACACTTCAATATTTGTTTTTTTAGAAAGAACATTTTGTACAATCCCTAAGTGGGCCCTGAAGTAATGCAAACAATAACAAACAGCAGCAGGCTTGAGCTGTAGAACAGGGATACAGATGTGAATCTCAACTTGAGAAAAGTTTGAGGGTGCTTAAGCCAAGCATGGGTTCACCTCCCTTGATTTGATAGATTATCAAATCTATGTTTCACGATTCCAGTTTTTTGAAAGATATCACTCCACTGTGACTATCCAAAATAAAAGGACTTTTGCTCACTGACATCATTAAAGGTAAAGCAATCTCTTTCAAAGGCACGTACTGCCAGTTTTATTATACATATCTTAGGGGAAAGTGAGCTTTGCTCTACGTCACGTAAGTTAGTTCATTTTCTCCCTGTATTTTTTCTACAAGAGCACTGTCCTATATAACTTAAATACCCAAATGCGTCTTAGAAATTGCACCCCCTAATGTCATTGGTGGATCAAAATTCACTTGCCTAAATTCTTAGAGGAAAAACAAAATCCAGATCCTAGGCTTTCTTTTCAGAGGGAGACGCCATTTCTGTGGATGAGCTGATTTCTCCCCTTCGGCAGAGGATACGCCAGAGCAGTGCTGTCATTGCTGGAAGTTTTATTTCATAAGGAAATATTATTTGCACATGCCACGTCCAAATGACAACAGCAGCAAGGAGGACTGGCAATTGATCCTGCTTTAAATAGCTGCTTTTCTAATGTAGGGAGGAGCGTTTTTGTGGCTATTTCCGTAACAAGATGTTCTACTCACTTCTGGCCCAGCGGCACAGCATCTTGATCTTGCTTTGCCTTGCCTTGCCTTGCCTTCCCTTCCCTTCCCGCCTTCTGTCAACAAACAAGTAGGAAAAGAATTTCACCATGTCAGGAATTTTAGACTTTTGAAACAGCTCACACACTTGACCCTAGCCAGGTTCAAGACAGAGCTGAGCTGTTGCCCAGATGGAAGGTCGTTTGTGATGTTTTACAGATGTTTTGAATCAAATCATAGTGCTTACATAGTGCTTAAAAGGGAAAAAAAAAAATCTCCAAACAGTTCAGAGCCATGTCAAATAATTTAGAGAGCGGTTAGACAAATCCTGCGAAAGAGCTCTAAGACTGGATCTTTTGGCTCCCTGATGGGGATACTTTAAATTAAACAGCTGGTAAATAACAAGCCAAAGACCATCATGCCACTGAATCACAAAAGCAGTTAAAGAAATGGATTGATATAATGAGTGGATATTGAGTGCCTTCCCTCATTTCCCTCTTCTGTCTTTTGGTGATGAGAAAGAAAAGGCAATAGAGTATCGAAGTAGCAGAGTCCTGGCATTGTTCATTGCCTCTTTCCTGATGAAGGTGAAGAAACAGGAGAAAGGCAGAAATTATTCATTTCCCCCTCCCCCAGGAGAAAAGGGAAGTAAAACAGTCACAAAGACAGGATAAAAGTCTTTACCTTGGGGAATGCAAAGCTGGCCTACCACAGTAACACCTGCAACAGCAGAGAGAGAGCAGAGGAATTCCTCCCCTCCCCAGTTATTTTCCCTTGTTTCTGTTCGTTTGCATTACTCAATATTTTAAATAATTACCAAAAGGTCTGACACCAACTCTCTCAAATGTATTGGCCACAGAACAACCTAAAGAGCTGTTTCTTCTGCAAAGCTCCACTGGGGCAGAAATTAATGTACTGCCAATTTTTGAAATATTCCATAGTCCAGACTGGAGGGAGAAGCAGCTATTCATTTTCGAAGGGACGAAGGAAAGGAGTGTACTAATTTATGCAGAGTGAATTAAAAGCTGAAAACACTCTGGATTTAATGGATGGCAAAGCTAATCGACAAACACTCTGGATCCAATATTACCTAGCTTGACAAAATCCCTAATATTGTTGTTTAAATTTAAGGACTGTGTATCACAGCCTGTACACTTCTAATGACACACAGGCAGACAGCTGGCAGAGCAATGCATTCCCCACCCTCCTTCAGAGAGGACAGAAGACAGGCCACTTCTTGAGGAACACCTTTCAACTACACACTGTAAAACAATTCTCCTGCTAAAATCAGCAGGAACTGTGCATGATTAAGACCACTGGATCAGCCTCCACATATGAGGAGTTTCCTGCTGCTGCTGCAAAGGCAAAGAGTAGGTGATGCTCAACAGCCGGGAAAAGCTCTCTCTTCATAACTGTATAAAAGCTACCGAGCGACGCGGAGCGCAAGGGCTCATGCTTGGGACACCAGCTGCTTCCTGGTGACTGCAGCTAATTTTGGCAGTGGGGCAGAAGTGCGGTGCCCGTACAATTTGAAGCAGGATACAGATTGTAAACATTGTTTCCCTGAGATCTTGCCGTGCACTGCTCAAATTTGTTTTCAAAGGCAGCTCAAATTAACACTCCACCTCCCCTGAGGCTAGATGCAGCCATGTTTAAGACAACAAACAGCCTCTGGAGTGGAGACCAGTCTCCTTCTCTCCCTTCCTCCAAGACTGTTTCCTTAACAATACAACTGCACCGGGGCTTTTCCCAAGCCAAAGTGCAATAACTACGCTTTTATAATGCCCATTGGCAGTGTCCATGTGCCGCCCAGTACAGAGCCCGGTTAATTAAGAAATTTTCTTTTAGTGCCTGTTGCACCAAGTAAGCAGCCAGCAAATAAAGAAAAGCAATGACCATTCAACCCCTGTCAGCTGGCGTGCTCCCGACTTTGATTGCTTGTGATTGCTTTGGGGAGAGAAAGGTAACATATCAGATCTCTGCCAATGGCAGGTCTAAGTTACTTGCGGACAGAAAGCTGCACTTTTTCTCCTTCAATAACAAGCAGTAACAGAAGCAACAGTGGAAGCAGCCAAGCCTTGTTTCCCTCAGTGGTGTCCCCAGCTGAGCTCCTTTGTGGGTGTCTCTCTCAAAGGGTGAACTTGCAGCCCAGCCTCCTTCACACTCTGTCATGAGAAGCCAGGTCTGCATTCAGACAATCTTCGTGACAAAATCAATTTCAAGACTAGAGGATTCAAGCCACGGACTTTAGCAAGAACCAGAGAGGCCAGAAAACCTCAGCACCACTTAGCATTTCATTGCCGGCTGTCCTCCTGGTGGCACTTTACCTTAGGAAATTACGCTCATGTTACAGACAGCAAAACTGAGGAATGCCTTTAGAAAAAGACTCATCAAACATCAATCACAATCCAAAATAAAACCACTGCAAGCAGGCTGCTGCTCTGGGTGTGAGGCACAATTTACCGGCAGGGTGGAGTTCTCCCTAGCCTGCCATTAGACCGTGGAATGTGATGACGATGGCACGGGGCACTGGTGCACAGGGACAGTCCATGGGAAGCCTCCTGCCTGCACAACCTCCCTCCTCTGCCCAGATGAGCCGTGTGGCCTGTGTGAGCACTGAAACAATTGTTTTTGCAGTGCCAGAGTTAGTTATGTCTGAAAGGCTGCCCACAAGCACGGTGAGCAGTGTCATTAGGCTGCTGGCTGGGCACTGGAAGATGGATGTGTTGTTCACTTTCATGCAGGCAGTTAACAGCACAGCTATTTGGTTACATGAATTTACAAGCTTAGCTGCCGAATAGAGGAGACCACAGGTTAACAGCAAGGGATGAAGGTGCTTGTAAAGGTGCAAGCTGAGCCCTGAACCAAGGTGATTATAGCTCACTGGGAGCTCTTGAAACCCATTAGTGCCGGAGCAAGGAGCTGTCAAGATCCACAGATGAGAAGCTAACTTTGCAAGTTCAGGGGTGACCAGCCATGTACAGGGAAGGGAATTTGCTTTGCTCTCACGTAGTATCTCCCTTTTCTCTCTCCCTCACCAAACAGCCATGGGCAAACCAACCTCAAGCCTCCTCTGGCAAGAACAAGGGACTCCCAGACCATCCTGTCTTCGAAAGCCACACTCCTACATCCACCCCTGCGCCTCTCCAGATCTGTGGGCAGCATCCCTACACTTGTCAACTCCTCTCAGGAGCCACCAGAAGGTACTCCTGCTCCCTGAAATGGATTAAGCCCTTAGGCATGCAGATCTGCTGTACACTTTGGAAAGAAACAGAAAATAGTTTTCCCTAATAGGCATCTTATTTCCCCATGCTGTCCTCTCCCCCAAAATAAATAAAGGTATTTTAAGGTGTGAGACAAGTCGTCACACTTTAATTTCTCCCTTTGGCAAGCCTAACCACTAATTCAGTCTTGTTATAGTTTTCCCGGTAGGGACAAAATATATACTGAGCTTTGAAAACCCATTGTGTAGCAGCAATTGTTGCTGTAAGCCAGTGGCTCTTTTGCTTTGTTCAGCACCGTGTGCTTGTGTCTCCTGTGAGATATTGTTTTGTTAAGGCCTGCTATTGATTAAAAGGGAGAGGAATTGAATTCCAAATGGGAGCAGCTGAAACGTACTAAAGTGCTGCATAAAAAATGTGAACATTCAAAATAATCTTAAAGATAGGTAGCTGTCCTAGTTTCAACAGAAAACAGAGGTTTTTGTAGGTTTTTATAATATCTGACATGCCTCAGGTTGTTGGCAGTCTTTAAACACCAACTCTACTTGTGCCACTGTGCTGAAGGCGACTTCTCCGAAGACACAGTGGCAGAGGCAGACAGGAGAAACCAGGTCCCTCTTCCCGCTTTCTGATGGTGAATGGCCACAAACAAATGGAACTGAAAAGCTACTTTACCTCAGAGACAATTAGCCTTTTTCTTCAAGAGTTTCAGCTCATTTTGCAGATTACTATGTCAACATTTAAGTATGAATGATAATGGTAGCACATCTGTAAGAACTTATCTTGGACTCAAGAGTTCTTAATAGCCACTAAGCACAGTACTAAAATCCTTATTAGAGGAATATGGAGCTAAAATACTGCCCTAAAGCAGGTGGTCTGGAGAATGTGCTTCCAGAGGTAAGATTCTGGCAGTGCTCTCTTCATGAGCAGCACCTTCCCAAGATATCCATGCTTGCCTTTGCAGCTCTCCCAGAACAGCTACTTCTGAAAGACACAAACTCCGCAGGCTGAATAGCACTATTGTACTCACAGTGTTGTATTTCAGTGTCAAATACAAATGTACTTGGCAAAAATAGAGTAATGGTTACAAAATACGGGCACACTTTCCAAAATGTTGCGATCAGAGAGATTTCTGGAAAAGGGAGCTGTGCTTGGCAGGGGTGGTCCCATGTTTCAGCTGAAGGAGCACCGGCAGTGATGCACCCCGCTGTGACATGCGACAGTGTTTGTGGAAATAAGGGTACAGGGTGGATCAAGGGCATATGAAGATTACAGCAGCCTCCACCCATGTATACATCCCTGGCCCCAGCCCAGGCTGCCACATAACCCCGTGCTGGACAGTGATCAAAGGGTTCAGCCTGAGCTGAGAAAGTCACACGGGGGGAGGGGGAGCAGTGATCCCCAGCCTCCAGTCCATCCTTTGTTCAGCTCACTCACAAGCTTCCCGGCTATGTTTGAACTCCTGTCTCACACTCGCCAGCACTCAGCCACTGCTGGTGGTTTCAGGGAGATGAGCAATCAACCTTGACTTCACATTAACTTCCTCCGAATTACATTTGAATCCTTTCTAAAAAAAGTGTTTTAAAGCTTTTTGTTCAAGAGAGGGTGTAGAGAAGAGGGCAAAAAAACCCAAGAGGAACTGAAAACATGGGGGAGGAATTAGGTTTAGAAGAGCCCTTTGGAGTTATTTCAATTAGTCTGGCTACCGGAGACCTCTGGACAAAGGCTCCTCTTAGAGCTACTGAAGCAGAACAGAGCATTCCAGGGTCTCACTTTCCCATTGAAATAGCAGCAGCACAGCAAAAGCCTCTTCCTTTGGATTCATTTATCTTCTCGAATGCGCAGGGCTGCACTCGATGCTGGGTAGCTCTCAGCAGCAGCTTACTTCTGACAGGTTTTACAAAAACATGCGCCCATGCCCTGGCAGGGGGGATGCAGGCAGGCACAGTGGTGTGTTGAACCCTCAGATACAGTGATTTGAGAAGTGGAAACAAACATTTAATCCTGGCACTAGTGAAATCCAGGGGCCTGCTGGTCGTTCCTCACCCTGCTGGTTGTTGATGCTGGGGTGGTCAATGCTTTGAGGCACAGAGCATGAAACAGCCCTTGAGCAGCAGGATTGATCCATTTGTACTAGGCAGAGCTGTGGTAAGGTGCTTTCTTGACAAAGCAAGCCTGCTTAGAGATTGCTTTCAGTATTTCCAAATATTAGGCAAAACCCCCCAAACGAAAAACTAAAAGGCTACAACAGGGAAAATCCTTGCCTACAGTTCTCACACTGCATTACTGGCAGAACTAAGAGAATCTGACATAGGCTACCAGTCAACTGCAAATTTCTAGGCATTCTTCAATCTCCATAATATCAAGAATATCCCTCAAAACCATCAGGCCAAGACACAGAGAAGCTCACTGGCTGGTTTTCACTGGGAGGGCTCCTGCCGTTCCCGCCTCGGGTAGTTCAGCCGCTTTAGTGAGAAGCTGCGTGCCTGTGTATAATGGCCTGAGCATGTGCAGCACTGTTTATTCACAGGAGCAACACGAAGCACAGCAGTAGGAGGAACAAGGCTGGCTGGGCTGCACAGAGTCTCACAGGGGAGCTTTGTGCAGATAATGTGCCTGGTCCTACCTATTTTCACTGCGAGCTAACAGGCCAGGTTTCTCAGGCTGAAGCCCCTAATTGACAAGAGTATGTCCTGAAAGCTGGAAACAGATTGATGGCTGACACTGAATAAAAGTATATTTCTTTTTAACTCGTGGCGGTTTGACTCTGTTGCTGATACCAAAATGTCTGAGCCCAGTATCAATGTGTGCATAGCAGAGTAAGTATTTTTTGGAAAAACAGCCTAAATTATTCATGAAGGTTTTACAGTCTTGAATCCTTTAATTCCTTCATGACGGTTGTACAAAAGAAAACACCTATCTTCCCTACTTACAGATTTTGTAAAGCAAAACTGGTTAGCAAAGCTTGACAGTTGAAAGAAAACAAAAAATATTAATTGTTAGGCATCAGCTTCTGTACCTCCCCTGCTGAAATTAACAGAGCCTCTGCTTGAAAAAAACACTGACAGAGCTCTCCAGGAAGCAGTGGGCAGGTTTGTTTGCAGTTTAGTTGCAATCATCCATTCCAGCAGTATTTGCATCTTTCTCCAAATACTGAGTGCAGCTACAGACAGGACTCAAGGATAACTGGGCTACAGGTTTGCTCCAGGTACCTGGCAATTCCCATTAATGCACGTTTGTTTTCCAGCTATTCCTTCCAGAAGGAGGAAGCTGAGATAAATGCTTGTTGTCACTTGAAAAAGGAAAGGAGACCTGAATTCTACAAACTGCTATTCAGACTCCAAGTTCAGTATCAAAGCACTTTATAATTACTAGTCAAGAGCAGGTCCTGCAGCCCATGACTTTTCAGCAGGAGCTCACAAATATCATTAAATTTTAGAACAAGCTTCCTTGTAGACAGGAAGATTAACAGAGGGGTTGCTGGAGTCATCCTTCCTCTTCTCAAAGGGTGTTGTAGGAGCTTTCGGCTAGACAATATCTCTCTCTATGCAGAGCAGAGAAATCCCACTTTGGGCAGAAATGCCTTTCACCTAAAAAGCTCTGTCTTATCTTACTTCAGAAGGCAGTGGGCTAGAGGAGGAAAATAAGTCCTTTATCAAGGGCAATGTCCTTATCTTTCAACCAGGGCTGCGTCATACCACAATTTTCACACATTACTTCTCATTCTTCTGTATGGAAAATACTCTCTTGTCCTCAAAGAGCAGCTGGCTGCCCTGGTACAGGAGGGCCACCAAAATGCACTGTATGCATAGCTGCCCAGTACATGGAAGAAACAAAGGGAAGAAGGAAAAATTTTTTCACTGACAAGCAATCTTACATGTTACTTGTAACAACAGGGAGTAAACACTATTCAGGCAGAAAGATATTTTTCAAGCTGACAGAACGGCTTGCAAGCACAGTACCTAGCAGAGCCTGGTCCAAGCACGCAGCGAGCACTCGCGAGGCTCTTTTCACTGACAGTGGAATAGATGGGGCCAGACAGTCTGGCAGCCTCACAAAGGCACAATGAGCAGGAGCCCTCTTTCCCTGTATGCGTATAAACACAAGCACTCTACAATCTTTCACAGCAACACGCCAAAGCAAACACCAAATTGACTGTAGCGTTTCAGAGAGATGGCCAAAGCTCACAGATATTTTCCATGCGATTCCCTGGAACAATCCAGCACTTTCATTAGCACAAATGTGAAAATACGTGCAGTGGAGAAAAGACAGATTAGTTTCAGAAGGTTTTAGAAAGGAACATAAACAGAAGTGGGTCTTAGCTTGGCCAGGAATTATTCTGATCCCTGTGAAGGCAGTGCCAAGGTTGAGTGCTGGGGTACAGGATCAGTCCTACCCTACGCAAAGCATCACACTTTATTTCCAGGTGAGGTTAACTGACAGCCACAATGCCTAAAAATCCTGTCCTCCTTGGCACAAACTGATTTTCTTGAAGGCAGGTGATGTACTCACATCCTTCTCTTCATCCTGCTCAGACACAATATGTGGTCATAAAAAAGCAATGAGGCTGAGGCAGTCAGATGGAGGATGGCAGCTGGGACAGCCAGCCTTAGCGCACTTGATGTAAGCAGCAGCAGGACCTGAAAAGCTGTGAGGCCCCATCCTGAATGGCTCAGGAGACACCGATCATCCTGTAGGCCTACAATGAATCTCAGCACCCCATAGCAGTGTGTGATGGGGCCAGTTAACAGGTGGTTAGATTGCAACCCAAAAAACGGCAGAACAGCATAAGTGTAGTATTGTGCAGCAGTGTTTAGTTGTGATTCATCATTTTTGCAGTCTATTTTTGCCACAGACTTGGCTTGAAGTCCAGTTTCATAAACGGTCATCTTCAGCTGGCAATCCATGGAGCCATGGGATTGGGAGATGTTTCCAGGGGGCTCTTAAAAACTGACTGTAAAGCCAGAGTCTGAAAAATGCCTCTTTGAAACCCAGTACCAGGTGAAGCACTCCCTGACGGCTGTTCCTACTGGTGCCCTATGCCTCAGTGGCACCAAGAAGAGTTTTCATGGAGCTGTGGGAGGAATCAATCTTAAAACTGGTTGAAACAAATGAGCAAAAAGAAGGATTACTTTTAACCTGAACTGGTTCCCCTGATGATTTGCCACACAGCTGTACCAGATCTTTCCTGGCACCACTGAATTAACACAGGAGTGCAAAGGAACTGCTCCTCAAATTGCATCCTAAGGAAAGGAAGGTTATGGTCAGTAGACTGCTATGGCCCACTTTCCAATGGGAAACCTCCGACAGCTAGGTCTGTAGTTTCAGCTGTCCAAGCCGTTCAGCACACTGAAACTAGCCCTAGCCAAGCTAAGTCAAGGACCTGAGCTGCTCTTACGCTTACCTATAGCTCTCTCTTCCCCCAGCTGAACAGGCCCAGGATCCACCACCTCCTCTCACAGAACAAACAGTCCGTCCATGGAGGACCTCAAGATTTCCAAATTAAAATTTTATTTATTGGTGTAAACTCTCACTTAAAAACCTACATTCACCAGACTCACAAGACTCTCATACCACTATAAAGTGAAACTCAGGAGAAGTTACTCAGAAGACTTGTGACTCTCATGTGAAACCACCATAAAGAAGATTTAACAGTTGTTGCAAGAGAAATCTTATGCAGCAAAGATAACTGCACCACGCTCAGCCTCCAGCACACTAGGGCCATGCACAAGGTTTCACATGAAGGTCATGAGAGGCTTCAAATGTTTCAAAGTTTCAAAAGAGATATCATAATAGAGAAACAAAAGAAGGGACATCTTGTGTCTGCCTGCTAACCCAAGGGGGTCTGACTTGCCTGTATGGGGTGCATTCAGCAAAAGCTCCTAACAGCATAATTTTGGACAGCACAACTTTTGTCCCTTCAGACAGCATGGGCTTTCTGGTCTTGAGAGACAATTTGACTACTTTCAGTGGACAAAGACTAAAGGAAGCACTGAGAAGACTGACACAAGGCACCCTCCACAAAAGTTAGCCTTTGTAAATGCTATCCTCTCCCAGCTAGAGTACTATATAACTTCTTTGTTGCAATTACAGCAAGGGCAAATTTTGATAAACTTGGCTATTTATTTATTTATTTGTTAATCTTTGTTTAATGAAGTTATCTATTAATTTGTTTTCATATCATATTTTCTATGGGGAAAAGTCCACCTCTATTCATAGACTATCCATTTTTACATTTTAAATTCAACATAAGATGAATTTTAAACCTAAGATTATTTCATGCAGCCCCCTAGTTTTCAGAAATCTTATATCCATGTCTTCAATATTGCATGACGTATGTATGTTTTATGTAATAAGTACAGATCATTGAACACCTGAAAAAGGAAGAAATAATAAACTTTGAAAAGCCCACATCCTAAAGTAATATATGAAATTCTGGTTGCACCCTTTCAAAGAGCATGCAGCAAAATGAGAAAGGTGGCAGATGCAGACGTGAAAGAAATGATCAGAGGAATAGGTCACATTCCAAAATGGGGAGACTAAATAAGCCTTGGAAAAGAAGGAGACAAGAGAGCAGGATAAGGCAGACATCTCTGTGTTTATGAAATAGAAAAGGTTAACAGATAACTATTTTCCATTGCTTTTCTTAACACAAGAGTAAGAAGGCACTAAAAGAAAACATCAGGCTGAAAGTTGATGAACAAGAACAAAAAAGTACTATTTTACAAAAGCACGTGAGAGCACTGTGTGATGTACCGCCATGGGATGGTGTGAAGCCCAAGGCTGTCCAAAGAAAGATTCAAGAAGTGATTAAAAAATGTAATAAAAGAAAGGCGCCTTCAGGACTTTTGGACAGGCACAAACACATCCCACAGCCCAGAACATCCCAAGCTACGCAGGATGCAAGGATCAGAGCCAGTTACAATGTGGCCAGCATTACTGTACACTTGCCTTCTTTCTTGGTTTTCTTCCCAAAGCACTTGCTGCTGTCGGGCACAGATAGACGCAGTGAAGGGAAGGCTCTGGGGAGCTGAACAGCCCTGCTCTCGTATTTTCCCTTCAAGATTAGTCTTCTTGAGCTGGCATGCTCTGTCACTTAGCCAAGCTTCAGAGGTGACAGCATGAGGCAGGCTGAGAAGAAGCGCCACAACACCTCTAAATGCTTCCAAGAAAAATGATCCCTCTTGCTTTATTATGATATAGCTTGTCATATAATAGCAATAATCACAATTGCTTTGTAATATACTTGGAGCAGCTTTGGAGATTGATTAAATGCTTCGGGTTCCCTTCAGCTTTAATCAACCTGAGCAGCTGTTTATCGCTCAGAATACTTTAGATCAATAGAGCTTATACCTTTAAAATAGTATGCTCCACACCAGCTCCCTTAAAGCTGCAACCAGTAATTACAATAAGGTCCTGCTCTGTAGAGTTAAAAGTAAAACTCTGTAGAGTTAAAAGTAGTGTTATAGAATTGATAAAATCACCACAGCCATTAGCATAAGACACTTTTGAAAGGTGGCCTTTCCTAGTTTCAAATTTGTCCCAAGTTCTTTGATAAGGGAGGGACTGGAAAGGCTGCGAGCAAAATTCTGCTCAGACCCTGCCACCAGCTTGAACAAAAGAGCCAGGAGACGGAGCAGGACACCAGCCCCATCAACCATAGACCTGTTCTCCAGGAGCCCAGCAGCAGAGGAATGTCCAGGGGTAAGTCCTAAGCACAAATGAGAATACCTTGACTTAGATGGCAGTACAGGAACTAAAACCACCTGTTTTAATGATTCTATGAAATACATTTATGTTGTGTGACTGTGTCAGCAAGCAGTTTCAGATGCATTACAGCAATAAAGCTTTAAGCATATTTTGATTACATAAAAATAAGCAAAATCCTACCAAAGACAGTGTGAAAACTTCTACTGACTTTCATGGGTTCAGGATCTTGCTCTCTGTGTTAATCATGGAGCATTAAGTGAATGAAAGTTGAACTCTAGGCATAAAATCATCAAATCCAGATGAAACACACTGGAAAAGTTCATTTCATCATACTGCCAGACAAGACAAGACAAACTCTTGGCTGGTGCCTTGAAAAGACAAATATTTGGATAGGAAAAGAAAAAGCAGTTCAAGTCACTGCTTCTAAAATGATATGTTATGGAAAATCATTGCATCACTTTTACTAGCAGTTCACAGCTACTCATTAATTTTGCAAAATTGCAGTAGCTGCTGCTTTCTGAGGTCCACTGGGGCAGCAAGGCATCTTGCCTGCTCATAGGGGCACAAAAAGCGATGCCCAAGAGAACTGCCACATGAAAAATAGTGTTTACATGGAAGGTGACAAGCTTTGGTTCATTCTATACACATCTAGGCCCTGTGTTTAAAAGAGACAACATTTGGACTGTTTTTTCCACTCACACATCCTCAGCAATACAGGTCCTTTTCCACAGCAGGGAAGACACCGTAAAGCAGTATTAATGTCATGTTATGTCAACAAATATATAGCACACCAGGACTTAGGACCCTTTTAGGTGGTCTAGCCCTCTAACCCTCATCTGATTCACGCACTAGGCAGAGGAATGAGAAAACTGTCAGGCAAAATATGCCACATACTACATTTGCTTTGTTAGACATTGAGGCATATTAAGTTAATGATCATTAAAATCCAATTAAGAACATGGTGAAAAACACTCTGGGTGTTTGGAAGGCCCCAGCCTTCCAGTCAATCAGGCACGGGAAGAAGAAAGCAGATAGAACAAGATAAACACAGCCTGTCATTACTGTTGCCATTCAGAAGAGGAGGGATGCTGGATAATCTAGAGCTTTTATTATATTTTGCTGTTTTTCACTGGAATTTCAGCTGTTATAAAAATGAGGGAGATGAGGGAAGATGGGCTCTTCAAGTTATTTTATAAACTCAGCAAACGTTTCACACGTTTAAATTTCTGCCACTCTGTGTTTCTTTTCACACTGCTAACCACTCGAAAGCCTCTTGCAGGGGAGAAGCTACCAGAGAAAATAGTTTTGGATGCTCCTTGTTTATTATATGCAGATTAAGCAGTGCTTATTAACTCAGTCTCCATTCTTCCTTCATAGGTAGCAGTGGTGTGATATTATTTGCAAGCAGCCAAGGTAATTACCATCCAGCAGGGTCCAATTGTTTTCAATTAAAAGCTTGACTGAAGTCTTTAGTTTTTAATACCATTGTGACCATCTGCTTTCACTGAAGTTCATCAGCAAAGGCACAGGCCTCATTCTAATGCTGGTTAATTATATGGAGGAACTTTTTTTTTTTGGTCAGAGGTTCATTTTTTCCTGCTAAAGAAATGGGCAGCAATGGGGCTGCCTGGCTTCTCTAATAGCCTGCAGCAAGATGGAGTATCCAGGAAGATCATTACCTTCCTGGGAGATCCAGCTGTTATTGCACTGACAAAAAGATCCAGGGGACCAAGAGGAGAAAGCAGTTAACCTCAGCTGCCCTCCTCCCCATTCAGTCACTTGCCTCCTTTTTCTACCAGCAAATCTGAAAAGGCCACAAGGAAGAGGATTTAATCTAAAACAGCGAGTACGATCCTCCCCTGCAGATTAGATTTTCAGACTTGGTTCCGGGCCAGGAGTGCAGGCAGGCTCTCCTGCCTGGGCACACATCCCCTCCTTCTTGCACATGCAGTGAATCTTTTGCAGTCCTGTATCATCTCAGATCTGAGGATCTTCAAATCCCTTACAGCCATTCATTAAGCCCCGTGCAATCCCCAGGAGAGGCAAGTAAATATAATTTTCCAGATGGGGAAATTAGGGCAGCAAGAGGTTAAGTGACTTGCCTGAGGCCGAACAACAAATAAGTGGCAGAATCAGCATGAGGATCTGCCAAGTCCCAGGTTTAATGAAAGTCTCTCGAGTGCTCAGCTCCAGAAAAGGAAAAGCAACACCCCAGTCCTCAAATCCTCAGGACACTTAACTCATTTACTGCAGCTCTGCTTTATATGTGCCAGTGCTAATAAGCATGACTCTTAACATTTCCAACTGCACTGTGCACAGAAAGGCATTTTGTAGATTTAATGCGGGAACCGCTGTCTCAAGGCAGGGAAGCATACTTGATGTTGTTCCATATCATCGACCCAGGGAGGCACACAGCTTCCTTACGGGTGCCTGCTGCCACTTCTGTTACACACGGCTATTTCCAAGGATTGGCCCCCTGAGAGGCAGGTACTTTGCCAAGCACCAGTTAAAGAGGAAAAATAAGTGGTACAACACTGTCAAAGCTGGGGAGATGCACTCTCTTGCTCTAGTGGCAGTTCCAAACCCTGGAATAAGAAGCCAGAGGGTTCTCCGTCCTCGAGGCTGGCCACATAAGTAAATCCATCACTCCACTAAATCACAGAACTGTTCAACCAAGACTTAAATCTCTGCTCCTCTCTAATCTTTGGAGAGGCAGGAAGCTGGGTTTCACCCTTGCCCCTCTCTCTTTGGCATGTGTCTCCTCTTTCAGCATGGGCTGTTAGGCCCAAGTAGCATTCCCTCCCAAAGGCCAGCAGTCCTGCTCCTCCATGGTACATCAGCAGAAGCACTAAATCTACATCAAGGCTGCTAGGCAGCCAAGCCCAGGTCTTCTATGCCGTATTGAGACCTCTGCAGCTCCTCTGCAGCAAAGGCACTGAAACTGGAATCTGACGCTTGGGAGATAATTACTTCAGAAAATGGTGTAAATGACTTCAGTATTTTGAAAGGAGGCTTGAGGTGTTGCTGTTCAACTACCTTCAGCTATTTGCAAATGTAATGCCATTTGTTTCCATACAGATTTCTTTTGAAGCTGTGTGTAGTGTGTGTCCTAAATACATAATTACACACCAGAGTATAATGGCTCATTCGGGTTTATTTTGTAACCAATATGCATTTTAAAAGCAAATTCTGAAGGAATATGCAGCAGCAAACATGCAGCACACATTCTTGTTTCTTACACTTTCACTCCTAAGATGCTCCCAAAGGCCTATTTCTGCCAGAGACACAGACATGAAAAAGTGAGAAGAAGCAAACCCTTTCTTTAAGAATTAACCTGAAGGAAACATAATGACCCTGATAAGAAAATAGTCCAGTAAAAACATTTTTGGCATGGATGTCCTGTGAATTGGATGGCCTAGAAAATTAGTAGTAGGATTTTGCATTTTTCTATCTGTGTTTGAAATTAATCTATGCTTGTAGCAATTCAGCATAGCTATTCCAAAGAGTTTTTTAGTGACTTGTGTAAAATCATTTGGCAGTGTCCAATTGGGCAGCTCTGTGAATCCACTGCACGAATTACAGAGAAATTACAATTCTTTTCCAAGGTAGTCCTTATAACCACCCCAAAAGGTGTTTTCTGGTGAAAAGTCCTTCACTGACATGAGCAATAATGCGTCAATCAATACAATCAAGTGAAAGGTTTAAACAGTAGTCAGACTGATGGGAGTAACCCGAGGTTCATCTTTAAGAGTACTTCGGACAACCACTCTCACTTAAGTTATTAGTAGTTAGAATAAGCTGCCTTATTCATTAGTTACAGCCAAAAATATTTGGACTTTTTTCTCCTTTTGTAATTCCCTGGGTTGCCCTGGGACAAGGAACTGCCTTTTGATAGGAGTGCATGACCAGCAATGCTCTTCCTCACTTGTCCCCAGCAAGCTCCCAGCAGCGTGAAGAGCTCTAGGTCTACCCTGCTTAATTGGAAGCATTTTAAATTGAGATGCTGAAATCAAGTACCATCTGCATCAAGAACCAGGTGCTTCCAAAAGGCACCTAAGATCTACATCTCCCATCAGAAGCACCTTTCTTTCTCCATCCACTACAGAAGCAATTTAACATAAAAAGGCTCCCAATTCTGGCACCTGAGTTAATTGCTGAAAGAAAAAATAAAAATAAATTCTGCCTGTTTGAAACTACCTGTTAACTACATTTAAGCAGAGGAGCCATTGCATGTAAGAAGTTCCCTGTACTAAGGATGAAAGGGAGAGAGAGACCTTGCTTTCTGCCTTATGGTCATTGTGTATGTAGGTCAGTGAGGCAAAGCAAGACTTGAGATATCATGAGTCTGAAGCCCAGTGAGCAGACAAGGCCTGCATATAAACATCCATGAAGTATAGCTATAACCTTCTCAGTTTATTTTTGGAAGTGCAAAAAATGTCTGATGTTGAAAAAGACAACAGTTTTTTGATGAAAAATAATAATCTCTATTTTATCAAGTGAGATAATCCTATTTTTCCTGCTAGTTTCAATCTGTTTTAAATAAAAAACTCAAATATCTTTTTTTTTCTCTTTGCTATTTTTATTAATTCAATTAAAATACCAGAGAATTTTAAAATGAAACTATATGGAAAATTACTCGCAGCACTGGGATTTTCCCAGGTGATCTGCAGCACCTCTCTGCTAGAGCTCCAGAGCATGGAAGGCTTCATTCATTCCCCTTCTTTCAAGTTGCACATTCACTGGGGCCAGATGGGATCTGAATTTTCAGTGTATGCATTTGAGCTCAAAGGGCTGCAATGTGAGCATTCAGATTTTACCACACTTTTTCAGACCTGAGGAAAAATGAGATTTCCAAATGCATCTGTATGATAACAATTCCATTATATCTCGTAGTCTGTTCTTTTTAGATCTAAAAACATTGCAATTCGAGTCAGAGGCAGCTGAGCCTAATGAAGTGAATCAGTGGAAAAGGACCCTTTGGCCTCAAGACATGAGAGGTGTGCCACACCACTCAGTCAGCTGAGGGGAAGGCTGATTGCTCATCCAGGTCTTTATGGGTGATCTCTCTATTTTTGTTTCTTGAATTCTTGTAACTCTTTCCCCCAAGTCAGCTCCCTACAAACTTTTTTAGAAATAGCGTGGCAAAATGCTTCAGATTCAGCTGCTGATAAGGACAAAGAAAGCCAGTATCTCACACTTTGTATATTTTTTCCTCTGCACAAAAGGAAAAGCTCCCTCGTTTTTTTTTCTCCTGTACTTATCCCTTCTTAAAGCACCCAGACAGCTTAAAGACATAGATGTAGAGTCTGAGTATCCAGAATCTATGTGAAAAACAATATTATCAGAGGATCAATCTGAAAACCTGTATTTCAGTGAGCTTTGTGCCATTTCCTGAATAACAACTTCAGATCTCATGTACTGTCTTATAATTACGAAAAATATAACTTGGTATAGAATGCACTGTGTCAGCTTTGATTATGCCAGCAGAGGAAGACATAGGATACAGAGAGAAAATAAAGGAAGAATGATGGCTGTCTTCTGGCTTATCAATTTACATCTCTCTACAGTAAATCTAAGTCCTTTGTGCTGTCAGTCATGCACTCCTACAGCAGTGATTGCTGGAATATGAAAATCACAGCTTTGAGATCCATTTGTACATTCACGTATTTGCACACCCTTTATGGGTTTATTGCTTCAGAGGCTGCAGCATCCCCCATCAGCATGGGTCCTGTGATTTGAGGCTTGATGTTTGCCCCCACTCTGCAGCTTATGTGCAACAATCTATACCAACACTTTGTGAATCACCACCTTTTCAGTTCAAATTGTGAAGGAAAATGGAAAAAACCCTCAGGAAACTGGAAAGGTAACAAATGGTCATGTGTTAGATGACCTATTTCAGGTCTATAAATTTCAATAATATGTTGTGGTTGTGGCTAAAAATAACACACCTCCTCATCAAATATTTACTGTGGCATAAATAACCATCTAGCCAACATCATGCTTTTGAACACATTAACAGCAATTGCATATTTTCAGCTGAAATTACACACTGGAAATTAATGAAGACAAGAACACATCAACAAAAACCACCTCAATGCTGCCATCACCCCTATAACAACTGTCAGCAGCAAAGAGCAGCTTCCTGGAAATTTCAGAGGCATCGAGCTCAAATACCAAAAAATCATGCTCATTGCAGGCACAACGCAGGTTTATGCACACACACTCCACAACTGAATTTTCTATGAGCTGAGCAGTAATTTAGGGCCCCACTCTCCCCAGCTCTGCCCATCTGGACCCACAGCTAGGAGAAGGTCAGCAATGTTTCTTGCTGTTGTAAAATACACATAGTGGTAGAAAAGCATTTTTTCAAACCTTTTATGCACCCTGTGAGGGCAAACACTCCACCATGTAAATTTCCCAGAGGGCCACAGGTAACTAGCAAAGAGGAAGAAAAGAATCAGAAACTATCCTTGCTCTAAGAACTGCTCTCACCTTTTTTTCTAGCATGGAGTTAGCATTAAAATTTTTAGCGGAATACTAGTCCTCATCCAAACACTTGAATACTATTTGTCTCTAATAGGATAAGAATTGTGATGCAAGGAAAACAAAAGCCATGGGAAAATATGGCAGGATAATGAATTATTGCTGATTTCCTGAACTTACGTAAGTTGATCAGAATCCCTTGGAAAACTCTCCAAGCAATGTTTCTGTCTTAAAATTCCCTGCATTGAAAAAGAGAAAACTGTCATATTCATGTGCTTGGATTTTGAGCTGCATTCTGTAAGGCAAGAACGATTCTTCCAGATCAGCAAACCTGTACAATATGGCAGTGTTTGGTTCCCACACTGAATAAAACATGGTTTGTCCTATCTGATCATTTGTTAGACTTGGCATTATTTTCCCACTATAAACATTCCTAATAGCATTGGACCATGTTCATCATGAAGTAACAGGAAGAGCATGAAATCACTCCTTGTCTTTGAAGTAAACACATACATTGTGTTTTGGGGTTTTTCCTTGTGTTGAGGCTGAAGTATCTTAATGTTTGGCACTCCTTGGGGCTACTACCTCAGAAGGTTGTTTTCTCCTTGACATCTCATAAAATCCCAAAATTCCTGTGTCTGGGAAGAAGGGATATTACAAGCAAAATGACAACAGAGAGAGAAGGCTGACAACATTTTCACAGTTTACCCTTAATTTTAGCTGGAAAAGATATTTGAGTCCTGGAGTTTGATTTGAAGCAGTAAGGGGAGGAGCATTTGTTATTGGAAATAAATAACCCCAAACAGTATTTGCTCTTTTTGCAGCTCCTTGGACATCTGCATTACCTCCATTCAAAGCCAGTCTCCCTTAAAGCAAGATGATCACCCCCTGCACCATCATGAAGAACAACACTGGGATTAACCTAAGGTCCTCTGGAGTCAGTAGCCTGTTAATGAGAATGGCCAACTGAGGATGTTCAGGAGGCACTAAAAGAGAAAAGAAAAGCCACAGTGAGCCACTGTTATGGCCTTGCATTTAAGTTTCATAGTTGTGTATCATTTGAACAAGACTGAATTTTTATTTTAAGCTGCTGCCTGCTAAAAGTACCCTGGTGAGTCAAAGGTAGAACCCAGAATATAGTGCAATGAATTTCTGGTCTTGAGTTTTGACTACCAGGTCTTGACAATCTTGCCAAAACCCTGAAGATGTATCTGTGCCCATAACACAAACAAGTCGATTAGAATGCTCTTCTGTCTTTCTCCTACTCCATGTTCTTTCACCTCTGAGACAGGTTTTTGCATAAGAAGTACTTGAATGACAGCCCTAGCAGCAGCCTATCACACCACAATAATAAAGGATTAATTACCTCCGTCATCAGCACTCTATTATTATTTGTAGCACCAAGCGCCTGCTCTATTTTTGTGAGCTACAAATGCCTGGGAACACCGAAAAGAAGACACAGCATTAATTCAACAAGTCTGCTAGCCTGCACCTGCGTTTAATTAGTTACTCTCAAATCAGACCTGCAGAGCCAGGAGCTGCAAGCGAGAGCACCGCTGACTGCTGGCCTGGCTGGGCTGCCAGTGTAATTAATTGCATTCTTACTGTAGTTCTCTCCTCTGTGCAAACAAAAGTTAATCATTTACTGGGAAAGTCTGAGCTGATGCTTCTCCACTGTTTGAGCCAGTGTGTAGAACGTTTCAATAAGAGCATCCCCCCGCCTTCATGTTTACTTCTTGCCTCCCAAAATGACGTGCTGACCATGTTTGTGCTGCTGGAGAACTACATGGAGGCAAGGGTTAAAAAGGTATAAAGGAAAAAAAAGCAAAAACAAAGGAAGTGGAAATCTGAACTAGAGAAGTGCTGACCATAAAAAACCCACCACTCAGCAGCTGTCCGAAACCAAAGGCTTCCTTGAGCACGTTTGGCAAAATGACAGCTAATAACCTGTCTGTGTTGTCATTCTTCTTGCCTTCAACTTCAGTGTTCATGTAAGCTTCAAGCTATTCGTACACAATAATGGTTGTATCCTCAAAGCACGCTTTCAGGAAGAGGGAAGCATCATTATTGCTCTTAAATGCATGACAAAGAGACTAGCAAAGGATCTTCTCCGAAGTTTCCACAGAAACCAGCAGAAAAACAAGGTGCACTGCACCTTGGTGTGGCTGTTGTTTGCTGCACAAGAACGTTCCTCTTTGCCAGGAGCTCAGGTGACACCAGAGGGCTGGCAAGAAGCCACTGCACAAACAGAGGCTTAGGCAGGGAGATGAGACCTTCAAACCAAGCAGTACCTGTGAAGCATGTCTAAACAGAGAGAACGGGGTGCAGGTCTGAACAGGAGCCTTGCACTTTCTCCATTGCAAAGGAGCAGGTTGGTTATTGCTCACAGCTTTGTCTTCTGCTCCTTCATCCACGGACAGCCAGCACCACTTCCAAGTGGCATAATGGGGCTGGAGCAAGGACAGGAGGGAGAGGGATTGCAGAGCTAGGCAAGCCTGGGAACAAGCATACATTTCTTTTCTCTGCTTGCTGGAATAACCTTTGGGGGTGGCGTGAACTTTTTTCCATACGATTAGACTGCAAATGGACTGTTTGCAAAGTGGGGAGAAAGACTCAACCAACAACAACCTTTGAAATTTTTGAAACACACAATTTAGAAATTAAGGGCTTTCTTTTTAAATTTTTTTATTTCACTTTTTGAGAGCAGCCTGGTACATCTCTTTTTAAAATTAATGGCATATACTTGATCAAAAATGCTAAAATGCTGGTTCCAGCAAATTACACAGATAATTAAACCTAATTTCAATAATGCTCTGAAACACTACTAATAAATCTTTGGGCTCATGAATTCCTTGAATATATACAAGCTACTTCATGAGCACCAAATTCCACCCTCACAGCTCCTTTTCTGTCAAGCTTTGGCAACCCCAAACTAAATTCTGCTGTCAGTTATATCCTGTAAGTCTGGAGCAATTCCTTGTCCTTGGTGGCATAACTCAAGATTGCAGCTGTGTAAATGAGCACAGAATGTAGCTTGAGATGTTGTAAATCTGACCTTCAGCTTGCTTCCATGAAAGGGGAAAACCCAGGAACTTATTTTCACATTCACTAAGCTTCTTGAAAAACTACCCTGCATAAATATTATGATTTCCGCCATAGACATAGCAGATTTAAAATGGCTTTAGACCTGCCTGGTATCTAGGTCCTTCCAGGGAGGGGGAAAGATGACAAGTATAATATTTATGAGCTACCACAAACAACGTTTGCTTTCAAACACTGACGTGTGCCTCAGCCTCCTACCATGGCACATCAAGACCTTCAGCTTATTCTAGGTCACTGCTTGACCTCAGGATACTGCAGCATTTCTTCCCCAGCAGTGCTTGAATGTTGGTGACCCAACCTCCACGGACACTGATCGTCAGCCTCCCAACCCACGTAGCTGGGTCTCTCGTTTAGGGGGGGTCACAGAGTCTGTGCCTCACAGACCACACCTGTAGAGTGTGAGACTGCTGTGGACCTGGGCATCACCGCTGCTCCTGCTGAGCAGTTAGCTCCCTGCTCCCCTGAAAAACTGACCCAAGGCATTTGGAGCCATGCCTTTACATGGGGATGGATGGGTTCAGTCCTAGTGCCCTCGCAGGATTTTGCACTAGCTCAGTGACACTTCTGCCTGTGCTCTCAAAATATCCACTAGCAGACAGGAGCCAGGGAAGTGAAATCTCCCTTTTTGTCCTGACACCTCATGACTAGCAGGCCCAGCAAATAAGAGAAACACACTCTTTCCCAGGCTCCTTTAGCCACCATTTCTCTGAATGGTATATTATTGATGACTTGTCAGGTAGAGGGAATGGTAATATACTTACCAAAGAGAGTTAAAAGAATGAATATCACAAAAAACAGGCCTCTAAACAAAACACCGAAAAGACAAGGGAAAATAATAATTGAAGTGCCTTTTGTTCGTGGAAGCACAAATTAATTAATGATTTTTCTAAACAACTGGTTTTGGAGAAAATATCATTTGCCAAGGTGCAGTACAATCCTTGTGGGGTTGCCATTTGCTGTTAGAAAAGCATATTTCTGTTATTACTAATATACATGTCTGAAGGGTTAGCTACTTTCAGGCTAGGAAAAAAACACCAAAATACTGCATGGCAAGTACTCTTATACATGTTGATTTTGGTCATTACATTATGTCTTTGCTCTGATTTGTCCATATAACATTCGGAAATCTCTATCAGGCCACTAAGTACAACAAATTGCTGGCCTAAACATTTCAGAATTTTATCTGTCCAAAGAATAAAATGATGGCTCTGTACCACAGCACACAGCTGGACAAAGCTGGACAAGGATGCACATATCAGTGTCAGCAAAGATA
The DNA here is from genome assembly GCA_013390045.1 of Picathartes gymnocephalus. Lineage (NCBI taxonomy): Eukaryota > Metazoa > Chordata > Aves > Passeriformes > Picathartidae > Picathartes > Picathartes gymnocephalus. Next base: position 133,153 of record WEKY01002083.1, on the reverse strand, counting down.
TTTATCTACAGAAGAAAAGGTTGCCGAGGGTATGTCAGCGTTTTATTTGCTTCTAGACTGCATTATCAATTTTTGGCATTATCCAAACTTAAAAGTCATTGCATTATGCAAAATACTTTTGAACAAGCAGCATCTCTTGTCTTCATTTCTAACTTTCTTAAAGCATAATTTGATGCATTACCACAAATGAATGAAAGAGCCACAAAATCTCATCAAAATGAGAAGGGAGAGTGGATCTGTCTGATGACCTGTAATTTGCCTGCTACTGGGGGGCTGCTTTTAAAAAATGGACCAAACTCACTTTGTGCTGATTGCTATTTTAACCACTTTAAATATTTCAAGATTTCATTTCCATTTTTCTTTCTCTATTAAGGAGTGAATGCACGTTCCATTTTAATTTCCAAACTGAAAAAGCAATGGAACAGTGTTTGAAGAAGCCATTTCAGAAACATGTCAGTTCAGGCACGTACTTGGAAACAGCAATATTCGTGGAAAGTCGCAATATTCTTGACTAGCACCATCAACAGACTACTAGGAAACTCCATAATGTTAGCTAAGGACCTGTATTAATGATAAGAAATGAGAGGGAATTTCTCTTTACTCAACAATGAGCATAGTTTCTGTGATAAAACCTTCCAAGTGCATGGTTTGTTTTGGAAACGGTGGGATTTGAAGTTTCTTTTGCAAAGAGGGATCGTTTCTGTGGAACTGGAACAAAACTATCCACAGGTATTTAGACAAAAAAAAAAAATCAATAATAACCTAGATTTAATTTATTCTTTCTCCCTCTCTGGATTTCCACTATCTTATCACTTCTTCAGGGTTTTTCTTGAGCAAAACATCACTGTAAACTGATGTGTTCGGTGTAGAATAATAAATTTCATCCAAGACCTTTTGAGTTACAGGTCATTTAATATAGTAACTGTGGGCAAGGCAAGCCCCCATTGTGCTCCCACTGATGTCAATGAGTATTTGCTGCCCACGAGTTCAGAAATGAGTACCAACTCTGGCTGTGAAAGATCACTCCTAATCTAAATTTGTCACACACTGCCACTGTCTGTACCTCATTTTCTGGGTGCCCATCTTCAGGCTCCCAGAGATTAATTTGCAGGGTAGGCAGGTGCTATTGGAAACAGGGAAGATGATCTCTGTTTCACGTGCAGAGACTTGCTGTTTGGATGCAGCTGCTGTCCTACACTCACTGCCCTTGTGAAGGGCTCTTCACTGCTTCCATCCTAAATGCAGGCAAGTAAATGCAGGTGCAAAGGGGAGAGCTAATCTGTTTATGGCCTTGTGTCTGCAGCAGAGTGGCAATACTCCAGGGAAGCAGAGAACATATAAAAAAGGAAACAAGAACTGGGAATTTATGCCCAGGAAAAAAATAATAATTTTTTAAAAAGGCACCAAAACCCAAACAAAGAAACAAAAAGGCCATTTTATCATTTCGTGTTAGTGCTGGCAGAAAGCTGGGTGCAGACACTGTCATTTGGTTCTGGCTGTGGTCAGGATTTGTATTAAAACAAACAAAACACAAAACAATGAAAACTAACCATGACCTCTTGTGTCTGGCTAACTTATCAGGTGGAAAATATTAACATCATGAAGCTCCAAGCAATTTCAACAAAAGCAAAACTTCCTTGAGTTCCCTACAGGGACCTGCCCCGTTGACCCTCTTTTTTGATTTTTCTCTCTACAACTAATATTTTAGGAAACAAAAAGAATAAGAACACTTCAGTGCACCCAGTCAGCTGTGAATAGACAAAGGATGAGGATGCTCTGCTGAGAATGCCACAGGGAGAAAATGACTGATCCTCTGCAGAGTCCAAGGAACCCAAAACCCCCTACTGAATAGTGAGAGTGAAAAATAAAGAGATAGAATAAATCCAAGCCAAACAGAAAGAATGTTGATTTAGTCAGGAAACAGCATCCATCCATAACCCAATGTTTCACTTCACAATTCTGATATGTTTCAATACATTTTTGTCTCAGATACATAATATGCCATTCCTTAAATGCATGCATATATATTAGTTCTAAAAGACTGGACAGTTTCCCTTGCTAGCTTTATCGTGTCAGATTTTCCCATGTTTATAAGGTCTCTCTCTGTTGCTGTGAGATAGACCTGGGCAAATAAAAATCTATCCCTGCCTGACTGTGCAGGGAAACACTGACCCTGAGTAATGACCACATGCAAACAGTGTGGACAGCCCAGATTTCTCTCCCTTAACCTGTTTTGCTCTTGGACTATGAAAAGCAGGTCAGTATTTTTGCAAAAAAACTTTGAAGACTAAGGTCTTCACTGGAGTCACTTGTAACTGTTGGTGGCTAAATACAAGGAGAGCCTCTGGCACACAGATGGCCAGTAAAATATGGGCTCTGCAAACACTTAGGTGAGTGTTTAAGTATAAAAGTTTTGGGTAGGACTCTGTACCCAATGACATCCATGGCACTTTTAATGTCAACATTATTGGGGGCAAGGTTTTATGTGATGGGTTTAATGTATAATTTAATGTAAAGGGCCAGAGCTCAAATTGTTCTTTACTCATCAGAAATTATTAATACTGAGCTTGAAGTAGCACCAGATAACCAAATTACACATGCAAATAAAAACATTATGATGGACTGCAGCAGTGTAGGTGAAAAATATTATTTACCTTCCAAGGAAAAAAAATTAGTTTTAAAACGAACCTTTAATTTAATCTCTCCCTTTAGAAAATTGGCTTAAGGGAAAAACATTACCCCTTGGAAGATATACCCATAATGGAGACTTCTCAGGTATCTCTCACAAAAACATTCAAAATAGATGTGAACACTCACTCTAGTTTTTCCATGGATGTCAACATTTATTTCTGGTAAATATTGTCCCTTGCTTTATCTCTGCCAATTGGTATCACCTCAGACCAATAAATCTATGCAGGAGTCCATAACTACTTACTACTCTCATTGGATTAGCAACAATTACAAGTGTCTGTTCCATAGATACACTGGATGGAGTCCAGACTCTTTCCCCATGGCATATATGCCTCCCACCACTGCAGAATCCTCCAAGAGATATTTTCCTGCTCTCAGGCAGTACGGGGGTTCCTGTTAACCAGGAAAGCACAAGGTCTGCCCCCGCTCTCAGGTCAAAGTGACCACCTAGAATTTGTTAACGATGAATTGTCCCATTTTTAGGAAGTCCATCTTACATCCTACACTGCCTGTCTACATAAATCTACCTGGATGACAGGCAGTAATCACATATACTAATCATACAGACCAGAGGCTAGGATAATTTAACATAGCCTCTTTAGAATCCCCCTAGGAGAGACAAAAGAATTGCCATGCCCGTTTCCCAAGTGGGAAGCAGTCAGTATGTACCAATACCAAGCAGGTCTTTTACTGTAAGTGTGATGAATGGCAACCACAGCCCAAGAAGCAGTGTCACATGAAGAAAATATTTTGCTATAAAGGAAAGTAATAATTTCACCCTGGGACTGCCCTAAGCAGACAGGGTCCTGCAAAGCAGACAGTCCAAGCACAGGGAAGCAGAGGGTAACACAGAGGAATTCACTTCCCAAAGAAGACAATATTGGCTATGGTGGGCTCAAGGCCAAAACAAATAGAGATGTGTTGATTTTACATCTGCCCACAGGCTTATTATTTGTTGTGGGAGAGCAGAGCCTTAGAAATCTTGAGCTATTTTCCATTGCAGGAAGCCCCGGTTGATGATGAGAATGCACAAACTGCCCATTGTTTCCCTGGGAGTGAATCGTCCCTAGGTTGCATCAGGTGTGCATTAGTCTGCTGGCACAAGGACCCTTTGAACCAAGACAGAGGATCTGACAGAAAGAAGCAGGCTAGAAAGATGAAAGCAAGAACAATTTCATGTGAATGTGGAGAAGGACAGAAAAAAAGGAATAAAACCCACTGGACATGAGCTACAGTGCCCCTGAGTGAAGGCCTACCCCTACCCCAGGAGGATAGAAAAGTAGCCGTGACAGCATGCAACAGTCAGACTCACCAACAGCTCTTCAACTGGCCATAAGCAAGGAATTCTCAAGGGAATCCCAGGAAAATACACCTTGTGCTACTGGTGAAAAATGAATATTTCTTCTGTGGCAAAGGAGTAACCTCAAAAAAAAAAAAAAAAAGAGACTGGGAAGTCACAGTGGTAACTGAGCCCAAATAGCAATTGCATTTGGGATTGTCTGGCAATCCTGTACAAGAAACAATGTGTTCAGTGATCCTGAAGCTGTTCTCTAAACATGCTCTAACAGTGATGCATTTGCACTGTTCAAGTTTGTGCTGAAGACAGTTAATTCACATAGATGGAAAAAGTCAGATGGATGGATTGACCTTGGAACCTGGCCTGGAAGTTAGTCTCCACAAGAAAAGCACTGTTCATTTTGCATAGCCAAGCCTGAGAAGTGAGCATGAGAAACCCACAGATATGCTGGTGGCTTGCTTGGGAGTTCTATTCTCTTAAAGCCACTTCAAGATGCAAATTGAGTAATTTCTCCCTTTGCTACAAACGTTCCCCAAGCCCCATAGGGGCATGAAATTGGATCCAGTAGTTTTCCCAACACGTTGCTGAATGGACAGAGATGTCGAGAAAGTTTGGAGAACAAACTATTGGTAAAATCTTCACAGATTCAAGGAAGGCTAAGGCCTAGTCTTGTAGTGCCTTCCACTTGGAAGTGGCTGTCCTGCCCTGAGACCTTCAGTGAAGGACAAATGAAGCAAGGAGAACGTGCCCTGAGAGCCAGATAAATCTGCTCACTCCTTTCCACAGGATGAAGTGTTTCTGAAGATGCAATCCTGTGTCTTTGTCATCTGAAAGGTGGGAAGTAGCTATCCCCTAGACTGCTGTTATTGGAGTTGTCCTGACATGGGTATGGGATGTTGCCATGAGTATGAAAGACACCAGTGACCAATGATCCCTCTCACCTTTCAATTCCTGTGCTGGCTTATTCTGTTGAATAAAATGCTTCAGTCTATGGACTCAAGCATGAACTGAGTCACTAAGTATCTTCACTACAGTTGGGCCCATGTAGATGCTGCCTTGAAACCCTTCTCAAGTCCATTTAAAGACCTCAAGCCTGAGCTTTGTGGGCACTATGTTTATAATTGGTGTTTTACTGTACACGGCGCCCTGGGTGGGCAGCCCACCTGCTTTCCAGCAAGGATTCAGGGAAAATCCCTGATGTATCTATCTGCACCTGTGTTCCAGAAAGGCAGATGGGCTCAGGGTGGGGATGAAACATAGCACCAGTGGCTGTGCTATAACAGCTCTTGCTTGGGCTAGCCTAGTCCATCCTTGCTCCCCGTGGCCCTGCAACTAAGGGCCACCCTTTCCAAGAGGGATGCTGACTGCTGGAGACTGATCTCCTTCCCAGGCTGCTTCTCCATCTGCTCTCCCAAGGGCAGCAGACCTGACACCTGGGTGACCAACCCGAGGACGCACACCTGCACCTCTGTGGGTGGTCAAGACAAAAACCCCTGCAGTGAGTGAGCAGCCAAGCTCACGTCCATCCCAAGCAAGAGTCCTGTCACCTGCTGACAAGTGACACACTAGAAAATGTAGAAACCTTCTCTGCTGCCTTTCCTCCTCCCAATCCAGCATAAATCATAAATCAAAAGGCAAAAAAAGTAGAAGCCAGTTAACTTTTCCTCTTTGCTCACTCACCTATCCCTTGTCCTTGTCCCCTTGCCAGAATGGAAAGCACAGGTTCCAAAGGCCCAGGGAGTTGTCTCTCATGTTGTCCAGCTCAGCTGGAAGCAGAAGGGCCTAATGCAGGTAGCATGAATTCTAGTCTGGTGAGAGCTCATCTGGGAACTGCAGAGTTCAAGACATCATTTGAATTTGGCAAGCTGCCCAGTGTTTCCTTGGAGCAATAGTGGACTTGGAACCTGCCCCAGCTGGAGTCTGGGATCCACTCTTCCCTCTGTGAGGTTGCAAAAAACAAAGGGACAGCATGTAAGCTGTAGAAGACCTCCTCAAAAAGTCACCAAGAGACAAAAAAAGTAAAAATCAATTCATTGACAATACAAGACCAAACATGTTTCTTAGCATTCCCATGCACAGTACTGTGCAATGTACCTTCTGCAAGTACATTTTAACCTCTGTTGATGCTGCCTTGTGCCTCCTCTGGCTTGTATTTAACTTTCCACAACAGATCATACTCAGTTATGGACACAAGAAAACAAATCAGTTTCTTTCTTTTTATTTGTGCATGTCATTAACATTAAACATATGCTGCAATGACAGTGGAATTGATGGCTGAATGGCATGTATTTTAATTTAAGTAATATTTCCATTAACCTAAAAGCTCTCCCTTAAAAGTCTGTACAATTTATTTATTGGAAAAATTCCAGAATAGTTGTACTGAAAATTCTGCTCTGAATGATAATATGTCAGACTTTTAAAGCTCTCTTCTGGCAGCTTTTCTTTTCGCCTTTGAACATTACTGACATAAGAATACATTTCTCACAAGTCTGATGTGTATTGAAAAAATAGAGAAAAGAAAAGAGAAAGAGGGACTGCTGCAGAAATCACAGTAGGTGTAAAACGCCACAGCCCCAGATCTGTCCCTTGGCTGGAGCAGTGCATCCCAGAGTTGTTACTCGTTTATGTTAGGTTATGGAAAATGCAGAGGATTAAAAAGGCAGAGGGAAGCAGATGCCATGCAGGCAGGGACAGCTACAAGCCAGTCTCCATCTGAGAGCACAGAGGCACTGCACCCAGCAAAAGAATGTGTTTGGAGGCAAGGCTAAGCTGTGGCAGCTGGGGCTGGGACAGAGAGGTGCAGCTGCACTAGAGGAGGCAGAGGAGCAGGCAGCATTCCTGAGCTCAGAAAACAGCAAAATCCACCGTGCAAAACAAATAAAAGCTGCACTGTCCTCCCACCCCCGTGTTTGTGCTCACTGGCTTTGGAGCACAGGGGAATGGGGTGGGGTCAGCGCTGCCTCCAAGCCAGAGCTCAGCCTGTTGAGAGGGGCTGCTGCAGGTTTGCCCCTTTCCTGCTGCCCACAAAGGGCACGGCTCCGACTGCCTCTCCTCTGAGGATGTGCCATCAAGGGCACACAAACACACATCTACGTGTGCTTTTCTGTGGGGCAACAGACTCTTGTAGTCTTCTGTCCAGACTTCTTTCAGGGAGGAGAGGGAAAATCAGAGACACGTGACAGCTGTTGTCATGTCACTGATGGATGTATGCAATCCCTAGCAACTCCAAATAGGCAATAAAAAGTGCCTAAATAGGACAGCATGGAACTTCTCCCCAGGGAGCACAGCCCTGCGTTTGGGATACCACAGCTCACTCCAGGCACATTTATCCAGCCTTTGCTTTCCCCAGCCTGGGGAAGAGGTTGTTGGGCAAATATGGGGGAGCTGTGGGTGTGTGAGGATGACTACTTCTCTTCTAAACAACAGCAGGCTTCTGACAGACATCAGCACAGAGCCCCGTGACCCAGCACAGGTGAGAGAGACCTGGGGGCAGACCCCCTGGTCTTCTCTCATCCCTGTGGTACCCACCTGCCAAAGCCAGCCAGCCCCAAGGCACAGCCAAGGCTGTGTGTGTGAAAATCAGGCACAGCAACCCAGCACCACCCAGGGCCAGACCCGTATGGTCAAACCCTCCACCCTGACACAGCTCCTTGGGGGAGTTTAGATCGACTCCGAGCACCTTGAGAAGCCACCTTGCCTGCTCTGGCCAGCACAGGTGGATGCCAGGCACCATGGCAAGTCCTCTCCTGGGCTGTTTAGGAGCTGGGTAGAGGGCAGGACTGCACTGAGAACCTGGAACCATCCAGAGCAGCAGTGGTGGGCAGTGCTGCTCTCCCCTCTCCCTGCTACAGACCCAGGTTAAGCAGCAGCAATGAGGTCTGGATCAGAATGCAGAAGCTCTCTCCCTTCCTCCCCTCCATCCACTGCCAAAACACCCTTGGCTGTACCCCACACCCCTGCACTGCAGCCAGCTGAATATTCATTTTGATTTAGGGTAATTGTCAACAAGAGATCAGAAATTAATTGTATGAAGCAGCAACACCTCAGGAAAGCAGAAGTTGCTTAGGATTTGGATATACTTTCTCCTGTCTCCACCTACGAGTTGTACCTCTAAGACAGCAGTGGAGGTGGAGCTGTTCCAGCAGCAGGTGTCCAGCAGCTGGAAGACTTTCCACCCAACTGTCTAGCTCAGTTGTGAGAACAACGCTCCCATCAGCTCTGTTTGGGGTCAAACAAAACCCATTTCTCTTCCTTGCCAATGGGGGATTTCTTCTGGAAGACGACACTGACCCTAGAGTTTCACGGTACTCGCACACAGACGTGAGCAGAAAGGAGCGCGCTCCCTCCCAGCCACAGCCCTGCAAGGTCTGGCTTTCTCCACGGTTAGGGAGGGTCAGGAAGGGCAGCCAGCCCTTCGTGTGTGGCCTGAGCCTGGTTAGCATCTTTCACTCTTCATCACTCAGCCATGCCTCCCATCTGCACTGGCTCTAGATATCTCTCCCTCCCCTCTCCTCCCCTGGCTTCTTGCATAGACTGATTTTTTTTTTGTGACGCATCCGAAGGAAGACAGTGAAAAATACATTAACTCTTGCCTGGACAATAAAAAATGCTCCCGATTCTTTGCCACCCATAGAGCTAAGCAAATCCACCTGCTTTCTACTACATGCAGCATACTGATGCTGACCATCTCCCTGCTGTCTTGTGTGGGGGAACATATTCCTGAGACAGAGCCATCCTAAATACCTGACACAGAATGCACAGAAGGAAATCGCTCTTATCACCAGCTATTCAGTTCATAAGGCCTCTGCAGACAGATGGCTCATTTTTTGCATTCATGTATCGCCCTCTTTCTTTTTCCTTTGTCTCCCCCTCTACTCCCAGCAGCTCCCCACACCAAATCCAGGTTTCAGCCATGATGTAATAGATTTGGTACAAGGCTGACTGGCAGCTCTTACAACTGGGGAGCTAATTTACACTTCTGCAGCTGGCTCAGCCCATATCTCTGAAGCCCTCAGTGGCTCTTTTTTCTCCACCTGGGAAGCAGTTATGCTTATCCACTTTGGAAAAAATGTTATTTCCATTTACTATACCTAAGAATAGTGTGGGGTGTTACTAAATAGGAAACCTGATGTGAGAGAGCATGTGTATGGACTTCTTTGCTTGGCCACACACAGCTCAAGGAGAGCCACAGAGGATCTGCATCCCCGGGGACTGATCTAAAAGAAGCAGCAGCACGATGGCATCTGGAGGAGCCCATCCATCTCCCTCCCAGCAGGGCACTAAGCAGATACACTAACAGCGCTTGACAGTGGGAAAGTTAATGGGTATGTGCATTAACCTACATAACCATGGTTAAGATAGGAGGGCTCTCAAATCAGAAGGGGTTAAGTTTCCAAGCCTTCTATTCCAGAGATCATGAAACAAGGGCTGAAGCTTAGTCTTGGGGTGGTCACAAAGAGACTTCACATCATCACACTTTTTACCTCACTCATCAGTGCAAACTCTAATGTGCATGTGCATACATGGGTGTCTCTGTATATGCTGCTCAAACTCATTTTTTAATTTCTCCCCACTACCCCCAGAAACATAGATCTATTACATACAAGACAAAGGAGGGGCTTATTTCTTTACACTTAGAAACTTTCAAGTTTAAACTCACCCCTAATCTGTCCTCTGGTCCAGGGAAGAGTCAGCAAGCAGCTCACCATGGCTTGGCAGAGGTCCAACACCAGCCACCTGGCAGATCTGTGCCATAGTACAGAAAAGTTATGGCGACATCTTTTCCCTTGGCATATGCCATAGACACTGCTATTGGCCCTAAAAACAGATGCAGAGCCTTGAAGTAAATATTTCATGATAAACACGAAACCTGTGTAAACAGTGAATATAGATATATAATTGATGATGGATGCACTTGGGACCAGAACAAGGTCTAGAGAACTTGGTTTTAGGCACAGTACCCAGAGGAGATACTTCCTGCCCCCAGGTCTGACCTCTGATGTGTCCTCCAGGCCAAGTTCATTCAGCTCAGCTGTATCTAGGAGCTTGAACTACCCTAGAAAGCTTGAAACACATGGGTTGAGAACAGGGAGAGGGAATGGGAGTGAAGCCAAACTGTGTGAGCGGGAAATCTCTCCTGTAAAAGCTTGCAAGACCTTTACGGATCATCATAATGGCTTTTTGTTGTTGTAGTTGCAGGGATCATTTTTTAAAACAAAGAGATAACGTTTGGTTCATTTCTTTCATTTTGGAAAAGGGCAGCTCCTAAGCCCTTATCGTTAAGAAATAAGAGCCGTGTTACATGTTCAAACAATTTATGTGAAGATCCTGCCATTTGTTATGGGAACAGCAAGTACAACTGCAAGTCCATTATCATTCCTCCCTGCCTCTGCATGCACAGCATGAGCAAGAGAGGAAGATTAGGGGTAAAAGCAATGAAGCCTGCAAAGTCAGTGACAAATATGCAGTACTTAAAACCCTCTTTGATGCTTCCAACTCTGAAGTGAGGCTTTGACTTGGTCAGCAGTCAGACATGGACCCACTGATTTTTCTCCAATTTACTCTCAGTCTCAAAAAATAGCAACCTCTTTTTGTGATCTGATGGCTGAGAAGCAAGTGACCCAACACCACCACAGTACTCTCCTGATGGACCCATGAGCAGTGCTGACAGGAGGTGGGCTGCAGAACTGATACAGATAGTGTTGGAAGGAGTTTCTGGACACCTGCCAATGTTAAAACCTGCCAGTGATATCTGCCTTTTTACTTTAAAAAGAAAACTAAGGCAATTGGCATTACATTCTGGTCTTGTTTTCAAACCCACATTTCCTGTGACCTCCATTCCCTATATCTTTACCCTCCTACTCACAGCTAATCTCTCCCTGCCTCTCCCCACTCCTCTGTTGCTTCTGCAGAAAACACATTTATGTTGCTGCAAGTCTGCAGCAGCTGACAGACCATTTCTCATAATAAACCACTCCTGGCTGCACAGCCAGGCTGGGCCCCACCGTGTGAGCAGTACGGGTTCATGGGTTTTCAAAAGGAGGAGCTTTGCCCTCCTGAAAAAAAGAAAACCCACCTACATCTCCTCTAAGAAGTGCCCATGCCAGGGCAAGCATGGACAGGTGGAAGAGGAGGACAGCAGAGATGGGGGATTCTAGTACAGCTTTCCATGACATCCTGCACGGTGAGTGCTCAGCAGCAAGCCCATCGCGAGCAGAGAGAAGAAAAGCCACTTATTGATGGGCAGCCAGGAAGGGCAAGGCACCTGCTGCAATTACCTAGCAAAGTTTAGCTGCCTTTAAACAAAGAAAAGGTTTCTGAGGAATGATTGTGACCAAAATAGCAATTTAAGGAGCCTTCTGAGAGTGTGATCCAGCTGTGCCAGCACATCCCTCTGTACAGTGCTTCTGCCCGCAGACGTCATGAGGTGCAGGGGTGGGGGGGGAAGGGAGGAAGGGAGGAAGGGAGGAAGGGAGGAAGGAAGGAAGGAAGGAAGGAAGGAAGGAAGGAAGGAGCTTGCCTGCTGTGCCATGGTGCCTCCTTACACAGAGCTGCGATGTTCCCACCACAATGGCCTGTCGGGGCAGTGACAGATGCTGGCACAGGTTTTGGAGGCAGCTTCCACGGCAGGTGTCCATATAGGAGGTGATTGTTTCTTACACAGAAGCCAGCAGCAGCAGGAGAGCAGACCCTGCTGCCCCACTGCCCCTGCCACCTTGCAGGTGTGGCAGTGCTCCCAGCATAGGTTGGGGTCCAGAAAATCTCCAGAGGGAGCATCACCTGTCTCCAGCAGGCAGGGCTGTGACTGACAGGTGAGGAGGCTGGCTGGCAGCAGTGTCCCCTTCAGCCATCACAGCTGAAGCTGATGGTGGAATAGATGACACCGTGGCATCTCTCCTGCCAGTGATGCTTTAGTACAGGCAAAACCAGCAAGGGTGGGGGAGAGGAACCTTACCTGGGTAGACAATGAAATAAAGCAATGCAGCAATGGGATCCCTGGACTGATGAGGTGCCAGGGAACTTACGGGGACCCTCAAGGTGTGGGTCACAACCCATTAGGGGCTCAACTGCTTCTGGAAAGGGTGCAGTGTGGAAGGAAAACACATTTGGGAGCAGAAACCCTATGTGGGTAGCAGAGGAGCACCTTGCTGGAGGAGGCAAAGAGGAACAGGGGGAGGTTGCTGTACCTATTCATCCTAATTGCAACTGTGTCTTCCTCAGCCCCTCCTGCAGTGTTCCCGTGCTATAGTGTCTTCCTCCCTCTTCACAGGAAAGATTTACAGTCTCAGCTGATATTATTCATTTCACTGGAAATTTAAGAGGGAACCACTTGTAAAAGCGTGTAAAACAACAAAAGAAAAATAGCAGAGGGACAGGGCTGCTAGATATTGACAGTTACAGATGTCTTTATCTGCTTGAAACAGACAAACTGCACAGCATACTCCAGTCACCAGCACCAGCACCAAGGAAAGAAAGAAAAGGGTGAAAAAGGGCATAATTAAAGGATGAACAAACCTCTTGGCTTGGAGAAATCTGTATCCCTCTACACCTGAGCTCAACTGCTTGCTGCAGGTCCCTGCAGCCCTCTCTGTGCCAAAACAGACCTGTCATGAGGGGCCAACACAGCTACAATGCCAAGCCTAAGTACAGCATGGTAAATTTTAAAGAAATTGAGATGTGGTAGAAAGTACCAAAGCTGTGGGAACAGAAACTTTTCTCTCTTCTGGCTCATCTGTTGGAGTCTCAGATGCTTTGGACAGTGATCAATGAGAGGAAAACAACAGCATTTTCCATCTGTACTTGCTAAACAGGTACACTGGCACAAGCAGCTGCTGGACCAGGGCATCCCACTGGCATCTTCTTCCCATGAATCCATGGCTGGAGCAAGATGAGTCCTGCTACAGAGGCTTGGAAAATGCACCACTTGATAAAATAAGAAGTTTTGTACTAGTGAGAGAAGAATCAAAGTGGTGCTTTCAGAAAATATCACTTTCAGTTTCAAAACTTTGGTGTCAAGGCACCAAGTGAAGGCTGCCAGAGGGCACAGCCAAAAGTGCTAAAGCAGTGGAACACTGAGGAATTGATGGCAGCAGCCTCCAGAACAGCTCTGGCACCCCAACATGTGGGAGGTTTCAAGGCCAGACACCTGAAGGGTCTGAAAGCCCTGTCTCTGCAGATGAGAGACATCTCAAAGTGAGGCTACCAAAGCCTTTTGGAACAAAAAAGGAGGTAAAAACATCACCTTATAGGAGTGAGCAGCAAAAGAAGACTCTGAACAAAAAGTCAAAATAGACACAAGCCCTTGGGAACAGAGGCATCATGAGGTATGGGAGCTCAAAAGAGGGCACATGATTGAACTTCCTTGCCTGAATGGGTCCAGCAGAGCCACAACTCAGCAATGTAGATTATGCTGGCTACCCCACAACTTAAAACATGGCCTGATTTCAAGTAGTCCTGAGTCCCCAGCAGGTTCTCACTGACATTTTAATCTGTATTTCAGACCTAGGAAGTGCCTAATATTCTCACCTTAAGTTGCTCTCTGAAATCACCCCGCCAGGAGTCAGCTCAAGGTTCATGTGCACACATGTGCCTGAAGCGCAGCGTCATGTTCAGCCTCTCCTGTGCCAGGGAAGTACAATCCCTGCATTCAGCTGTCCCTGCTACAACACTCTCAACCTCTCCTGCTTCAACACCACAGGAAGCATGGGGACACCACCACTGATGGTGCTCAGAGAACAGTTCATGCTCAGAGAACAGCTCCTGAGCACCGCTACAGCCGCTGCTTTAGCTCACCTCCCTGCTGCTGCTGGTGCCTCCCGCACAGCAGGGCTACCAACTGTGTCAAAGGCGTCTTGGCAGGGACAGGTCTCTCAGGAGCACACAGCAGGAGGAGAAGAGAACTGCCCTTCCACTAACAGCAGCTGGATGAAAGCGTGCCTGTAAAATAAGACACACACCCCCGCATGTTGCTGTGAAATCACTCCTCTCAAAAACACCAAGCCTGATCACCCGAGTGCTGGGACTGCTGCAGAAGACTTTAATCTGTTATGGTAGTGCTGGTGGCCTGAAGCCATGGTGAAGGCCGTGCTTGCAACACCGAGATGCGCCTAAACCCCTGCTCCATTGCTCAACACCACAGTGTACCTGGTAGTGCCACTGCCCTGTGCTAAAACCTGGCCTTTACACCAGAAAAGTCACTCTTTTCCCAAAGTGAAGGAGGTGTGGGTCTTTCTCATGCATTACCAAAACAATCCTGTAAATACTACCTCAGCCTTTCCATTGGAGTGGTCAGTTCCTACAGAGTATATTCTTTCTTCCCAGATGCTAAGAAGAATGGGGAATCCCTTCGTCGCTCATTATCCCGGCTCTCGACCTACCCAAACCTCCTCTTCCTCTCTATCCCACAGTTCTGGATAGGGGATCTCTGACAACAGGGACTTACACCTATGAAGTGCTTCAGCGTCCTGGCAGCAGTGAGCAGGAAACTCAGAAGCTTTAGCACCATCCCTGTGGACGTGAGTCCAGCCCTCTGTATCTCCTAACAGATTTTGCAGAATTTAATTCATACAGTTCAGCACATGTTGGCAGAGATTTGCAACAGAAGGTTCACCACAAAGGTGCCTCTCGTAGAGAGTTCACCATAATTCCCCAGTGTCTGTAGCTTAGTCCTGTAATTGAATGAATCAGCAGAATTTTCTATCACTTATAGAGAACAAAAGACTTAAAATTTAACCTGGGTGACCTCTGAGGGCTCAAATCCATAGACTCAATAAAATTCATGGCAGAGAAGGACATCGACACATTTACTTGGTGTTTTCATTAACATCTTTTTCATCCAGTCTTATAATTTACGAGACAGGGAGATCTGACTCATGCCTTTGGAACGTTTGGGTTTGGCAGGAAAAGATGCCCCATACATATTTGTACCTCGCTGTCTCTGAAAAGGTCGACACCCCTCATTAACTGGGTTTCAGTGTACTCGTGGATAAAGCACTCACACAGCTGGCCAAGAGGGGTACAGTGAGGCTGCAGTGTGTATTATGTCTTATGGAGTAGGATGCTATTTCACTGGGGAGGGGTTGACCTGAATATACAGCTTGGTGTCCTTCTGTCTTTGTAATTTTATGAGATCCTGTGATGTAAGGCTTATGCAAAGAAGATGTTAGGATAAAAAATGTAACAATAAGATGTTAGAATATCCAGCATATTCATGTATTCACTGTACAGTAGAGATAAGAACATGAGATTTTTTTTCTGCAAAATTCACCTTCATCTCTCTATTCTAGTCAACAGCACCCTTTTATACCACTCAGGTGAATTTTCATACTGAGCTAAAGAATTCACCTAATGAACAGATTATGTTACAATTTGCTTTTGGGATTAAAATCCCTATTTATTGCTCATCTGTTTCCAAACAGTCATGGAACCTGTAGATGGGCAAACCTGAAAAAGAAAAATACAAAAAACCTCATCCATTTATATGTTAAAATATCACAACTGTCTATAAAAGGAAAGCTTTCTCCTTGCTCTTCTTAGAAAAACAAGCAAACAAACCAATCAACCAAATGTACTTGAAATCATGAGCATATAAAGAAGGAGTTTTTTCTATTATCATAGCAAGCAGGATGCAATGCATTCTACCAAAAGGTTCTCAGCTAAGCAGCTCTAAAGGGGTTTATGTCAGAAACGTTGCAAAAACAAACACGGCATGGAGCTATACAAATCCAGGGTGGTTTGCTGTGGCTCAGTCCTATTATCCAAGTTAATGACGCTGTGATGTCGCAGCTGCACACCCCCGCAGGGTGGGTCTCCAGCAGTGCTGTCCTGTATCCGTGGAGCTGACTCAACCTCCAGAGGGGCTGCCCCAGCCTGTGGGGCCACTGTCCTTCCTTGTCTGGGGAGGGGGCAGTGGGGCAAAAACCAGGGGGTGCAGGGAAAAGGGGAGTCTTGGTCACAGCTGTCGAGGTGGAACAGAAAGGAAGAAGGTTTAAGTGAGACGAGCATTGAGTAGGGAAACTACTCCCTCTTGCCCCTTCCCAGCAGGAGCCACTTCCCTGAATCCCCCCAGGCTCCCTCCACAGCTCCACCCAAAGGAGTTTCTCATGGCTGGAGGATGGGCAAAGCACACGCTGGGGACAGCAGCTGCTTTTCTGCCAGAGGTTTGCTTTGCCTATGTCCAACACCAGCCCTGAGAGCTGCACTTCCTGTCTGGTTATAGTTCTGTGATTTTGTTTCAAGCAGATATCCCAGCCTAAGACCTGATGGTGATTGAAGTTCCCTGCATGGACCAGAGGTAGCTAAGAAAATAAATGTGTTAATTTGGTAATAATGATCCTTATTATCCAGCAATTAATAAGAGTTGTGTCTATTAACCTGCGTTTGATGTTTACATTGACTCATACATCCGAAGCCCGTCTAAGCTGGAGACATCTCAGTCATTATTATGCTGGTTTTACCAGATACAATTTTTGGAAATCCTTCCTCTTCTGTTTTTGGATCTGCATCACCCATTTTCCTGCCTCATCCCCGGCTGCCATGCCCAACAGCAGAGAAGGAGAGAGACGAGGAGCTGCAGTCAGAGCTCAGGATGCTGCTACAGCAGACGACCTCAGGATTCACCCCACAGCACTGGGGTTCCCGTTGCTTTCAGTCTGTGTGAGTGCATTGCACTCGCCTACAGCTACAAGTTCAATAAATTCAAGGCAGCCTAAGGCTGTTGTCACACTACAATGAACCAGACCACTGACACCCAGGTGAAAGATTTCAGAGAATCAAATACGTTTATCTTCTCCTATAAGGGTTGCAGCTAAGAAAGGTTCTTCTGCATGAGATTTAGAGAGGCTCTCTCCTCTAATTCCCTGAAGAAAATCCAAAAGCAGAAAGCGAGACCAATGTTGCACTGGTATATTGGCTGATGGGTACAAAATCTTCTAACAAGCCGTTTGCTTGGCCCTGATTGGAAAATATCTTTAATTAAAACACCACATCAGAATCCTGAACCAATTTCATCCCAGCTTCGCTAAGTGCTTTGTACAAAACATTAACTCCAAAATCTCATTACACATTAGCAATCCCTGTGACAAACATAAATGATAATTTAGCTCTAATGCATTCTGGAGCAAGCCATTTTTAAGATAGGCACATGATATCAGCTTGCTAGGAGAAAGGGAAGAATTGAATTGATCTGCCTCTTTATTTTTTAAACAAATGGCTCTAACTGGCTCAGCAATGGGCTGTACAAATCATTGCCATGTGTAGATCTGACAGCACATAGCAGCTGTTTAGCCCAAACCTGGCACTCGAGCCTGGGCTGGGTTATGAAATCCCACCAGCACTGCTGAGCTCCCAGGTCTTTAAGCATTCAGAGGAAGGGAACTGGGATGGGGAAGGTGGGGATGTCTGTTGATTTTACAGGACAGCAGGGAGGGAGATATATCCAGAGACTGCACGTAATGGGAGCTTGCTCAAAAACACAGGGAGGAGGAAGGAGAAGGTGGGACTGAGTGCCTGGAGTCACTCCAGCTGGCTTCCCAGGAAAGAAGCACTAGTGTAAAAAAGGCAACACCTGCAGTGGTGATGTGATCCCTAGCACTAGTGGGAACTTTGCACCACCAAACACTGCACAATCCAGCCAGGACAACAGAGGACACTGCAGTGGATAATACTGATATTAAGTACAAGAACTCTCTTCTAGGCCAGAGGGATGGCAGTGGAACTAATGTTATTTGCATTTCTTGTCAAAAAGATATTAAATATCCCTTCTTTGATTACCACCAACATTTTCAATCTCTCTCTAGTCTTGAAAATGACCTTTCTAAACTCCGCAGGCTGCGCCTTGATCAATTTTTCTGTGTGCAAGTGAGCACATGGGCAGTTCACTTTGTGAAACGGGGAATTTATAGTTATTTACTATGGGATTATGAAGCATGTATATAATGAATATTATACAGGGATTTTAAAAACAGGCAAACCCCAACATTTCCTCCAAACACCACCTACCAGATTTGGTAATTTCCTGGAAATCTAGAGCTGGAATCACTTTTTTTTTTTACTGGCTGAATAGAAGTTGCTGAAGTTTTTAGTGAAGGGAATGCTTTTCCCTCATCTGATCTTTTCTGGCTGCACTAGAAATCAGACAGATAATTTCTGATTAAATTTCATCTGGGGGTGGGGGCTGAAAGGGAGCAGATCACCTATATCCACTGCCTTGTCAGAGCTGAAAGATATCCACGTAACCTAATGATCGGATGATGTTTCTTCTGTTGCATCTGCAGAGAAAAAGGTGTAAATCAAAATAAACTTGACTTTGACAATGTATATCTCTCTCCTGTAAAAAGACTTGAAAACCTGTGCTTGGTTTAGCAAGGACAAAATCCCCCTAAAACGTACTGCAGGATCGGTACAATCCTCAATCAGCTCTTATTTCAATTGGCAGCTGTGCTGTACTTTCTTTACCCTACAAAAGTGAAGACATTATTTCTACCAGTTCAATGGGTGCCCAGACATGCTAGCTCCATGTGTTTTTGAAACCTCTTTCTTGTGTGGCAGAAGAAGGAAAGTAACCACATTAGATTTAAAAAAAAAAAGAAAAAAAAGACTTCATTTTTTTCTTGCATCTGAAATGTCATTTTGTGATTTTTCCTATTTCCAGTCCTGGAGGAGCTGCCTTCCCCTCTGTACTGGGGCTGTTCCTGCCCCTTCCCAGAGCTCTTCAAGAGGTGTAATGTCCAGCCATCTCCATAAAGAGATCAGCTAAATACTTGGCCTTTTACTTACACCTCTGTTCCAAAACATCTGAAAGCTACCACACAGATCAGACAATGCCAGTCAGGAAAAAATGAGAAGCCCCAGAGGAGGTTTTTGTGCAGAGGCAATGATCTTGCATGTAGGGAAGCTGGCAGCAGTCAGGTGGTAGGTGGTTGACTGGGTACTGCAAGGCCAATAGTTCCTTGATTTTTATTGCCTAAGAATAGTAGCTTGGGGTTGCAGCTCTACCTGTGTCTTAGTCTGCAGTTAGACCAATGTCCCAAAATAATTCAGATTCTTTAGAAATCTTTTCTTTGAATCATAGAATCATAGAACATCCTGAGTTGGAAGTTACTCACAAGGATCATCAAAGTGCACCTCCTGGCCCTGCACAGGACAACTTCAAGAATTCTACTGGGTACCTAACAGCATTGTCCAAAAACGTCTTGAACTCTGTCAGGCTGGTGCTGTGACCACTTCCCTGGGGAGCTGTTTCAGTGCCCAACCACCCTCTGGGTGAAGAACCTTTTCCTAATATCCAACCTCAACCTCCCTGCCATAGCTTCAGTCCATTCCCTCAGGTCCTGTCACTGGTCAGCACAGAGAAGAGATCAGTGCCCCTGCTCTTCCCCTCATGAGAAAGTTTTAACTGCAATGAGGCGTCCCCTCATTCTCCTCTTCTCCAGGCTGAACAGAACAAGTGACCTCAGCTGTTCATCATACAATTTCACCTCTAGGCCCTTCACCATCTTCCTGACCCTTGTTTGGACACTGTAATAGCTTTATACCCTTCTTACACTGTGTCACCCAGAACTGCCCCCAGCACTCGAGGTGAGGCCGCCCCAGCTCAGAGCAGAGCGGGACAATCCCCTCCCTGGCCCGGCTGGCGATGCTGTGCCTGATGCCCCCCAGGACAGGGCTGGCCCTCCTGGCTGCCAGGGCACTGCTGACTCCAGCTTGACACGGACCAGGACCCCCAGGTCCCTTTCCTGCAGAACTGCTCTCCAGACTCTCATTTCCTATTCTGTGCATACATCCAAGTTTGCCCCATCCCAGATACAGAATCCATCACTTACCTTTATTGAACTTCATAGAGTTGGTGATGACCCAGCCCTCTAATTTGTCTTGGAGACTTTCTGGCTAGCCCACGGTATTTCATTTCTTCATTTACAGTAAAGCGTTCCTGAATTGTTCATCCTCTAGAGGATTTGTCTGCCAAACAACCCTGCCATACTGCTAGGTCTCAGCATAAGTTTCCTTCCTCTTGCCATACTTGCACACTTGCCTCAGATACTGAACACTTTTATCATAAACTAAAAAGTCATATTTAGTAAAACTTTCAGTAACAAGCAGCATGATGTCAAGGCAGCTCTACTGCTGTAGCTGCACATGTGTTAGGTAGCTGTAACTCTTTCTGTTCTCTGGGTTGAAATCAGTACACTGGGTGTCAAACAGGGTTCAGTCAAAAATCGTTTCATGTTGTCCACAGAAGGGGTGGGGAGTAATTTGAGGTGATAGCTTCTTTCGTCCTCAGCATGGCCCTTGGCTAATCATTAAATCATGTCTGCAGGCTCTGCAGGAGGGAGTCCATTTTGAAGGGGACCAGCTTGATAAACAGTGCAGGGTGGGAACAGGAGCTGTGTTTAAATTTGTGTTTGGCAGTGACATTCAGCATTATCAAGTGATGCTTCATTAGTCATGTGAAGAACTGAACAACACTTTATTTGTTGCTTTATTTGCAGCCTTCTGCCTCAGTTATATGCTGGTACATATAACTCCAGTCATAACATTGTCCTTCTGTGGCATATCTTAACAAAAAATCATCAAGGCCTTTGATTATTCATGACATGCTTCACAGCTCTGCCTACATAGCTGTGTCTGTATGCATACAGAGCTGTGTCCCACACCTGCCCAGACCTCACCACCCTTGTTCTAAGGCAGCAACTCAGCCGAGGTAGCTTAGGAAAAAAAAAAAAAAAAAAAAAAAAAAAAAGATTTCAACTTGTTCCACTCCTTAGTTCAGCTTATCCTTGTAGAACATCGCTGCTTGTGTACTTTGTGCCAATCACATGTGCAAAAGCATTCACATCAAGAGAAATTTTCTTCTCAACACTGCTTCAGCAGAAAGCATAAGCTTCATGTGCTGTGGAACACATGACATCACTCCAAAAATAGTCCGCTACTTCTTCAGCTTAAGAGTAACCAAGCTACCTGTTGGAGAGAAAACCTACAGCTACAGGCAGGCAGCATGCTGGAGCAAGGCAGAGGACAGACAGGATCCTGAGAAGCAACATGGTGCAAAGCAGCAGAAAAGGGGACAGGGGGAGTAAACTGGGATGGGAAGCCTTGGGAAACAGATGCAGTGACAGACAAGAGAGAAGCATGGACTGCCCTTTTGTGTAGGGTCTCAAGCCCATATGGATCAGATACATCTGGAGGCGAATTTGACCTGGGCAGGTCAAACACAAATAAACCCTCAGTTGTGAGGGACGAGGTAAATCTCACCTGGCAATGGCTCCACAATGGTTAAACAATGACTGCTGCAGACCTGCAGCTCTTCATGTTGCACACTGGGGTCCACCTGCAGCCTGCTTGTGGTGGCAGGAAGGCTCCTCAGTGCTCTCACTGTCTTCTCCCAACTCAGCTTGCCTAGACCTTTTCCCTGGGGGTGCCCATGCCATGCCCTGCCTCTTTAGGCTGCAGCTTCTCCACTTAGCTGGCACCTGGGGAAGGGAAGCATGAGGCAGGGGCACATCACAGCTGGCTGGAGCAGGGGCTGCCCCATGGGACCAGCCTGGACATTCCACTGCCCAGCAGCCCTGGCAGCCTCTTCCCTCCCACTGAATAAAGAAGGCATGAACAGTCTTCACAGGATAACCATTACCCAGGCAGAAAAACAGGCACATCCCATTACCCTTGGGACTTGTGCTCTGCGGTCTTCTCTCTCCCCTTTGGCTTGACCAGATGCTGTTCTCTGCCAGACTCATTTCTGGAAGGAGTCAATGGTAGAACACCCATGAGTGCTGCTGGAAGCAGCTGGGAAGGGAGGTGCGGGAAGTGGGAGGCCTGTACCTACTCACAGAGATCTGTGCTCCTCTTCAAGAGTGGCTTGTGAGGATCATCTCCCAGCTCTGCAGTTCTTGCAATTTCTATGGCATCCCTTGCATAGTCTCCTGTAGCTGGATGTGCTACATGGAAGAAATTCCCCACTCCACTGGTTGTCCCCAGGCTGTACCTGTTCCAAGGAATGACCGCCCCAGCTCGGGTGGTTGTGCTGTCCTTTTCAGTGATCTGCATTCACAGTGATTTGTGTCTGCCTGTAAATCTGCCACCTGTGCCTGGTGCCATCAGAGCTCTTCCAGGAAATCCCCGTGCCATGGCCTCGCTGCCTGATGCTGACCCTGTAAAGGGAGGCTGGGACAAAACCAAACTGAGCCGAGCACTCTGCTGCAGGCAGGGCATCCCAGGGCTCAGAGTGCAGCCTTCCCCTGAGGATCAGCGAGGCTGGCCCACAGTGGCCACTGGCCGTGCAGGCAAGTCCTGTAATGTGCTTGCCTCTGGTGTCATCCAACAGAGCAGAGTAAGGGCACAGCCACGACCACCCAGACAAATGCTAATCATCTGCATCAGCTGAGGGAGGACAAACATAAGGAAGAGGAACGGGGTGTGCAGCAGCTCCTGGAGGGATCAGAAGCAGCGCTGCTTTCACACACGTTTTGCTTAGCATAAAGGCTCCTCTGATGTTTCATGACTATCAAAGGCTTTGAAATTCACAGGAATTTCAAGGAAGGCAGAAGTTCATCTGAAATGAGAGAAAGATTATATTTTCCCTCCCACCATATTTCCGGCTTCCCAAGAATTTTCCTTTGAAGACTCCACTGCTCCCAGAAATGTCTTTATGATGTTTTTTAAGTCATTTCCCATAGAGGATCATCACTGCACAGTGCAAGCAAATGGTAGAAGCTCGGAAAGCAACGTATGGGGGTGAGAACTGAGGATGTGGGTGAGCTTCAGCTTCTCAACAAAACCAAACCATCCCACCACAATGCAGTAGCATAGGTTAGAGGAAAGTGTGCCAGTTGTCCCTTAGTGGAGGGAGAGCAGGGGCTTCCTGAGCAGTTGTTTCACCCAGCAGTGCCTTACTGCTTCCATGCTGGCTAAACCAAGAATACAGATTTGACCTATGGGAGAAATCGCACTTTTTCAAACTTTTTCTCTCACGTATGAGCCATTCCCATCTGGAAAAGAAAGCACCTGCTAACTGCCTGGAGCAACAGAGAAGGGTCTCACAGCAAGGTATTATAATTTCCAGTCCCTGGAAGGGGACTCCTCTCACCATTCCCCTTGGATATCTGGCCACCAGGGAATAGATAAGCATGGGGCATACTGCAGAAACTGAGATGAAACTGCTCCTTTCCCTCTGATAAGAGGGAGCTGATGTTGAACCTATTAGTCAGATTATGGTGGATCTGAATGTTTCCCCTTGAGCAGCAGCTACAGAGACAGAGCAGCTGGATTAAGTTTCACTTTCCTATGTAAAATGATTTAACAGAGTAGATAAAACTTAATATTTGTGAAGGCTCATGTGTTTCCCTGAGACCTGATCTCAATAATGTCTTATAAATGCCTTGCTGATTGTTTAACGAATTATTTTTCTTCCTCTCAGACTGTTAATAATAAATTATAAGTAGAAGGAATGTACAGACTGCTTGAAATAATTCCTTGAATATCCGTTCAGCTGCAGAACTCACTTGGTTTTGCCTTCTGCTACCTCTGAGCAAGTGCTTTTTGATGAGGATTTTGGGGCAGAGGAGTTCCCCCTGATCTTGTCAGACAGGAAGGCCCTAGGGATCTGAGGGGCATTGAGTGAGCTGCACTGGGGAAGGTCAGCCTATCTGTGAAACACATGAGGTTTCAGTGTAAACCAGCTGGCTGTGTGCGTACATTGTTGTACACCTCCCAGCTGGATTTTCTCCTGGCAAAGCAGAGGCAGGAGGGACAGAGAAGCTTCAGAGACAGAGGAGGAGGGATGGTCCCATTCCAAGGCTGTGGAAAAGGACTCGGGATCTCACCATCTACCTCACCTGCTGTGGGCTTTGAGAGACATTCAGCATGAGTCACATTCACCTCACACAGGTTTTGCTGTCTGAAGGGTTCACATCCAACCAAGCCACCTACATGGAGAGCCCAGGCAGATAACAGAGGAGGAGAACCGTTCTTGTTTGTATCAGACTTTTCTCATAATCTAGGCTGAGCTGCCCTTATTGCTGCCCACATCCTGCAGCTGACGAGGAGCAGGAGCCTAGCTGAGAAGCCCAGATCAGGACTAGAGTCAGGCATCCCACTACTGGTGCCAACAACCACCCACCCAGATAGGAATGTTATGTGGATGGGTCTCTACTAGAAACTATTAACTGTAAGAGGGCTTTCCATATTAGTCATGAGCTATATACACACTCTATAATATATATATGTATTATAGAGTATAATCCACAGATTATGAAAGCCTGTCCCTTAGCACAGTTTACCCTGGAGGTTTCATGGATCATTTCACATATTTCAGTGTTAAATAACAGCCCGCACTGTACCCAAAGGCATGTAAATGGATCAAACTCAGCTTCCCCAGTTACTCTCAGTAGCACTTTGCTCACAGGGGGAAAAACAACAGAGCATTAAAAGAGGAGAGAGCACCAGGAGAGTAAATGACGGACAGCATGAAAGACACAGGGTGCTAGGATGTCAGCTGCATGTATAATTCCATTAGTAGCCTTCTCCTTCATCCTTGCCTTTTCCAAATCAAAGTGCTTTCACTTTAAATAGTGCCGTGCACCCACGGGAAGCAGCTGAACACATCCAGGAGTGCAGTTTTCTGCATGCAGCCAAGCCAACCCATGCCTTGCACTCAACCTAGAGGCAAACTGCTTTCACCATCCCCAACATGCTGGTACCACACAAAGAGCCTTAAAGCCAAGCGAGGACATCGAGGACTTTGCACTCAAGGGAGCAGCCTTTTGAAGAGGCAGGATGGGCACCATCCCACCCTGCAGCGCGGGCACAGTGTAGAGCAGGGAGGGCAGGAGAGGCTGTTTGTGCTGTCCCCAGGAACACAGAGACATGGACTAAGCCAGCAATAATCCCACGCTCTCCTCTGCCCAGTCACTGCACACTGGCCCAGCCAGCTGTAGCTGGCCAGGTTGGTGTGCACAAGAGAGAGTGATGTGCAACTGAAATCTTGATGGCAAGGGGTAAGAAAATGTTCTTTAAATCAAAACAATTCTGCAGTTTTAGCAGGGAATACCAAATACAGAAAACCCACTGAAAGCTTCCTAATTGCTTACGCCAAGTTTTTGGGCAGGCATACATCCTACAACAGCATTTATTCTGGTAAGGTTTGCAGTAAAACCAGTGTTCCAGGTTCCCCTCTGCCCAAAAGGCAGCCCTGAGGCACATCAAGGCTACAGGTTAGCTTGGAGTCTCAAGAGAGGAAGCATGAGATGGGCAGGTCAGCACTTCTGGTATTGCTCATTAGAATGACTCACAGCTTAGATACAAAGCCAGGTAGATGAGGATTACTCACTGCTCCTTTCAGCTGATCAGAGCTCACCTCCTTGCACAACCTGAGTTAGCAGTTGTTACCTTTGCAGACTACAGGGTAGCCAGACCTGCAGCAGGCCTCACTGCCGTCATTTAGGCTCATATAAGTCATCCTGTGGTGGGACACCACGGTGCTGCAGATGGACCAAG
Source organism: Picathartes gymnocephalus (assembly GCA_013390045.1). Lineage (NCBI taxonomy): Eukaryota > Metazoa > Chordata > Aves > Passeriformes > Picathartidae > Picathartes > Picathartes gymnocephalus. Next base: position 107,676 of record WEKY01002083.1, on the reverse strand, counting down.
AGGGATGCTCTGGCTTCTCCAGCTGCTGTCTCTATGACTCCCACAGCACCCACCAGCTGGTGGCACATCAGCTTTCCACGACTCTGTGCAGGAACCGCTGCTCCCTGCACAGGGAACAGTCACTGTGTGGGTGGTCCCCAGGCTGCAGACTGCCAGGCTTTAAGCCACCTGATAACTTTGCTTCACAGCTGCCATTTCTGTGAGCCAAGCGGTGGGTCTGCCCTTCTCACAGGACCCAGAAGTCACCAAGGTCATTTCAGGGGAAACAAAACTCCGAGAAAAGTGTGAAAGAAAGACAGCTACGTCCTCAAAGACACATAGGCACCTGCTATGGAATGAAATCAAGGGTGAGGTGGTTATCTTTGCACCTTTAAAACCCAGGGTATGGATTTCTCCCAGGCTGGCACCTAAACCTCAGAAGCAGCACACACTGAGGACTGAACAGCAGAGCCCCAGAAAGGTTCTTATGTGTCATCCCAGGTTTTGCAAAGTGGCACATTACAAACACCTGAGGTATCCCATCTCCTTTTTCTCTGCTCTGATAATGAATGTTTTGACCTAAGCTAGTCTTCTCCACCTCCTAATGTGTATAAACCCACCATTTCGGAAGCACTGTTTTTGATGCTGCATTGCTGACTCCTGCAACTTGGGCAAAATTGCTTGAGAAATCAGAAACTTGTAGGTCAACATTTATTAACCTCGTATTAAACTGTGTGGTCATTATTGCCCTTGTGTTACATCATGCTCTTGGCAGTCACTAGGAGCTCACTTGTACAAATACCTGCTCATGTCTGTACTTTCACCACACTGGCTTACTAAAATAGCTCCCATATGGTGAAATACATCTCCTTCTCCTTTGGTGGTCAGACCTGCATGGCACCAAACCACTGACCTCTCCTATGATTGTCAGGGAGCTAAGGAGCATTTCCGTATTTCCCCACATTGGTAACATCCTTATTCTTAGTGTTTGGGATGTTAGAAAACAGGTGGAGAAAAGAAAGGAGACTTCTGCCAAAAATACATGCCCTGGTTCTTAAAAAAAAAAAAACCAAAAAAAAAAAAAACCAGCCTCCAATTATCAGGGAGATGGCTAAGATAACCGTACAACTAAAAGGCAGTACAGCTGCTCATTGAAAGATCACTGAGCCTTCTTGTAACAAGTCACAATAAAACAGCATATTTATTAGGATGCCTTCAGAAAAAAATCAGTAGTGGGGAGAAAGAGAGAAGGGGAGAAAACATCTGACCAAAAGTTGTAATTAATCTGTGGGGAAGCAGGTGACAGCTTAGGAGATCCAAGAATGCTGTTTTCACAGTCATGAAAGTAGCACTGAACACTGCAGGTCTGCATTCAGGCCACCAAAAGAAATCTAGAGATACAAGCAGTGGAGCTGATTTTAATGCAAGGAGGAAGCGTCTCTGAAGTTATCCATTTTCTTTTCAAACAGATTCTTGCAGCAGGCAGGGATCAAGTAATTACTTTGCCCCTGTTCACAAGATATCTCAGAATAGTAACAGACCACACACCCAGGAGATGATTAAAGGAAGTCAGGGGTCAGGAACACAGAAAAGCTTGTGATACAGAAGAGAAGATTTGCATGGCCATTAATATTTCATGACTTACAAGCCATGTGGTTCAGAACAAATATCTGCACAATAAAAGTAAAACTGTCTGCCATCAGGTTGCATATTTCAAGACATACCTGAGTCATAAAGGTATTATTTACATGTCTTTACCCATGAACAGAATGCAAAACTGTCTGAATCCTTGTACCTACCGTAGGGGAACATGGAAAGCCTGTCTGAAAGCTCAGCAGGATTTAAGTGGGGCCTCTGCCCTTCGCTAGACCTCTGCACAGAGTGAGTTTCAGCCTAAAAGCAAAGCATAAGTAGCATTTTTCATACTGCAGGCCTATTAGATCTACTACAAAGGAAAAGAGCTGCTGCACTGTCAGTATGTCTCTTCAGCCTTTACTCCAACCCATGAAACAAAAGCGCTATTTATATGCAAGTGTATAGGTAGCAGTGCAGACAGCAGATATTGTATTCTCTACCATTATTCCCATTTTAGACACATCAAAGCTGGTAATCGAATTTAAAAACAAAACAAAACAAAACAAAACACCAAACCATAAATGACTACTTTTCTCCCAGTGGAAAGAACAAGATGTGTCAGGGGGTTAAGCAGAACTGTTTCGTCCCAGGATTTTGGCAATTATGCCTGGTGAGATTTCATTGTGGGAAAAGAGAGTTTATTGCAGTGGCAGAAGCAGGCCCTTTCCTCACAATCAAAGCTAGGAATTTTCCCTGCCTGCACTTGCCTGTATGTGGCTGGAATAAGCAAGTGGAGCTGACTCACCGGCACAACCAGACTCTCCTGTTGCTGCCAGCCACCGACAGAACTCTTCTCCTGCCTTTGCACCTGGGCTCTCCCTTTCCCAAGCTGCTATAAGCGGTGAGGCTCCTGACTTGAAAGAAATGCTGAGAGCCAGAGTGACATTGCTAAATCGCCCAAAGGAATTGCTCAGAGCAGGGAAGCATGTTAGCATTGCTTGTCAAAGCTGCTGCTTCTCTGAGACTCCTGTGTGCACTCTCCGAGTGCTCTGTGTGTGCTTGTGTGAAGAAAAAGGTGAGAAGAAATGAGAAGTTGTGGGGAGGGAAAAGAAAAGAAAATAAAAAAAAGCGCTGCACCAGAATTGCATCCACTGCTTTACTGACAAGAATAGAAGTCCGTGCTTGGGGAATTTATAGCCAAAATGAGTCTAATACCACAGGGTATTGCCCTGATTGAGTGCTTTGCAAATTACTCACGTGAGCAGCCCCACCGACTCAGTCTGAAGGATTCTTCTACACGCACAGTCTGGCTCACAGTGATTAGTGACAGCAAACTGCAAGGGGAAAGCCATGACAAGGGAGAAATTGCTCTAAGGCAACATTATTTACTGCTTCCCTCCCTCCTAAAAGGAGTCAGGTGTTTGACTATTTCATTCATTGGCTTCACCTTTGTTTTAAACCAGGTGCTTGCCGGAGTGGAAATAATTTATTTCAAGGTTCCTTCACACAGAGAAGTGAAGACAAATCCAGAGCAGGTGAAACTCCTACTTCATAAATATAATTTATTATTATCATTGTGAGGTACATGACAATTTAAAAAATGCAGTTGTTTACTTCACCAAGATAAAATTTCGGAAGATTCTTGACTGAGGAGGTAAATCCCCACTTCTCCACCTTCCACTATACTGCTGTTGGCCAAAAGTGTTTGGTTGCCATCTGTCTTGTGGTTGAGCGTGACCAGGGATAAACTGGTTTATGTTGGATTTTGCTGAGGAAAGTGATATGGCTGATAAATTTGTTTTGTATCTACCTGCTAACCCTGGTTCTTGCTTGAGAAACCCAAAGTTGTTTCTCACAAATAGTATTTATCTCTCTCCTTCCAAAGCAATTTGAAAGCTCACTGAAAAACTGGCATCCCAAATGTAACCATTCACAACTATAGGCCTCAAGCTGCAAAAACTGTTGTTCTTGCTTCAAAGTTAATTATCTTAAGGGATTTCAGTTTCAGAAGTTGTATGTTATGCTGAGAGTTGAACAATGTGAACCTCACATGACTGCAGAGCAAATTTTACTCCTGCCAACCAGGTTTCCAATATAATCCCATTTTTTCCTCGGTCCTCCCAGGTCTCAAGCGCTGTCAGTGCTCCCCACTTGTACATTTCACTGGTGAGGAGACAAAGCAGAGCTGTTTCCTGCAACTGCATCTCTGTCCCTTTGCCTCTCCTTGAACTTGTCAACTGTGAAAAACAGGAATGCAACTCCGTCCATCCCCAGCGAGCCTGCAGGACTCAGACTGTTATGAACACAATCATAGAACATCAGGTCGAAAGGGATTGCGAGGACCATCTAGTCCAACCTTTTTTGGAAAAAGCAAGGTCTAGACATGGGCTAGTATGCTGTCCAGCTGAACCTTAAAGATGTCCAGAATTGGAGAATCCACCATTTCTCTAGGGCAATTATTCCAATGGCTGCTGTCCTCCTTGTAAAAAAATTTCCTTGTGTCCAACCAGAATCTTCCCAGGAGTAACTTGTGCCCATCATTTCTTGAGATGGTCATCCCTTGAGACAGCACTACAGGTAGGTACCCACTGAGGTGATCTGGTGAGACTAGGACTCAGCTGGCCTACAAGATCTTCAAACTCTTTATATCATGGGTTTGACTAAGTAAGAAGTCAAAGGTATTTTGTTTTGCTTTCATGCTTTATTCCTACGTACATTCACGATCGCGAGACACTTGGACATTGTGGTGATACTGGAGTGCACTCAGCACTGTACTGCTTGAGCACTCTGCAGTCTTGAATGCGGCCATCCACAGCTTACACTCTACTGGGGTTCTCCTGTTAGCCTCATTTCACTGACAGGAAACTGACAGGGACAAAGATTCAGAGCAAGAGCACCAAAGGTACTTGAGTAGAAGAGTAGCTTTCATCATGGGTAGCTGGGGAATGCAAAAGACAAAGCTAACAGCCTGTGCATGTGAAATCAGGGAGAAACATGCCCAAGAGAGATGGACCCAAGCAGCCAAGTTGGTTACTGTGGGTGTGGTGGAAAGATGGGGATTTATTGGCCAGTGCTTTCCCCTCTGCATTCAGGCCTGGGTCTGGGTACCAGGGGTTTTCTTTTTTGCGGATGTTGTTGCTTGAAATTGACAAAAGGTAATGCAATGCTGCTTTGTTTTCTGGAAGACCATAAAAAAATACTCTTTTGATGAAAACCTAGGTGACCACACTCTGTATTTTGGCACATCACTTCAGGTGATGGTGGTGTTTTGTGGATTTGGCTGCAGGGGTCTTGCCCAAAACTGCACAAATCATCAGCAATGAAAGAAGCATCTGAAACCCAGGTGTTCCAAATGCCAGATTTGTGCCCTCGCTATTGAAATAGTTCTCTTCCATCTGCTTGGAGTCATGTGTTTGTAAAACAGGCTTTCTAAGTAATATCACACTTGAACATCCTGATCAAAACCTGAAGTCTTCTCTTTCTGTACCAAGAACAACCTGTGCCCCCTCACCAACCTAATGAAGGGAGAATTTGTCTATGAAATGCAAGACATCACGGAAGGGGGCAGGGCAGAACCTCAGAATAAAAGAACAAGAAATTCAAATCAGGCTGAAGAAGGGAAAGATTTCCAACAGAGAAGTTAACAAGCTTGCTTAAGATAACAGAGAGATATGGTAAACCAGTTCTTCAAGGATCAAGATAATTTCAATTTTCTTCACTTAAAATTCCAGCCTACAGTCTCTGATGAACTTCTTGCCAACACAGTATGGGCTTGACAGTGCTGCTCTTGTTTAGGGTTGTCTCCTCTTCTTGGCTCATATGAAGTCCACAACAATTTTTAGTCAGGACAGAGTTCAAAGCTCTGACACTATTGTTACTCTTTATCTTCTTCAAGTCCACATTGATATACATTTCCTATTTTCTCTCAGAAACAAAGCTGAAGATCTGCTTCATTCTTTGCCTTTCAGGGAAAGAATTAAAAGTTGTCTCATCACTAAGGTTATATGGGAACATCACACAAGGGCATGCAAGTAATGGGCTTGTGGCCCCCTCAGCAGGATCCACTCTTCATGGAAGATCATGAAAATAATCCAGAGATTTACGAGAGTAATATGCACGTGAAGGCCTTCAGACTGCACCCATGTTAAAAACAAGACATGGAATTTGCCACAGCAATTAACATGCAGTAACATTTCCAAACTGGTAGCAATGTTTAACTTTTAATGATTAGCACATAGGCTAACAAATAAACTGTGTTCCGTGCCCCACAAATTTACAATGTTTTACCCAATATCTCAGGTCAAGATCTTAAAAAGGTTGTGCTCTATAAAAAGGCACATACATAGGAGTGATCTGCAGTATCTCGTCATTTCACTACCTCTGAACTGCACGAGGTCTCACAAAAACCACCTTGTCTGGAAATCATAACTGGAAAGGTGTAGACAACCAACAGGATAAATATTACAGTAACATTTCATTGTGAGTTTCTAATGCACACAACACAGACTCTAAAACAGTGATCCCAGTATCTTTATCATATATTAACACATTTCCTGTAACACTCTTGCTCACACAACCTGCCTCTTTACTGAAGTTACTTCAATTAAAAAAAAAAATCACTTTTAAACACTGCTCTAGCAGGTACAGACTGATACATCTGTCATGATATTAAAAAGACCTGGATACAAAAGATGGGGCCTCACTTTCACATGAGTATGAAAGCAAACCAGAATCAACACTGAACACTTGTCTTCTCAATGACTGACCTACAGCAAGAGGACCTGGGAACTTCGTACCTTCAGGCAGTGCAAGTACCACCTGCTTAATAAAGGCCACCCTCAGTGGAACTGAAAATCTACAGAAATCATTTTGAAAAGGTCCCACAAACAAAAATAGTTTCTCTGCTTAGTCTCTTGTCTGTATAAGGTGCTTATAAATACATGAACTTTAGAGAAGACACCTTCATTTACTGATAAGCTGCTGAAATGATGCAGTCCTGAGGTGTGCCATTCTTTGATGTTTTTTTCCTTGAACCTCACCTATGAGTTTATCCAGTTTGCTCTTCAAAGTAGTAACCTTACTTACTGCTGAAGATGAAAACACTTTGAAAATACTGTGACAGAAATTAAAAATGACAAATATATGTTATGCTACTTTGTGAAGAAAACCCCACCTTTTTTGGGAGCTACTGATTATTTGTGACTGTTAATTTTTAGAGTTCGACTCAACAGGGACTGGCTGTCAGTTGTCTACTTTTAACTGTTTGAAAACTTCAGAGGGTCACCAAGAAAACAGCTGGATAAAGTCTCATTTTACTTTTGCTCGTAGACCTGAATACCAACGTGAAAGACAGTAATTTCTGATACTGCACTTTGTACTCTTTGCTATGAGAGTCTCTCATTATTTTGACACTGATAATGGTTAAGTTTGTATTGCCTCAAGGGAACTACAGTAACTGTAGTAGAATGAGGAGCCATCTACTAATGTCAGGCCATCCTCCATAAACATACCAAAACACACAGACAGTGCTGGTAAAATGGTGATAAAGTCTGTTAATAAAAAATTTCCAGTCTTTAAACTCCATATCTAGCTTTAACTTGTAGACCTATAAATGCAATTCCTAACCTGAAGGTGACCATAAACAGGTATTACTGACTTGGTGCAAGAGGTAAGGAAGGTCAACACGACTCTGCTCTCTAGGGATCCAGATGGATGAAGGAGGAGGTTTGCACAGTGCAACCAGAGACAGCACAGAAAGTGAGGCTGTGCCCACACTCCAGGCCAGGACTGCAGGGCACTCAGAGTAACAACAAAGATGGCGTGGGCTGCTCTACCTGCTTGAGTGGCACATGCCAAACAGCATCCCTACCTTCTGTCGACTTTTAAGACTACAGCTAGCTCAGATACAACTATATGCCACTACTTTGGTGAGACTCATCATGGAAGGTGTGTTCAAAGACTAATTATGCCAAATTTTTCATCCTTGCTGGGAGTGCAGAAGTGTACCTTAACACTGGCATTTAGCCTCCTCTCCCCTACTCTATCAGACTTTTAAAGATGCCACTCTTAACCTTATCTACGTCACTTACTTCTGAAGCAAACATTTTTTATTTAGAGCAGTGTGAAGTAGAAGGAATTTTTAGCAAAGCATACCTTGGTAAAGAAATTGTCCTTAACTAAAACTAGGCATCATCACATAAATATTAATGAAAATGTAGAACACCATGATCTAATTCTTCTCCAAAGTGTACTACTCACTAGTTTCACACTAGGTGGGGTGGCAGACATCTTCATTTTCTACAGTAATTAGAAACTATGCCCCAAACCAGTGTGTTAATGTTACAGTAAAGTAGTACTCCTCTTTCTTATTTGCTCTGAACAATTGTAACAGTTATGCATACAAAAGTATCATCAAAATCACGTGGTTATCTTTGAGAAATTTATAGAACTGGTGCATCCACAAATCCATATGCAAAAAGTGTATTGCATGGTTATGATATATAATGCATATTTCCTTCACTTACAGTTACAAACAACAGCATATGCAGTAAGAAACTATTAAGCAAAATATACCCTGATAATTGGACAACCATGAAAGTTTAAGCCTCTTCAACAATTAACGTCTTTCATAACACTGCTAGAAGCATTAATGAAAATTTAAGTGTGAAAAATGTACATTCTTTATTCTGCTGTTTAGATACAGAATAAAACTTAACTTTTCAGAAAATAAAACTATAGCTACAGCTTTGAGAGCTGTCAGTTTTCCTTTGAGGATAAAGTACATGCACTTTTTCCAGTTACTTTATTGCACATAATGTACAGTCATAAATGGTGTTTATTTACATGTGATTTGGCAATGTCCATGTTTGCTTTTCCCCTCAGAATACATTATTTTGCACAAACAAAACCTTAAATGTTTCACACAAACTGCCATAATACAAGTCAAAGCATATATGTATATATGTTGCTGTATTTTCAATTAATTCTACTAAGAGTTTCAATCTCAGTTAATCTTTGCCTTGGGGGGCAGACTCCTCCCAGTTAGTCTGTTGTCAAAGACGGACACCTGAGCTGCAGGCACCAAGAAATTAGGACTGCAGCCCGCTGTGCCTAAGCCCCAGCCCCTATGCACCACCTGCAATTAGTGCACAGGCACAGAGAAGGAAGAGCACTGTACTTTCGTTAACCAGTTTGATTCAACATTGATTACCACGTGTTAATGTTATGGGTCATGTGTTATTTGGACAGTATTCCATTAACAGCATTTTAGAAAAAAACATATCAAACATATTAAAACAAAATAGAAGTTCCAGGAATAACTATGTACTTCCAGCCCTAGGAATGTGTTACTCAGACTCCATTCTGTACAATGTGCTATTTCTGATAACTGGTATATTTATCTAGACACAAAGAACTCAGTTTCATATACTCATGTTTCCCCCAAGTAAATTTCTTAATGGATGGTAACACACTTCAATGTTTCCCTGCGTTTTCAGGGCAGAAAACCTTTTAGTGGTCCCCCTCATGGAGCACAATCTGGCAATAAACCTTTCTCTACATGTAGATTCTTTGGACACACTTTTAAAAGGTATGTTCAAATAAAAGATCAGTATTGTCAGTACATTGAACATATGCTTATTAAAAAATATCTGAAGGATGTTCTTGAAGGCACTTTACAATATGCACAAAAATACTCTCAGAAAAACCAAATTTGTTGTACTTTGGTACGATAGTTCACTTTAAGATATGAATGGCATTGCTCAGATTTTACTTTGAAAGGCTAGATGATACTTTTGTTTATATTCTGACCTATCAAAAAAAAATTTACTCTTAGATAAATCCCTCTTTATTGGATCAAAAAGCAATTATCTAATTAAGCATTATCAATTAAATGTATGATCTTTCAAATGTTAAGATAATTTAACATCAAATAATAAAAAAGAAAAAGAAGCTAACTTCAATGATTTAGCAATATTGAAGTCGTCCTCAAATTAGATTCTAAAAACAGTTTGAATCTTTTCTGTAAGCAGGCAAAGTATAAAATAGTTAAATTTTCAGAAAGGCACTCAGGTAAATTGAGAAATGCCTTTGGTGGACAACAATAATGAATATATTATTTTGATTTTAGAGTTTTCCTATTTTCTCCTGTCCTTCAGCTTTAAAGTACTACAAAATTTACAGCAACTTTCACTACTGCATATACTGAATTATGAGATGAAAATGCACTGTGGACAAAGTATGACAGTAGTTAATATCTACTGCTAAAAGGACAAAATAATAAAAATATTATGGAAAAGCAGTAGTTCTGGGAATAGAAGTATTCTTCAATATAAAACTTCAAAGTTTTGTTCCATTTGAATAGTTTCACCTATATCGGACAGAGTACTTCACCAAACTACGTGTGCACCTCTGATAAAATTCTTTAAGAATATAAATTATTTGCTCTGTAATGACACTTACTCCATTATCCAGTCAAAACGTCCTGATATTATCTGTTGTAAATATCTAATATTCTTATCATCTGCCTGTGGCTGAGTTTTAGGACAGCAAGATGATCTATTAAATTAAAAAAGAAAATTCTGCACAAGTGAAACTATTCGAAATGGTTATTTCAGCTCTACCTTAAATTTCTCTAAAACAAAGAACTACATGCCATTAGAAAACTAACAAACAGCATCAAAGCTAGACTATTTTTCTCCATAAAATAAAGATGCATAAAATTTTAATTACTAGCAATACTGTGAGAACTCTATTTATAAAGTTTTATATTGCATGTATTTCAAGATAAATAGTTTGAAATGTCATAAATTAAAGGAGGAATTTGAACAGATTCAGATTCCTCATCTGAATTTTTACTATCTACAGGAAAAAAATGAACTTTCAGTCAGAAAACTGTTGACATCTGAAAAGTTATCTACATTGAGGATCTCCCTCATCACTGGTGGTAATTCATGCCCACTCAAAATTACAAATCTAGGAGAACTACCTGGGAAATGTAAAGGAGCCTCAGACAGCGTAGTTCTAAGAAAGGGGAAGTGTTTCTGTAAAAAATATTTGCATAGATGTACATTCAAAACAGCATTTTCACCATTTAAATTCCCTCCATTCATGTTGCTCCAGTCATCCACAGGGATAAGGATCACATAAAGGCAGCTGTGGAATTTGAAATGGATGTTGCTTGGTAATTTAGTGAAAGGTGTATTTTTGTACTTTCTGCAGTCATTAGGAAAAGAGCCGGTTTGACCTTTGGCTTACAGAAGTTGTACTCCCCTGAGCTAGGCAGTACTGATAGACTATAGCAGAAGTACCAAAAAAAAAAAAAATTACTTGAAATAGCGTGGCATAAATAAGGCACTTTTGCAGAAGGAATTCTCCAGGTTTTGTGTTTCAATGTATAGCAATTCTATCCAGAAATATTTTCTGCTTAAAAACGTCACATGATGCAACAGTGAATCAGGTGCCAAAACCAACAAATCACAAATTACTGTGCAATTAACTGCAACCTCTGACTGGTTCAACAAAGAATCAAACTGGTTTCTGTACACCATCACGATTTACCAATACATTGGCATCTCTTGCTCTTTTGCTGTGAGCCAACAGTAATTATTTTAGAGAAGGAAAAAGAAAGTGTGGAATTAGTAATGCAGATGCTGAAAGGCAAGTGGCGAGACTCTACAAGAAGAATGCCTCAAAAAATGCTACTTTGTTCCCATTTCTACTGGCACCTATTCCCCAAGGTAAAAGGCCAGAATGACCAAAGCCAACTTAATAGTAGTGTGCAGAATGTCAGCTGACAAACAACATAAAAACAAGTCACGTTGTGTTATCTGTGGTCACGTTCTTCAGGGTTAGTCCAGTAACTCAAGACTTTACATTCTTCCGTCTTTATTTGTTTATTTTAATTAAACATGTAATGGTTAATAAACAGACATAGTCCAGAGTTAGTAGGTTGGTATTATAACATTTATTAAAATAATGCTATGGGTTAATAGAAACAGCAAAGAACCAAAGAATTAAAATGCAAGCTATGTAAAAACCCAACTAAAACCCAAATATGTCTAATGTATTCATCCAGTAGCTAACTAAAAGCCCAAGAAAGACAACACTCCCAATATAATAAAGTACTGCAAAACAATTGGCAATTTTTCAGTTATCAAAATTGTGGGTTTTGCATTTTGTATCCTTTTTTCTCAATCAGGAAAAAAATTCTTTTGAATGTTATATAACATACATATAAAACAAGATAGAAAAATACATTATAAACTTGTAACAATGGCTGTAAATACATTATCTTACATGTTTCTCATAGGCAATAGGTTGGTTATGGTACATACATAGCATGAAACTACTAAGATAATAAAGAATAGACAAATACATGTCATCTGTACGGTTACATACAAGCGACACTCCCATCTACCCACTCTAAAAAAATTACATAATACTGTCAGAAAGAAGTCTTAAAACTACTTATTTTAATAAAGAAAAAGTCATTAAAGAATGATAATACTGAGAACCAAGGCATTCAGAAATTTCAAAAGTCATGCTTTTTTTTAAGTTGATCCAAAATTTTGTCAACTAAGTTTTCAGAAGTTTGTTCAGAGCAAACATTACTTTCACATGTCACACATCTATTTCATACACTTCCCCTCCCCCCCCAGTAAAAGACCTTCGATAAATGTCTAAAATGTCCAGGTTTTATCATAGTTGAGATGAAACTGGATCAAATACTGGTATTGTTTTAGCAAATCTCTCTTCAAATGTTCGAGTGTCGCAAGTTTATTCAACCAACCAACCAAAATAAAATCAAAATGGCACAGCATATACTGTAAATAAAATCAACACAACTGTATGTGTAACAGGAAGACAAAGCCGGTGGCACAATAAACAAAAATCTAGCTGAATATGAAAGGATGAATATCTATTGCATAGTAAATAAACTGATAATTATTTCCAGGTGAGACAAGATGTTAGATGAGGTCACCATGCAGGTGCTTCAAAATGTAAGCCCTCTTAGCTTACTATTGACCTTTCATTTGGAAGCTGTGAAGATTTGCAGGAGGAGAGTAAGTTGACAAGAGGGGAATAAAATTATCACCTGATATTTGCCAAGTTTAGCACTGAGTCCCACGAAGTAATACTTAAAGTTTTCAGAATTAAATACTGTGCATTCAACAGCTTCAGCTCTTGCAATTGCCCAGCTATTGAAACCTCATGTGGAAACAGGGTTAAAAATAAGGTATAGCTGGATTTCAAATGGCTGAAGTCCCTCTCCTGCTTATCTTTTGAAGAAAAGCCACTGGGCTGGATCTAACAATAGTCAAAAATGAACTGAAAAGTGAGTAACTTCCATGCTATTTGCCACTGCAGGAGCTGTTTGTGGAAACTGGGCACGTGCTCAGTAACTGACTGAAAACTCACTAAGCACTTTCAGTTTCATTATCCACAGAGCATCAGTTTTCTGGGTGATGCAGAAGCCTACTATAGTTGATGTATATTTATCTCAACCAAAACCAAGAAAATTCCTCTCCATCCCTGAACAAAAATGACTTAACTTCCAGCTCTACAAACGTTTGTCAGCTAATAATCTCCTTTAGCATGAGACAGTCTGTATCACAGAACCCTTTGGTTTACGTTGCACAAGTACGGCATTTGCCATGATATAAAAACTAGAGTGGTTGAAATAACAATGGGCTGATTTGATGAAAACTTAGCAAATACTTCACTTAATGAGATTTTGGCAAAATCACATCACACTAGTATGGCAAAAATCAGGTAATTAATATGGTCAACTCATCATTTGTCTTCCCTCACAGCTTCTTTCACATACTGGGCGACTGAGTGGCATGCAGTAACTTGTCTGAGGGAGAAGCTGATTATACAAGACATTTGACTAAATGACCATGAAGAAAATAAGGCACTTCCTTTTCTTTAGACTTATTCCAATACTTAAAAAATAAAAAAGAAAGACTAAAAGGCTCTTTTGGTCTTTTGTTTCTTGACAACCACCAGAAAAAATCATTTAATGAAATAAAGGGTTTCTTTGTTCTTTTTTTCTTTTTTTATAACACTTGAAAGTATAAAATGCTACATTTCCAAAAATATATTTTTTTTTTCTGCACCAGCACCCTTGTATAGTAAAAGTATCTACTTTTTTGTTCATTTTGTTTCAATGCACTACACTTTATCTACAATTTCATTACATGTATACAGCAAATAGGCAAGCATGGCTTTTACATCCTTAATGAATTTTTTTCTATACAGGGAGGTTTAAAAAAAATATTTGAACAGTTTGCCCAGTAATGTGACACATAATGCATGTACCTTGTTCTCATGTAATCTTCCAAGGAGATTAAAATATGGTTAAAACAATTTAAACTCTTATTTCGCTTTAATAGTGTTGCTGTTTTGTTCTCTGCATTAATGTAGTTCTGAAAAGTCATCGTAATCTGCATTTCATGGCACACTTTCCTTTAAAACACCCAATTTGGCAGGCAATAGAGAAAAGGCTGCAACAGCTGCCCTTTGAGGGCACTGGTAGTGACTAAACAGCGTTATCAAATTTTGAATACTTTTTGGAATCCCTTCCCCAATGACATCCCTGACCAAAGGTTCATGCATGATGCATCATCACACAGTACATTCAGAGAGAGCTTTGACTTTTTTTTTTCTTTTTTTTAATCCTGTCATAATTCTGTCTGNTTTTTTTTTTTCTGAGAAGAAAAATATTCCTAGAAGTCTCTCACAGTAACTGCCTCTGTCATCGGGTAGTTAAGGGACATCTGTCTCCATCTCGTGCGAGGCCTCCTTACCGTTCGCTTGGGGCGGGACACTAGAGGATGATCAGTGCGGAGGGATGAGTTGGACCTTATTGCTTTACTACTATTCAGTGCAGGTTCTAGAACCACTTTCACCCAAACAGGAGAACAACAGAAAGCGGAGTTGGAGGACAACAATTTCTCTGTCTGTTTTGTTAGATGGTAAGACGAACGGACAAGTGCCCCAGCTCGCTGCACTGAAGACAGGCAAGCAAAGGCGTTTACCAGTTAACTGATCAGCAGGCAGGCATGGTCAGGTCATCATTGGGTGAAGAGTTCAGAGGTCAGAAGGTCATAGGTTAGTTGCCGGTGGCGGCTGGGTGGTTAGAAACAAAAAAAAAAACAAAACAAAAAAAAGAAAGAAAAGATAGAGAAGAGATTAGTTCCAGCTAGTGACGGCTTAATGACAACATGAAAACTAATCACAACTAATAAAAAAAACAAGCATGTTTAATTCTGACATACTGATTGACACCATCTACAGAATGCAATAAAATCATGACAGCCCTCCATCATGATTTGGACACGTGAAGGAGAAGCCCACTCCCACAAAACCGGTTAACAGGAGAAATAGAGATAAAATATGACTAACGACTAATGGTTAGTAGCAGTCAATGAAGGAAATTGGAAAACAAAAAACGATGAACAGTTTTTGAACTGGGTAGAAGATTTCTGGAACAACAGTCAGTGCACAGCATCAGTATCTGACTGCTATTAAGCATTAGTACCTCCCCAGGTGCAAGCATTAAAGCAACTATTAATGATGGATGTGATTATTAATAACTGGTTGTTAAAAGAATGGAGTCATCTAAGGAATTCTGGACTTAGAGAAACAATTTGGTTCAACAAACTATGGGCCAAACAAAGGGTTTTTGTTCAATAAATTTTTTATTGCCTTTCATTTATTCTATTTACAAACAACATGGAATTTCTTGGCCTCATGATACAAAGCAGTACTAAACTGTAGTCTAGCAACGTAGGCATCATCGTGGAAACCAGGAAAACGCTCAGCCTGCTACTATAGCCAGCATTTTCCCGTTTGAAATACTATTTTACACATATAGGACAATTATAAAATGCACTTGCATGTAAACACTGTAAAAGTCCTGCCATTTTAAAGTCTATACTTAAAAAGCTCTAAGTACATGAAAAAATAGAGAAAATATCTAATTGATACTAATAAGGCATTTTAAAACTACAAACAGCTCTCTTTATTCATTTTCAAAGCTAATACTCTGCAAATACAATAAAATCTGACATTTCATATACATTCCTGCTTTATATTTTTATATTTTAAAAGAAGCCACCTGTAAATACTATTTTCTTTTGCAAAAAAAAGGAAAAAAGAAAAAAACAACAAAACAACAATAACAAAAAAATAAAACCCAAAAACACAAACAAATTACAGTAAAACATAAAAAAGTTCTCAAGTGGAAAGTTATCATTCCCAATGTTCTTGAGCTATTCCTTCTTTAATCATTCTCTCGCATTCTCCTTCACCAAACTTGGTCCACTTAACAGTAGTATGATTTTGAAAATTTTTCTTTAAGACTCATTCAACAGCTTAATTAGAGCTAATAAATTCTGAGGTTGATAAAAGTTTCTGTACTGTTGCCATTTTGACTAAGGCAGAGGAGATGAAAGTGAGAAAGGTATTCAGTGCAAAGTCAGATTTGTGCCATTACATAAAATGAAGTCCAGTAGGTGTAATATTCACAGATACTATCGATTTAACAATCTTTCTTGTGGGTTCATTTACTTTCACATAATAAAAATGGCCTATCATTTAGGATACAGTTCATAACACTACAAAAAATTACTACTGTAGCATAAATGAGACCAAACATTCCCTGAATTTTTTTTCAGAATCATGGTAAGTGGGATTTGTTTAAATTAAAACAGTTGTTTCAAAAAGAAGAAAAAATAAAAATAAATATTTTATGTGGCACAATCTTACCACTTTACAGGTATACTAGAAACAGACTCTTAAAGCATTTTGATACGCATTACGATTTTGATTAAAAGGTATTAAAATTTATATATAAATTATGTGAAAATTGGTTTGGATAAAACATTTGAGAAAATTCTCAGCATTAATATTCTTGTGGAGTTTAAAATCAAAGCAAGCTACCTTTAAAAAATACCAGTACACCTGTGATACATCCTCTGCCAAGTCTCTGGCCTTCTACAGTACACACAGGTTTGTCAACTGTGCAACACCATTTACAGTTTATTACAATTAAATCAGTCAGTCTCTCTGTTATACGAATCAAATTCAATTTTGTATTATTTATAAACTGGGGGTTTATTCTGAGTTAAAATGAGCTATATTTTCCAACCCTTCACCAATTCTACATGCTTAGTTGTAAAACATTTACACATTTGGGGATTCTTACTTTAAATGCAGTGCTTATCTCTGGGAAAAAAACCCAAACCCCAACGAAAACCCAAAACTATGCAAAGAATAAAAAACTACTTTAAAAGTGAATGCAGTAGTACTACAAAGTCATCTGAGAGTCAATTTAGAATTAAAAAAAAACAAAACCAAAAACTTTAGACCCAATGAATGTAAAGATAGATTTAGTGACATTTAACTATGTAAAAAAAAATTCCACATTGAAAAAAAAAAGTATTTCGGTTTGCTGACATTGCTTTTTGTGGCCACAGCTATAGAAGTATCGTGGTGACAGAACAGTCAAACAGGTGAATATGGCAAATACTGGCAGTATTTTAATCCTACAATATAATTTTAGTACATTAAAAGAAATTTTTATTGCTGAACAAAGTTGTCTCCAAAACCTTCTGTGAAACTTTTAGATAAGTGCAGTGATAACCTAGGATTTAAAATTCAAAATACAGTGAAGTTCAGTTGTAAAATTAACTTTGTGTAAGTTCCTTAATACACATTGGGATTATTTAGATAAGACTTTAAAATAATGTTCTCCTGAAATATCAGCATGATTTTCCTAAGAGAGAGGTACGCATGACTTACTCCACAGGAAAAAGACCTGTATTCATTTATCTACTTAAGACAGTGGGTTTCCAATATCGCTAGAGATGAATGCTGTTCTGTCAGAAAATGGCTGTATCTTAAAAGAAAGTGAAATTATACCAATAATTAATTTATTTTTAAGTGACCCAGATTAAACATCTAGGCCCTTCAGAAAAATTTTTAAATCTATGTTGAGCAAACATTACAATGATAAACTACAAACTGGTGTTTTCTCCGTGAAAATACCCCTATCCCCACTTTATCAGTGTATTTACTAGTTGTCTCAGCTAAGTATCTCATCATACAAACAGGTAGCCACATCTGTCACCTTAAACTACCATTGCAAATCATGAAGGATCACTAGGAAAAAAACTGGTTTTTGCAACATCAGGTCAAATTTTCAAAGACAACCAAATCTTATCACCTATTTCTCTTGACTGAGATAGAAAAAAATTAGGGAAGATTAAAACCTATTTCCTTTTGTACGCTTTTTCTTTTTTGGTAAACACGGGCTTCATAAACCTTCAACTGATTATATCCTGTTGCCCCACGGAGGAGTTCTTAAGAAATGAGAACAGGCCAATGGGCTGTAAATAGTGTGCAGTGATATAAAACAATCTTACAGAAAACTAAAGTAGTGTCTTATATCAGCTTTAGGCTTTCTGTAAAGCCTAAGATGATATCAAAGATAAAAATGTTACATAAATATAACAAATATCCAGGAGGGCCCTTTTTACTGTATTGACCAGAATCTCTATTCTCTCTTGTAGTTGATTTATGGAAGGTTGTGAGAAGTGTAATCAATGTTAGGAGATGTCAGATCTGTTACTGGAATTTGGCTTTTGAATATTACAATATCATGGAAACCTGCACAACATTGATTTGGATGAGAGCAGAATAATAATACTTGGCACGTAATGCTTTGCATCCTCAAAGCCCTGAACAAAACAAGAACCCCCACAACACCCCTGTGAGGTAGGGAAGTATTATTATCCTTATTAGACCAATGGGAAACCATAGACAGAGAGATTAAATGACTTGCTGAAACTCACAGTGAGTCAGCAGCAGGGATGGGATAAGAATTCATCCCCCACACTTCTTCCTAGCCAATGTCAATAAACCGAAAATAACAGTTTTCTCAATAAGCTTAAACACTTCATTCAGGGGTCCAAAGGCATGACACTTGAGGAACAGGAGAAAAATGAAGATTTACTTTCCATTCAAGGATTAAAGAGAGATGCCCAAGTATTGGATGTCATCTCACCAACAGGTCTTCAAAAGTTGTTTCTCCTTCAGGTTACACATTTTAGCAGCAAAAGGCAAATACCAAGAAATAGATTTTGGAAAAAAAACCCCAAAACCAAACAAAAACCAAACCAACCAAAACACCCTCCCTTCCCCTACCGATACTAATTCAAACTCAAACAACTTTTGAAGTTATCTTCACAGCCCTTACCTTTCTGAATTCAGTTAGGTATCTGAGAACATGCATCCTCCTCATAATATACAGTACAGTGGCTCAAAAGTTTATTGGAAAAAAAGGAATCTAAATCTTCAGATTTCTCCAAACACAGACAGGAGGCATTTATTCCTTTACTTCTTTCTCATTAAGCAACCATCCATTCATTTTATTTTGCAACACCAATCTGATATTTCCACACCAATTAAAAGAACAAACTGGGTGGAGGGGGTGGGGAAGAGGGGAACATGACCAAATTTATTATTGCAGCACTGATTTCATAGCGTTTCCTGATGCAGATAGATGTTTCATTTTTAAAACTGAATCAGTTATAGAATTTCTGTTAAATATATTGACATATATATATTTAATTGAGCTGGGAAAGCCAAGTTTAGAAATTTTTTTTAAAACTGCAAGCATTCCCAAAGCTTTAAAATATTAACTGTCCAGGTTTTTGAGAAAAATCATGAATGGGTCAAGACAGGGTATTTGGTTAACCAGCTGTGGTGTTGCAAATCTCATGTACACTCAAAGCACTTCTTACAAACAAGAACTGCAGAACTAAACTAACCTCGGTCTGCGGTCACAATCCTTTGGTAAGGATGGACACGCATATCGTGCCTTCGAACTTTAGTAGCCACCGCACCTAGTTAAATTGCAATTACCAAGACAAAGTTAGAAAACATTCACAGAAAACATTAACAGCAGGTTTATCAAAATGGATTTAAATGATCATTAACTACAAAAGTTCATTTTAAGAAAAGCAACAAGTTAAGGCACAGTAGTTTCAAATCTTAATCTTAAAAAGAAGTTTATCTGTGCAGATTAATATTGCATTTATTTTAAACATCCTGGCCTTAACCTGTTTAATCCATTCATTTACAATCCCAAAATTACAGTATTTCATGAAATCTATTAGACCCAAGCACATTTAAGCTTTACTAGTCACATATTCACTGAAGTGCCTTTCTTGCAGCAGGACTATTTTAAATAATGCCATCTTTAATACTGACAATTATTTGCTAACCTTGAGATCACTTCCAGTTCTACCACAAAAAAAAGTTTTAAAGCAATTCTTCAAGCCTACAGATTGTGATTTTAAACTTTAAGTCAATAAGTATGAACTGCAATGAATTAGGTGATTAGTAAAGCAAACACTATATAGAACACTTAGCAGTCAGTATACTACTATACACTCATAAATTACAGCTACTCTGTAATAATAGGACCTAATCCAAATTAATAGCACTATTTTATTTTAAATCTATGTGCAAAAAAGTGCAAGTAAGTCACTGACTGCTAGGCCAAGCTTTTTTCAAGGCTGCTGAAACTAAGCATTTGTTAAAATTCAGATCTGATGAAGGATCAGTTAAGACCGTTCTTGAATTCTTAGCCTTTCGTTGGGAAAGCCATACCTGAAGATAAAAGGAAGGGAATTGAAAGTTAGTCACCAACTAAAATTTAATCTCACCACCAACATCCCCAAAAATACTGATAGGGATGCATTTCTCTGCCATTTTTAACAGAATTATTTTAAAATATCTTAAAGGTCCACCACAAAAATGGACAAAATACTGTAAATGAGAATGAGCGTATAACAAAATAAAACTCAATGAAACCCAAATTTAATACAATTAACTCTATACAACTGCTCAGATAATAGAGCAGATGTATTAAGAGTTATTGATTCTAGGCAGCTAAAGTGGGAGTGTGGGGTTTTTTACTCCGCTCCCTTTTCCTTTTCTAAGTAACATTTTTCTGATGAGGTCTGTTTTGGGCAGTACACCTCACACAGCTATGCCCAAGAGCATGCAATGGTTTCAGGTGGCATTTTAGAAGTAATTTTTCCCTCCTATCTCTTTATAGAAAATCCTGCGAGAAACTGAAGTTCTCTGCATTGTAATAAACTTTACTCTGGAAAGATGTATTTCTTTACTAGCTATTAACTGAATTCAGGAGAGGGGTTTGCCACTAACCACTAACAGCTGATAGCTACACTTTGATGAACTCTCTGACTTTATCCCAGGATGTACCACAAGTGGACTCGTAGAGGAGCTAAGGAGAATATTTACATATTTGTGGGTAATTAATAAATGATAATGTTATCATATGCTCGCTGAATTTTGGCTATAGGTTAACTGACAACAACCATAAACTGAGACATACTGCATACTTTCGTCCTACTAGAATTTTTGTTATTGATTCACTAATCCTGCAAGACAACTCTGAAATATATTTTCTTTTTTACTGTACATAACGTGGAAACATGCACACCTACAGATAACTCACCGAGTGTTTGTCATGTGAAACACTGATTTTTTTGCAATACTTTCAACAAAATATTGACTTTGAACCTTATTGTCCAGTGTTCATTAGAGATGTTTAGAAGTTGTGTAAATCAATAACTGCCACTGAACAAACTAAGATCAAAGTCCTATAAAATCAACATTAAGCAGCACCAAGGTCATATGTAATTCAGAACAAACTGAAGAGAAAAGATTATTTAGAGGGCAGGGAAGGAAGAAACTATTGGAACTGCTTGTTCCATATTGGCCAGTTAACTGAATTGTCAGGCTGCTTTATCATTCTTGTCTTTACACACCAAGTCGGTGATCTGAAATATTAGGAATGATGGACATTTCAGTGCAATGTATATAAAAGAAGCCATCAGTAATGTTGCTAATTTTATCATCCTTTGGTCAGAACTTGGTTTGCTTTATATTCATTCACTGAAATAATTTTCTGCTCACAATATGATTTAGAGCTTTCTGACACTGAGATTTATCAGTTGCATACTAAATAAATAAACAAAAACTCCAACTGAACAAAGACTTTTCCACCCCCTCCAGTTTTGCTACTAATACGATATAGCAAAATAAGAAGTCCTCTCTTCCAACAATTGCTGGATGTAAATTTATGTTAAAAAGAATACAAAGTAATGGGTTATTCATGGGAGCCCAGATGACGTGTCATAGATGTCAACTTGTATTTAGCGTTTTTTTCCCCGTGCCTATATAGCTACCATCTAATATACAAACATGAAGACTTTATTTTTGGTAAGTTTATTCACACACGTTCAGGAATGCAAAATGCATTTAATATGTTTAAGAGCTGCACCATTTGAGCAGCTCTCCTAGGCGGTTTTGATATACCTGAGATAAGTTTGTTGCTTCAGATTTTTTTTCTTTGAGCTCCATGAACCTCTACCTTGCAGACACAACAGAAGCATAAGCAATACATTCTCCATTCACCCAGGTACAAAGATCTTACCTAATACACCACTAGGTTCAATGGGGTACTCAAGGATTGATGTAGCTGGTGCCAGCGTGTAGGGGTATTCGTATGGTGTGTAAATTAAACCGGCCTCGGGTCCGGGTGGAACTATTGCAGCGGTGGGATGAGGAGTTCCGTTTGGCATGACAGCGGTTTGTATTTGTCTGATCAAAGGCATTATGGTAGGGCCAGCTGGCGTAGGAGTACGCAGGGCAGCTGGTGGGAGAACAGGCGCAGGCCCAGTAATAATCCTTGGAGCCTGGGCTGTTGCTGCAAGAGAAAAGGCAAGGGCTGCTACAGTAAGCAAAGAAATTCAGAGGAAAGTATGGAGATAGCAGTACAAAACGTGGAAGAATGGGAAAAAAGGGAAAAAGTAGGAAAGAAGAAAAATAAAAGGAAATCATTAGTACATGCGCTGATCACACAGTGCCAAAGCACACCATTCAAATGCAAACAGCTTTCCATTTTCCAGTGTGATTAAGTATGAACATGCAAAATAAAAAAAGCCATCGTAAAACAGTGAGGTAGATTTCTCAAACAGGTTACACAGCACGAAAGCTCCATTTAGACCACATTTCTTCATTTATGCTATCAAGACTGCATGAGACTGAGATGCATGCAGGAAATACAAGGAAAATACTGTCACAATCAAATACAGAGTACAAAATTTAGTGCATCTATAGAGTCCACAGACACTCAGTTATGCAGAGCTGCTGTATGAGTCTAGAGTTTTTATATGTCTTAAAATTGTATTTAAACATATACACAATTCCCACTTCCAGGATCAGTGAAGCTGAAGATGACCTAGAAACATGAATCAGTCCTGTCCTACCCTAACATGAATAAAAGAGGCTCAAATTTTGTTGCCATACCAAATATCACCAACTAACATACTTCCTTTGTATCAGAAGTTCACCATGGCCTTGCTTAAGTTAAAGGAAATAGGTGCTTTTTCTGTTTTAGTTTTTGTTTGTTTGTGGTGGTTTATTTTGTTTTCTGAAGTGGTGCTAGCACATTTCATTAAGTGTTATTTGAAGCCTGTCGGCACACCAGATGAACAACAATTTAAGCACTACCTCATCTGCTGTTAACAGTCAATCTTAAAAGGTTATAATTTATGCATTTCTATGCACTACTGTTGATCTACGTTGATTTAATTAACTTACAGGTGGCCTGAAAAGAGAAATGTGGGGAAGTTTTTCAGATTTGAGACTGGTGCATTTTAAAAATTATTTTTGTTTTTTAAGCAAAAATGATAATTTAAAAAAGGCCCTCAAATGTTTTCACTTCTTTTCTTAAACAGAAATAAACCAGTACACCTTCTACATCTTCAACTTTTCAGTAAAATCAAAACACAGAGTGAAATTGTCCTATCAAATAATGAGTATTAGTGTGGCAATCTCTAGTCAAAAAATAAATTAAAAATTCCATCTTTCCACTTACACGGATACAACAGACCAATGGGAACAGACCAGACAAAGAAATTGCTCAAATTAATAAAAAAAATTTCTGTGGAAAGGTTTGCATCAATTTAAGCTACTGAAAGCTATTTTACTCATAAATTTGCAATAATTTAGAGACTACCATATATTTAAAACTGATCTAGCTTTAAATATCATAGTGTTCATTAGGGCTGAAAGATTTACCATTACCATTGTAGTGGTAAAAGCCCTTGCTTATGTCTCTTTTCAAATCAGAATAATTACACTGGTGTAAGCACTCTCAAATTGACCTAACTGCATTCCAACCTTTAAACATATTCAACATTGAAATGGGGACTGTGTGGAGAAACAAATTTGCAAATATCAGTAGGTCCTTAGTGAAAAGGCTGATTTAACTGTGCTTACATTTGACATCTGTATCACAGCTACAGCAAAAATGTACTTTTGGACAGCGTCAGCAACTATATTTTCATGAGGAGAAATTAGGTTTTCAACTGAAGAAAATGATTTGTATCACATATAGTAGGTATATGCTTTCATTAGTAGGTGTGTGTAATTAATTTTCAAGTGTAACCTTGTGCATACATGCGTTTGCAAAAGCATTTCACACAAATGTAATGGAAGTAATTGTAAAAATGGGTCATTACATCACTGATCCCTGTGAACTCAGCTGTGGAATCAGTTGCTGAATTGTTGGTAAAACATAACATTGGGGGTACACATGCAAGCAAGATGAAAGGAAGGAATATAATACAGAAAAATGTATTCACAGTATCCTGAACATCTGTAACATTTAAAAATTAAATCTCTAAAAATAAAAATGCAAAGGAGTCTACTGTCCTTTATATGCTTTAAGGAAAAAATGACTGTAAAATAGAAAAATCTAGCTTAAGGGTTGAGGTTTTTATATTATATATTGGTAAATACTTCAACCCAAACATACTGTTAAAAAAATAATGGGGTCAAGAAACAAGCTAAAAAAAACCCCATACATAACTTATAACCCCAAAAATCTTTCGCAACAGCTACCTACAGTTTTGTTGGGTTCTTACTGCCTTCCATTCTCCAACATAAGTTGCCACTGTACATTTTCCAAATGTAGCTTTAAGATTCAAAACCTGCAAACACTTCTATGGCATTGACCCTTAAGCTTACAACATGCTTACGTGATTTGATGTTGGCATCTCTGTAGGTGCCATTCAGAATTGCAAGCTCCATCAGCTGCATCTTTTTAAGGCTGTCTTCTCCTTCTGCCTGTGTATGAAAAAATGGGAAGAAAGTCAAGATTATGAACTAGCTAGTGCACAAGATCTAAGTGATCTAGAATAACCAAGCAAAATACATGTTTACCATCAGTCACAAAAGCAGCAAGCTTTGTCAACTTATCCATAAAATTAGGTGGAAGTTGCCTGTTGACTATTATTACGTCTTGTTGACAAATATCTTAAAAGAGTTTCAGAAAAAGTTCATAACATAAATTATAAAAATTAAAGATTAAAGGTAAGTTGTGTTTGCTAGAAATGATTTAAGGAATTTTTTTTTCTCAAATATTTTTTCATGTACTTCTAAAGGTATCTTTTAAAAAATTGTATTATTCAGCCAGAGGAAGAATGGACATCACAAATTTTAAGCACTGCAATTTACTGTAATTTGCTCCACTACAGTCGATATTGAGGGGGGTGGGGCAAACAAAAAATAAACAACAATCTTTGAGTAGCTTTTCAGACAGGATATTGACAACTGCCCTGAGGCTGAATTCCTAATTCTGGCACACGTAGATGTATTCTGATGAGGATATAACTACTATTTACACAGCATACATTACTCGTGGTTTTGCTTCAATAAAAACTACCACCCTGAAGTTACCTACTCCGTTGGTATAGTGCAGGTTGCATAAATATTAAGTAGCGTTCAGTAGAAAAATGCTCACTTTTTCAGTTAATAATGAAAACATTTCTAACAGTACAATTTCATTTTCAAGACCAGAGATCTTCTGATATGTCTTTCCAAAAATACTACCATTTTTTTAGTCTACTCTCAGTCGAGTAGAAAAAGTGATTATGATACAGGAAACCCAAGAGGGATGGTCAATGTCTACTTTAATGTTAGGTTACCCCCTTGCCTCTCGTATGGAATGCCACTGCTGGAATTCTCAAGTCAGATGCATAAAAGGGCAGCTTTCCTGCAAGCTGCAATGTCTTCTTCCTAAACTGGATTTCTTATATTTTTACTTATCTATCCACACAGTATTTTCCAGGTATTTGGAACAGTATTTTCCAAGTTAATGAGCTTGTTATACATACTTTACTCCCAAACTATGGATCAGTAATTTACTAAAGTCCAAGACAAAAATAGTTTTCAAATTTTATCTAAGCAAATACAGTAATTATTGTGAGGTATACTCAAAGGCCAGGACCTCTTGCAAAGGAAACGTTTAGCAGCTGATTCCTATCAACAACTCAAAATCAACATGGTTAGATGAGTCAACACTGAATTCCCTTCAAATGTCAGAAACTGAAAGTCCTAACTGTAATACTGAGGACTTGCATAAAAACACCAAGATTATCCCACAGTAAACATTCAGAATATACTGGAAGTTAGAAATTTTCTTTATACATTAAATACTGTATGACAGGGCAAGCTGACACAAATACTAAAAAAGGAAATACACATTCAATTACCATATTAACTAGAAATTAATTGTACAGTTAAGTACTGTACCATCCTGAAATGTCAGATAACCACAGACCCTTTGGAATACAAAATGTGCCAATTCTAGCAATCTTAACATGACACAGAACAGATTTACAATTTACACGCAAAATAATTTTATCTTCTTTTTTTTAAGAAACTATTTTTCCATTGCATCTTTGCTGGTAAATTACCTAAGCAATCATGACACAATAAAAGCAATTCCAAATCTATTTCCCTATCGAGAGCTCACAAATGCTCATCATTCTGGATACACCTTATCAAAGTTATTTTAGCAATAAAGATTTTTTTAACACATTGATTAATCTTTTCCCCTCCCCCCTAAGTTGTATTTTGTTATTTGCTTTTTGTTTGCTTTCATGTATTTATTTGAAAGTGTGGAACAAGAAAATGTCCTCAGAATGTCAGCTGCATCTCCCATATAGTTCCATTCAAGTTACTAAAATTGCTCACTTCCTCCAAATAAGATCTTCAGGTGATTGATCTACACCATTAATGACTTTCAGTAAATGCTGAACATTACATTCCACTTGCTAGGATAATTTTAGTAACACTAATCCCAGATTTTGCACCACAGTGAGTATTTCCCAATATAACTATTCACAGAATAATTATTTTAAGACAGAAAATATTTTTACCCTTTTGACATGGTCAAAAGAAGGAGATGTAAGTCTAAATAATCATTCTTACTTTAACATTTTCCTGCAGGTCACTACTGCTTTCTATTAGAAAAGATGTTGCAATTACTAGGCTTTATGAAGTATGTTTATGGAAATAACAGTAGACTTAATCAAACAAAGCAGATCAACTCCTTAACTTCTATTTTTGAGATTTACTTCTCTAGACTATGCTCAGCAGTTGATACACTTTTCTTCTTTTGAACAGACCTCAAAATACAGTTTAAAATCTTCCCTTAAAAACTGCATCAGTAAAAGAATCAGAGATGCAAGATGTGGACTTGCACTACCAGACATTAACACTGACTTTTGTCTTCTGGTGCTGTTGATTTTTAAAGCATGTATTAGATACAAAAAAAACCCCAACCCAAACGAAAAACCAATCCCACCACTTTAAAAACGCGTGTAACGCTGGCCACAAGGTCACCGTCCCGGCTCCTCCCAGGAGAGGGCACTGTTTGTTGCACAATGCTATCTCTGCAGGAGATGGGCGCTAGCACTGCTTGCACCACCCTTGCAGTGCTGCTCAGAATCCTGCCACCCCCTCGCACCCTACGCTCCGAACAGTCACTCGCCACCTCTCCTCATGGTGAAGGCACAGAAGCGGCCAGGCCCCCCGTGGACACACTGTCGTGTCCTTCACTCTCTGGTACCAGGCTCTGCACTTGAACATCCTTCACCAATAGCCAAGCCCTCAAACTTCCAAGAGCTGTGGCAGAGCAAGGGGCACATGTTTTCCCCTGCCCTATCCTCTCACTTCTTTGCCGACAGACGATCAAATGAGGCACACGAGATCTATTCTAGCTCCAGGCATTCCTGCAGGCACTCTCTGTTAAAGCAAAGAGAGGTTGCATCAGGGACACAAAGGCAATCTCTAAAGGGACAGTACATTACCTACACAATAGCTGCAACAAAGCTCAGTCATTTGTACCAAAAGGAAGCTACTTTGAGCAAACATCAGTAAGGTCACTTAAAACCAGATTTGCATTACTAAGTTGAAGCTCAAGTGATTGACTCGAACCTCTCATCCTCTTAAATCTCCAGTGCTTTCCTTGTATTTATCATGTACAATATAACATGCAGATTAAAAAAAAAGCCTTAAATGGTATCTTGAAACGTAATTCTTTAAATGTAAGCAACTACTTGCAAATGCACGCTGAATACAAATACGAAAGATGGAAGCAGTAAATCCTAACAAAGCCAACTGCGCACAGGCACCATTGGTGCTGTTCTGTGAACACACAGCCTGTAACTCCTCACAGTAGCTCAACTCTACCTGGGCTAGCAATAAATAGACCTAAAAGAGACCAAATGCCAGCAAGGACTATCATTTTGAGTAACATGCTTTCTAATCTTTATCAGTGTAGGATTAATAGTTGCAAGGCTCAAAACACAAGTGCCACCCACATGAAGTCTCTGGGAAACACTTCCTAAAAGAAACAAAATTTCAAACTAAATAGACAGTGCTGCCCATAAAAATGCCCAGTTAAAACCATACTTGTCTTCCCTACTTTGGACAATACCAACAGTTTCACAAAAAAGAATGCAGTTTATTAAATAACTGCTATTAGTAAGAACTTTTTTCATGTCATGAAATGTGGAGCTCAGATAAAACACTCCAACAAATTCTTTTCATTATCAGTGTCCAAGCTATACTTCAGATACTCCAAAACCTTAAGAAAATCCTTTATTTTTAGGCACTGAAATGCCTCTGATTCTTGTGTGCGTACAGTGTACCCTAAGGAACCTCATAAAGTTTAGCTTCTTACTTATACACAAAACATACACACACTAGATACATTTGTTATCCAGGTGGAAGACAGGCATGCAGACTCCAAAGGTAAATGCCTTCATTGTGCAATGTCAATGAAGGACTTCAGCAGATGACAACAGTTTTCAGAGGTGAAAGGTGGACTGTTAGATTCTGTGTACAATCAACTCTGAGAAGCCTATAACAAATTACAGCTCAGAAGGAAAGAAAGACACTATTTAAAAGAAGGATCAAGTAGAAGTGTTTAGGAGAGCAGAGATCCATAAGCTAGCAACCAGTGGAGACAGCCAGTGGCTAGACTTCCCTGCCACACTGCTGCCAGACCCAAGAAGAACATCACTGCAGCTCGGGTAATTCAGAAACCAAACAATCCACTCACTTGTGTCACAGCTGGGATACCTTATTCTGACAGAGCTTCTTGAGCCTTACAGTCTCACACACATAAGTCTCAAAATGTTCTCTGATTTTCATTATTACCAGAGCTGGAAAGGCAGACTTTAAACATATCTCTACAAACATAGGTGCTTTCCCCATATAATGCTCAATTTTCTTTTAAAGTAACTGTTTTGGACAATGTAACAGATACACTTTTTTTTTCCTACATTCATAACAAACAGATTCTCATACTTAGGCGATGCTAGTGACTTTTACTGACAGTCTAGCTTCCAAACGTCATGCATTTTCAATGATGTTTTTGCAATCCTGTCACATCCTTGTACATCAGCTGAATTCTCATGAACTGAAGTTAGCCCAGCCCTAGGAAGGGCAGCAGACAGTTTTATTATCTTGCGCAAAACACAGTGAAGTCTGATTTTGGGGACCAGTCCTTTATAAGCTGTTCCAGGGCTGCCCTTTCAGGCTCAGAGCAGGAGCAGCAAATGGAAGAGAAAACGATGGACAGATCACCCAGGAACACAAGGGCCAAAAACCAGTCTCCATCTTTCCCTGCCAACTGCAGCAGGCCTGTGCCATCGGGCTCATGGAAAGAATGACCAGCAGCGTGACAGCACCAAAGAGCTGCAACAGCTTGGTTCCCTCCCAAGCACCTCAGCAACCTGTCCTGCAGAGCTGCCTCCCTGCCTGCTCCACACCACTGCTGGTTCAACAGCAGCTCTCACCAGCGGCTTCGCCGTTCCTGCCACCCTCCGGGAGAACTCCTCCAGCTACCTAACATTTTGTCCAAGTCCAAGCACCCTTCTACACATTTGCTTTAAGTAAAGAATTCTTGTAAGAACACACTGTGTTTTTCAGAATGCAGGTAAGGCAATAAATAATTTTACATGCACTACAAGCAGAAGAGAATAGGACTTGGTACTTATGGAAGAACACTATACTAATGAACAAGAATAAATACTTAAAACTCTTCCTCAAATAGAAAAGTAATTTAAAATTATTTTACTTAAATAAAATAAACATAATTTTTCTACCATCTAGAAATACACACATTAAATATGAAGACTTTAATTATTCTTCAGACTGCCTATCTGCATAGTATAAGCCATTTATTTAATAATTTAATACGAATTTTGGTAAAACGCGATAGCACTACTGAAATATTTTACTGTCATTGATCTTATCGTACTTATCCAGGAGGCAGTGCTGCTCCTCAGGGGTCTGTCATCCTGCCTTCCTGCAGTCCCCAGCTGCTCTACAGCCAAACAGCTGCAGCTTGGAGGCTTGCACTGTGACACTGGCTGGGCTCTAGAATGCTTTTATCTTCCTGACAAAGAAAAATCTTCCACTGCAATTCACTTGTAGATCAGTAAGTATTCCTAACATACCATGCGCCAGTCAAACAGTCTTTACACATGAATGTCTCCATTCAGGGACAAAAACCTTCCATTCATAATTTAAAAACAACAAATAAAACCCTTACAAACATTATACTACAAATTCCTAGACATACACGTATTTAACAAAAAAATAGATCTCAGGCACCAATATATTGTGAAATATACTAAAACACATTGGAACTTTTGATGCTGAAGTAAATACGTTTAAAATCTATGTTTGGGAGGTTTTTTTTATATCTAAGTTGTTGAAAGTGATGTATCTATAGCAACAAAATCCTAGACGACAGGTAACTAGATGTAAAAGACAAAGAAAAAGAGCTTTTTTGTAAGACTTTGAATGGGAGTACCTCAACTATTAATCAATTACCTACTGCAAGAGATTAGATTTTACTTTTGTAAAGGCTTTTAGTTCTGGTAAATTACTCTATTACTCAGTACTAAAGAAAACATCTCATCCTCCCTTGCTCTCAAAAAAATCTGGCAGAGACCTTCAAGTTTCCCATGCCCAGAATGTAAATATTGATAGTTAGAAGTTGCTAGTAAACATATGTAGCAGACCTTCTCATCCTTGATTATACACTCCTGAGGGTGATGGAGCAGAAATCCTACCCCATAGCTTTGTTTGTTCTGCGGAGAACTGGTCAAAGAGGTCTTTTCTGTAACAGTTTGGCAGCTATTCTTATATTAGAGGAAACTTTTGCAAATACTTTTGAGACAAAGACTTCCAGATCAGCCATATTTCTCAGAGTCCTGTATGTCATCAACAATCCTATGGCACTGAACAGGTGGTGAAATGTAGCTCAGTTATTTCTCCATTTCCTTTTCAACACTGACACACACTGCTATGGCTATGAGGACAGGCAAAGATAAATTAGCATCATTATTTCTTCTGGGCAACACGGTCTGCTTATCTTCTTCAAAGCAAGCTCTCAGTTCAAATGATATGCAAAGGAGACTTGTGCTGTTTCACTTGACAAATTCATTGGTCATAATGTTAAAGATACACTAGGGGGAAAAAAGCAGCCCATCTTTTTACACTTCCCATCACCTTATCTGACATACTCCTATTTAATCATGATACTTGGCTTACCAGTAATACTTTTGAGAGTCCTGATGCCCTCCCTCCCCCACTTTCCATTTCTGCAGGAAGAAAATACAGATAAAATCAGCACTAAGTGAGTATTGTAAGCCAGACTGAAATATAGCATCAGGGAAACTTACAAGTTCGCTTCACCATATATACTCACTAGATACTAGCTGTTAACACACTGAGGTGAGGGAATTTTGTTTGACCTTAACAGGTCAACATTTCTTTAGGACAGATGTGATGAGCTCATATTTAAATCACAGGGGTTTGGGCTTTGAAGAAAAAAAAAAACACAAAAAAAGTCCCCCGAATAAGTTAAGTTAGACCCTCAATAATACTTAATTTCAGAACTTGCTTTTTGCTTTGCCTTTTTTTTTTTTAATTATCATTTCTATTTTCCTTGCACCTCTGTTTTAATGTTTTTAATAAAATCTATGATAAGAATCTCTATACATCACACGGGAGAGCTTCAGCAATTCATAAAGCTCCATAAAAGGAATGCATCTTTCATGACACAAATATACACACTAAACCCCTCAAAATTCTAAAGGAAAAAAAAAAAATCAGAGTACATTCTAAAATGTTTTAGAAAGGCAGAATAATATTGAGATTTGTTGAGATTTATTTGCTAGCATAGACATCTGCTGATATTTGTATTAAGATTCAAATGAAATACCTATCAATCTAAAGCCACTTATGCAATCTAAAGCCTATTTTTAGCAACACGCAAGCCCTGCTTAAAAACTTTCAGAGCTGAACACTTTACTTTTGGTATTTCTAGTTTTGGAATGCTGGACATTCAAAATTCCTCTTCACTGGCTAGTTTAATTCTGAAAACAGCAGTTAAACTATAAGCACACTGAATGAGACAGTACCAGGCAAGCCTCTCGTACAAATTTCCCACATATGGCTCTACCAGCAACATCCTGAGTTCCATCAGCATCCCAGGAATCTGAAGAGAGCAGAATGCAAACACGACCTATATTATACAGGTCTTTATTCCAGCTGTAGCCTTTGGAAGAGACTGAACAGTGCCAGAACACTCAGACAGTGTTGACACATTCCACTTTTATCAGGCCAAATTCATTAACCCATCCTGAGTGTTAAGTAAATTATAAAAACAATTTAACCAATATACGCTACAAAACGACCTATGGTGAAGGTGGTTGTTCTAACAGGTACAAATTAGAGGCAGTTGTTAGACATATAATAATGGAATGATTAATTAAAATATTTACAGCTAAGTGTGGCCTGACCTGTAATGTTTATTTTCCCTCTGTCATCCTAGGAGGTCTCTATTCAAAGTTTGAGTTTATACACTCCAAATTCCCCTCAACTGCAAACACTTAAATACTGGAGCAGGTGAGGGCATGGGAAGCAAGATGGGAGTGGAGATATGGAAAAACTCCATTTAAGGGTTTCAAAACTAGTATCTTGTTGCAAACTCTAGAGATCCCAATGCTACACAGTTTTCTTTCCAGCTATGCTAATGGTTTAGTACATAAAAAAAGCCTTTCATTTTCAAAATGGCACCGAGATATGACAGCATGTTTTCATATGGAAAATATGTCCAGTATGTTTTGAATCTGTTCCCACTGAGAAACAATTTAAAAAAAAAAAAAAAAAAGGCAAGAAAAATGACATTTCATATCAAATTTAGTAACCAAGAAAGAATGTGAGGAGTGTCTCTCTTTAGTGCAACAGAAGAAAACTAACTGTGGGTGACAAGGAGCACAAAGACTGTTGCTGTGAATTAGTACACGTCTTTCAAGTATCTTCTGTCATGTGTTTCATTAAACACAGGATTCAGGGCTGCATACTACCACATGGGAATTCAAGCTGCAGTAGTAACTTCTAAGACATTTTTATCTTCAGCATGAGATGTCCTGAAAATTTAATACTGACTAATTAAAATAAACCAATTTTTTACAATATAGACTAAACCCATGAATGTTTAGGCTTTGCCAATTATAAAATGTTAGTATTCAGGGGGCAGTGGTCTTCCAATAGCTTCTTCAACTGTCACACCTACTGCTCTACTCACATTTTCAACAGAAATCATGACAGCTAAGTGGGATAAAAAAATTGTTTCTGCAGTCCACCTACATTCCCTCTTGTAAAATACTTGCATTAATGGTTTTATTTTCAAAGTGACTGTTTTCTGCACACACAACCTCGAAGGTCAAGGCATGTAATGACTGTTTCATTTAGAACTTTACATAAAGCTACCATCTAGAGAAAAAGTATTGTTTTAAACATAAGATGCCCAAAAATTCAACCAATTTAAGTTTTACATTTCTAATCCAACTAAGGAAACAGAATATTGAAAGTTTAAAAGGAGATATGCATTCAGTATATACTTGCAGTAATTTTCAACAGCTGCTAAAAAGTTAATGAGTACTGAAAGCTCAATTACTTCCAACTGCTTACATGTCTACAAGCAGCCCATAGCTGTGTTGAATCTAACACCACATGTCTCATGTGCACTTTACTGGTACTCTAATACCAATGTTTAAACACTGTTTAAAAATCGAAATTAGCTCTTCCATAAACACGACAGATGCCTCTCCAGTTCTTGAACTCTCGGAGCTGATGAAGTCCAGAAGAAGGGGGTGATAGTATTCCAACTGGCCAGTCTCCTCTTGTATGGCTGCTAAAACTCACTTTCACACAGCTTAAAAACACAGAGAAGTGAGAAAACTAATTGTGTGCATTCTCTTCAGGGGACAAATATGTCAATCACATGACCTTCCGTTCGAAGGCTCGGGCTGCTGGAGGCAGCGTGTTGCTAGGGAAAGGGCTTTCTCTGCTATTTACTGAGCCTTCTTTTCAGCTTTTACAGAGCGGCCAACCCTTATTTTCCAGAGGCAGGAGCGAGACCCGGCGCTGCCTGGCAGGGGCCAGCACAAAGGGCCTTTGAGGAGCGCCTCTTCCCCAGGGAGCCGCGGCCCTGCCGGGCAGAGCGGAGCACTCACCAGCACGTCTCCTCCTCCCTCGGACACAGCCCTAAGGCCGCCATGGGTGCCTGGCCAGCCGCCCTCCCTGCCTGCCCCAGGGAGGGAAGGCAGAGCCGAGCCGTGCGGGCTGCGGCGGGCGGGCTGCGGAGCCGGGGCTGCACACGGCAGCCACAGACAGGTGTCTGTGCTGGGAGGTGTCCCTCACCCAGGAGCAGCAGCCAGCAAGGCACAGCTCTGAGCACCAACTGCGCCAAGGCAGCCTTGAGACTCCAGCCAGCCCGGAACATTTATTGGCGCTCTCACTTAGGAGCTGAGGGAAGCCACGGAAGGTCCGCCTATCAGTTTGTATCATTATTTTGGTTCTACGTAACATAAACTTAGCATTAAGAACGTTTTAGAAAGCCCTTTAAGACAGTCTCAATTCGCCAAGTTACTTCTGACATCTGCAAATATTACATAAAAATATACGTTCAGCAGATTTTAATTTTTTAAATCGATTCCTTAAATCTTACCAACTTCAGTTACAAAATATTAGTGGATTCTTAGTAAATCATGAAAATCATGCAACATACTTGAGTTTCTTGTACCTACTCCAAAATAACAGAAGTGATGATAATTTGACTTTTTTTTTAATGTAGTCACGTAATTTTCCAGTGTAATCACCCAGAATAATTCAAACATACACAGGTCTTATTTTAATTATTCATCATAGTTCTTGGGGGAAAAAAAAAAGGCAACCTGAAGCTGGACTAAGTGTCAAAGAAAATTAAACCAACTTCATGTTTGAAGATATTCACCTTTTGGGCTTTGGGAGTTAATCATGTACCTTAAGATCAGTATTTCTCATCCAGATTTTGACAAATAAGAACCACCTATTTTTCATAATGTAGTAATACAAAATCAGTTTCTTATGATACTCTGCTTTGTATATGAGATTTTATTCTGCTAGGTTTTAAGACCAGATTACAAATACTTATTACTGAAAATAGAGGACATCAGCAGTAACAAAAATTTAGTTTTGCAAGTATTCCCAGTGCTTTAAAAAAATACCCCTTACATTCTGAAACAATACCAAATTGCAATAAAAACACCTTTCCGTTATTCACCAACTTGCAAAGGAAATTTGTATTTCAGCAACCTATGTTTATAACATATATAACTTTCCTACATCTTGTTAAATTTAAAAAACCCAACCAAAGAAAAAGCCTCCAAGAACAGAAAGAAAATCCCAAAACCAACAACCACCCCCTCTCCACTCCACTTCCCGTCCCTCCCCCACTAAATAAAAAAACAGTTTTTATAAAAGTATTTTCTGGAATCTGCAGTAAAACCTACACATTTTTTTCCCCCTGCCCAAGATTATTCAATTATCAAACTCTACCAGTTTTGTATGTGAGCCATGTTTCAGAACTCTATGTCTCACAAGCAAGTATAAGTTGTGACAGCTCACATGCAGAAATGAGACCGTGGTACAGGAAATATCTTCTGTTCAGAAAGTACTGAGATCATGAGGTACCTGACTAGAGACTTGCCAAAATAAAGGACTGGTTAACCTATTTGGACAATCCCCAAAGAAATTGCTGACCAGAATTTTTTCATCTCTTTTTTTGCTAAAATCCTACATTACCAGAATCAACTAATTACGATTTGTTTTCTATATAATAATTGAGCCTATATGATAAGACAATTAAGTTCTTTAAGTGTAACCCTCGGTCCTAGAATGAAAGAAGTATGTATCACGCCTATCTCAATAATTAATTTGACCATTCTTCCCTGCTGTTCTGTGCACTAATTTAAAAATCTGTCTCCTCAGCAGACACAGACACTAAAGTAACCATTTAGCAGGACTCACAGTACAAATTTGATCAAATTTCACTGCAAGTTAAAGGCTATACTGGGACAGGAATATTCAAGACCTCTCTGCTTCTCTTTGTTGTTGATCACTGTATGTTTTATAGTGTTGCATGTGAACAGTTTGCTACAGACTGCAGATCAGATATGACACCAAAGTTTCATTTAATGGTTTTCCTTTTTCATTATCTAAACAGCTGGGTACCTGAGCTGTGGCTGAAACAAACTGCAGCCACTGAGCCATCCTAGATCAATGCTGTCATGTCATGCTCAGGAAACCATTCTTGACAGGCTACTCCTGAAATATTTCTGTGTAGCATCTCCCCTGCAGCTTCTAACTAACCTTCAATGCCAGATGCATATTGTAGACCTTTGCAAAGAACAAGCAATGTTGATATTAAAAATATTAATCCACCCTAATAACACCAAACTGTTACAGTGCTAACTTAATTTCTTCTAACACATTCCCTACCAGTGCCTTGCCCTTCAGTCTCACTCTGTATTTATATGAGATTTCCACCTGTTTTCAGAATGATCCTCGAGTCCTGTTAAACAAGTAACACTGTCCCATTTCTGGATTTCTGACTCAATTCTTCACATCTTTCTGTCTAAATCTGTTTGAATATTGTTCAGACACTCTGGTTCTCTAAACATTTATTGTTCTAATCCAATTTTTAGGAGAAACAAATTTAGACGTAGAGGTTAGAAATATGTAGAATTAATTTGTCTTTCACAGACTGTAGAGTCATACTTTTGAATTGTAGTAGACAAGGTGCACAACCATAAGTAAAAGCAGCTTAAAATACATTTTCTACTACAAGAAGAACCACCTTAGTGCCTCTTAATCTCCTGAGCCTCAGAATCTCATGAATGTTTCAAAATAATACCTAAATTCATATAGTCTCTAATTTTATGGACTATATTCTTATACATAGCACTTTGTAGTAAAAACCTCCCTTAATGTGTGTAAAAATTAACACACAGGGAAAAAAAAACCTAAAACCAAAACCAGAAGAAGTGTATTTTAAGCTTTCAGTTATAAGATGTGGTTGAAAAATTAAGAAGTAAACCTAAAAAGTGATGCAAATTTTTGGACACTCAGAGTAACTGAAGAATATTCATTTTCTCAGCATTAATAGGAAGAGAAAAATGAAGTACTTTTCCTTAAGCCACAGGAAATAAGGACAACAAAGGTATAAAACGTGTGAAAAGCAAGGTATATTATTCTGAAGCGATTCAAATGAATGGATAAATTGATGGAATTTTATATCCAGCATGTGTAAAAGTAAGTTTGTGTGCATCCGTGCAAGATAGAGTTCAGAAAGCTAAGACTTTGAAAAACAGAGGATGGAATGGGAATCAATCAGATAGAAAACTTAGGGAGAATCATTTCAGAGGAAACAAGTTCACAGAAGTTTACCTGGCAAATACAAGTCGATTCCAGAACGTGAAAAATTAAAATGCTATCCTTAAGAGTTTTTCCCAGGCTACAAATTAGTTCAGGATGATTAGGCTGAGGTTTTACATTTCTCTCAAAGGAGTCAAAAATTATTTTTCAACATGTAAAAAGCCTGTCAACTGGCACTCCTGTGGTACTTTAAGCCAATTTAGCCAGTGGTGGTCACAATCCTACTCTTTCCTCACTGTTGCTTTCCTGTATCTATCATTGTACCCAGGACTGAACCGTGCCAACCCGCTCATCTGGCAACAAATTTTTTATCATTTTTAACCCTGTATATTTTTCTGCCAGGTTACAAACTGGAAGAGCTCACTGCAGACTCACCAGTAAGGGAGAAGAGATTGATGGGAGCTGACACCTCAGTGTGTCAATTGACTCAACTCCATGTGGAATCAGTCTTAGTCTTGCTAGTTCTGAAGCCCAGCAGTTTAATCTTCTTTTCTAACTGGAAACCACCACCTGACAACTAAAGGAGGGTTTTTTTTCATATTAAGGTATTTCATTTCATTTTTCTTATTCCTCATTCTCCTACAAATTTTTAATAGTATTAGCCCATTTCTTTACTTACAATCATTCTCCTTTTTGTCTTTCTTCTCTCTTAATGCCAACTTTCAGTGGAGAAATACTATTACAGCTTCACTTGGCCAACTGGAGTGATCACGCTCCTCTAGCGGTTACCTTAAACTATGAGAAATGTGTTTCTTCATTTGTGGATCTGCTCATCAGGAACAATGGCTACAATCTCAACCATTTACTTACTACTCTAAGTATACACATTCATATTTTACAGAGATCTTTGAACTTCTTTGGTATTTGCACTCCATGTTCTGAAAACACTGAAAAAAAATAATTTCAAACCTCTTTACAAATATCATCATCCTAAACTGGCAAGTCTTACACCTTATAACAGCAACTTTAATTCCATAGCTGTTAAATAGCACACCCAGTACTTACAAAGCTCCATGTTACAAAACTGAAAATAATGCTTGGTTTGATAGTGTGAGGACTCCATAAAATCTATTTCCTTATTGATATTTTTTCCTTTTTGTGTATTACATTCTTCTATAGAACTACCCTAAGTGAGAACAGCTGATTTTCTTTAGCCAGGAATTGTATGATTTAGATGATGCATTTTGTTTTCATGTCTCTGCATGCAATGTTAATTTTAGCATAACAGTATATAAACACTCTTCTGACCTGGAGTTCAGATACCTACAATACACATGCAAAGAACCTGCTCTCTAAAGTTTACAAGTTAGTAAGAGGAAAAATTGCAGAAGGAAACAAACTGTTGGAATCTAAAGATCAAAGGCAAAAGTTACAATGCCCCAGCAGAAGCAGAATTAAATGGAGACTGGATAAAAATACTTGCAAGAGAGGTTATTAGAAAAGAGGGAGTGCCTGGAGAAGAAACAGCTGCTATCCCTACTGATCTAGCAACACGCACATATCTTTGATTCCCTGGATTCCTGGACCAGCAGGAACCAAGAACCCTCAAAATGTAACAAATTAAACACAGAGAACAAGTACTTTGCATAGTTTCCCATTTCTTCCCCACTATGGTACTCCCACCTTTTCTGTGCGCATATCCCTGACACTTTCTGTGTTCTCCAGAGCTGGGTGAGACATTCAACAAGGTGATTTACCTCTCCAGAAATCCCAGAAAATTTGTGAGTTACTTTTCTAGCAGTTAGAAAATAAAATCAGCTCACAGAAAAATATGGTGTTTTTTATTATATCCATCCACA
This sequence comes from Picathartes gymnocephalus, assembly GCA_013390045.1. Taxonomy (NCBI): domain Eukaryota; kingdom Metazoa; phylum Chordata; class Aves; order Passeriformes; family Picathartidae; genus Picathartes; species Picathartes gymnocephalus. Next base: position 68,086 of record WEKY01002083.1, on the reverse strand, counting down.
AATTAATTAACCTGCAGATTCATTCAGGAGTGAAACAGAAAGGGGACTTGTGCTTTCAATATGAAACAGGCTCATCACAACTCACTTAGCTGGAATCAGATTCAGTTTTAAGCAGGCCCATCTCAGTTTTATCTAAAACCAGACCACCTTTTTTCTGTACGCCATACTTTTAGGTGGTAGAAGTGTAAGGTTTCTCCTACACTGCTCATGAGGCAAAGGACGGAATATCCTTCACATGAAATATGCATTTTCTATGAGGTGACTTGCCTGATGTATGTTTTCATGTACTCTGGAGAAGGATGTTTCTGATGTGACCGATCAGTAAGTTTTAGGTTATGAAAATCCTTCATTTAAAAAAAAATTAAATGAAATACTAGGCAGCAGTTCCCACCTTCCCCTTTCACAGGTACTGCAAGACTAAAATCATACTGTGTAGCCCAGATTCAGTCACCAGTAATTTCTAAATATCTCTATCTCAACATCTGACCTAGCCAAAAAATCCCACCAGTTTAAGCTTTTCCTGCACTCACACTGCCACTTATTTTCACCTCAGTTTTGCAAGTCAAGCAGAGAGGAGAAGAGGAAGAACACACAAGATGTAAAATAATATAGGTCCCAATCAAGCCCCACAACCTACTGAACAAAATTCTAAAATGCAGAAAAATTCCCAGAGTATGAAATCTGAAAACTGTACTACCAATATATACATTTTTGTTTTTTCAGATTTTTTTAATGCCTGATTTCTGTAAATAGCATCTATTTGCAGAGCTGCTGTAAGATCCTGGAACCTTTTCTATGTATTTTTTTAATGCTGATAATGTCCTCTAATCATTTAGCAACCCTCTTATAATACAGAGTGTAGAAGTTTTCATAGTTTCAGTTTCTCAAGCCACTTCGCAAGCAATATTTTTACTTTATTGTAAATATTTATTTATAATGATTTTATTATAAAATTTTGCCTTCCAGTAACTCATCTAAGAAATAAGAAAGTATGGGGGTGGGGATAAAGTCCATGAAATCAAATCCCTGACAATATTTCTCCAAGTACCTTTAAATGAACAGTTAGAATTTTGAGTATTAATAAGAGTAAATGCTGCTCTTGGTATCCTCTAATTTCTTTGGAGATATTTCTAAAGTTTCACAGAAACAGTACCCTGAGGCTACCAAACAGCTTCAGCTGCATCATTAGTAACAGTTCAGGAATTTGTTAGAACTTAGCAGCTGTTCAACCACTGAATCACCAGCACAAATTCACCATTTTCCTTTGCTAATTTACAGGATTCCTGCTAGCGATGTAAGATTATATCAAGGAGTTCTAACCGTATTTTTATGGCTTTAAACTAAAGTTAAAATTACTGCCATTAAGGCAGCACTGCTCTCTTTTTAATTAGTTCCACCTCTATAGCCTAATAGTTATGATGAGTAAAGATTTGAAATATGTACTAGAAAGGATCACAAGGCAACACTTCAGCCTTAAGCTACATAAACGATATAAATTATTTTGGGGAAAATATCGCATACTGTTTCAAGTATGACATGTCCTTGAATATATACTTTCAAAGCTAGTATCAAAGCATTCAAGCACGTATAATCTTTCCTATTTCTTTAAGTAACCCGATCTAAGTGGCTGGGAGAACATTAACACATGCTTCCAAACAAGCGGTGCAAAACACCGGCCATGAGTTCTACAGCCTACTACAGCTGACTTCTTGAGCACAACTGAAGGTTAAACAAGCATAAGTGATGTTCATCACTTGAGGCACTTGTGAAAGCACCAACTCCATCTTCTCACATTTCAATAACATCGGTGCTGACAAAGAAGTCAGCAGGTCAAAGCCCAACTCCCTTTAGAGAGAAGGCAGGCCTGAGCTGGGAAAACATTTACATGTGACCCGAGGAAAAAAAAAAACAAAACAAAACAGTTTGAAGGGCCATAGGACCTTACTTGTTTTCGAAAGAAACCTCAATGCCCTCCCTCCCCTTTGAGAAGTAGATCTGACAAGTGTTGTAATAAATATTACATGCACAGAGGAAAGTTGAAATCAATACCAGGTTAATGTTTATTAAAACAATACAGAGAACCATTTTTAATAGCATTACTTGAAAATAGATCTAATCTAGCAAAGGAAATTCAATTTATGTTTAGAGCAATCAGATGTTGCTTTTTACTCCGGGGATTTGTTGCAAACTATGTCTCTCAAAATGTGCTTACTGTACTGTATTTAGCAGAAACAGTTTAGCGTTAATAAGCTGATAGTCTGCAAGGGAGCATGGATCAACTTATTCTCATTAAGAATGTAAGCAGCTTTCTAACAGCCTTCTTTGCTGTTCAGCCCATGCCAGAGAAAGCAGAGATCTCTCCTCTAAACCCCGTAATTTATGAGTTTATTCAAACTCGCCAAATTGCTTTAAGTAAACGCCTCTTATATTTGAAAATTCCCATGGCAACTCATTTAGTTTGGCAGGAAGGCAGACCCAAATTCAATCCTTTTATCCTCCTGCTAAACCATTACAATGGTAATTCTGCTCTGACACTCTGAAGAGACTGCTAATTACTGTACTCGGGTCCCCAGACAGATTCCCCATTCAGATTAAAATGGCTGTGCGCGGCAGAGAACAGCAGCAACACCTTTGTGCACAGGAAGGGATGTACTCTCACATTACGGCTTTTTACAAGAGAGGCTCCAAGACTGCAAAGACAAAGCACCTCCTATTCACTAAGTCATGCAGAACAAACACTGAGGAAGGCAAAAAGCCAGCTGCATGACAGCGAAGGAGAAAACCGAACCACTAGCTTCAATGTGCTGACTACTGAAGATACTTAGTCACCTCTCAAATGAAATTAATTAATCTTGTTATTGCTATTATATACTGCATGTAATAGTCTAAACTACAGATCAAGGAACTATATAAAATGCTACTGAGTATTGTGTCATTATACTCCATGTGCAAGAGCCCACTGTCTGTCATGAGAATGTCTCAATTTTTAAAAAGCCACCCAGGCCCTTTTACAGCGTTCTTTATTTTGAGAAGGGGATGTGCAAATTTTACACGAAAGCTTTTTTCCCCTCCTGTCATTTTTAATCGAGAAAATGTGAAGGAAACTAATGACTGCACCATTCCTCTTTTGCCCTACCTGTTCCCTCTTTCACTGAAATGTAAACAGCAGCTCAGTGCTGAAGAGAATAAACGTTTGCTGTCTCTGGACTAACACTTTAGTGTATTGGAAAAGCCTAAACCCTGGCTTGACTCATTCTTCTACAGCAAATGAAGATGGTAGTCTGTCCTCTCACAACATTAATTTTAGTCTGCTTTGGTCATACCACCATTTATTTTGGAGCAAGAACACCCACAGTAAACATTACAACAACTTTTCTTCCCTTCTCCACATGAAAACTTAACAAAACTAGTAAAATAACCAAAATGTGCAAAAGTAAGACAAATTCTTAGCAAGTTACTCAAAAGGGAAGGAAGCCAACTTTTAAAACGTTAGGGACAGAGATCACGTGATGCATGTAATTTTAAAACATATAGCCTGATTTCTCTTTTAAACGAAAGTGAATAGCTAGCATCTCAAACTTGTTTTTTCAAAGTATGACTTTAAATTGTGCATTAGTTTGATTCATAACATTTAAGAAAGTTAAGCTTTCACTTAAAAAATTATTGAGATATTCTAAACCAACTGCATATTTGTTTTAAGAACAGATTTAGTTCTAAAATCCTATATGCAATGGCAAATAAGAAATCCAAAGACAATTTTATCACTAAACATTTCTAATAAAATGCAGCCGTACTGTTAAAAACATCATTAAAGTGTAGGCTGACTCATCTAACAAAGCAGTTAGATCCATCTGGCCCAATTAGTGAAGCAGTCTACAACTTCTACCAACAGAAAAGTAAAAACAAAACCAACCTAAAAATCGCAAACAAAAAACCCCACAACAAAACAACAACAACCAACCAGCCAAAACCACCACCACAAAAAAAAATCCCAAAACAAAATACCCCAAAAAAACCCCTCATACATTGCTTCATCTGACCTCTATATCCAATTCATTCAGTGGTTTATAAGGATGCTGGTGAAGTCAGCACTAGTGCCAAACAAAACGGACAAACAATCTAACAGTGTGCCTTTATCTGAGATGTAGGGAGCATCTGAGATAAAACCATACTGATGCATTAATTAATCCTGCCTCTATATTATTCTTGCCAACTGTATTAATTTTTTAATTAAGTGTCTACTGCTGTTCTAGATAAGGTCTTCATGTGCCTGTAGAACGTTCAGTGTATACCTACACTGCAGCATCTTACACTGCATGTACAGTGTAAATGTATTAGTATATTACATGTGAGACACCACCTATGCGTATTAAATCCAGTATGGTCCCAAATAACTCCATACAAATTCTTCTACAGAAAAATGAGTGCCACTCCCATCCTACCCCAAGAACAGTTCAACATCAAATTTCAACTTCAAAAGTATTGCTCATCTTTGATTAAATAAGAATTAGTGCCTGGTGTTATTACTAATACTTTAATAAGGATAAAATACCATTTTTGTTTTGGGGTTTCTGGTAATTCTTTTCAGGTTTAAGACTGTACTATACACTTGTATTTGGCAGTTTACAAATAGAAAGAGGCTCTTTTGCTTTACTCTGATGGGAAAAACACAGACTACCACCCACGCTTCTTTATCTTGCTTTGCCATTTGAAAACAGTTCATCAGCCCAACTGGACAGCATCTGAAATCTCTGTATGGCTTCATATTTTGGATTGCAGTACGTTTGTTCTTTTGCTTTTTTGCTACCCCATGTGCCACCAGACAACAACAAAAAAGTTTTGTTTCGGTTTTGATTATGAAACTATTCAGTGAAAAGGTTCATGTCACCCTTCTAGAAGCTCTTATTTCAACCGTCTAAGATACAACATACTGGCAGTCTTGTATGGGGAGAGGAAGGGGTGTCTCAAGAATAAGAAAACCCAACTGGTTTACCTAAAGACAACCAGCAAATAACACAGCAGAAGCTTTTGTGCAGGTCAGTACATAAAACTGTTAAGTGTGAGATCTGGATGTTAACTACAGAAGCCTAAGCGACAGACTAGTTCATATAGTGTTTTATGAATTCTTTTCCCAAAACATCTTTCAGAGAAGCCTGCAGGACACGGCAAAGATTCAGAAAAACCAGTTGGTACACTTTGCTGAAAGCAATGTATTTGAAACGAGGCAACACAGAACAAATATTCTGGACAGTAGTGGAGAGTTTACAGAAGCAGTTCTGGAAGTAGTTTCCTATACTTCCAAAAGCAAGTGCGGATAGATTAATGAACCAAAGAACTGTTCTGGAGTAAGGTCATCACTACTGAGATGAGAAGCAATTTCACTTGCATCAGATCCTTCAGGATTTCAAGAGTCTCTCCAAGCAGGATGATACTCTGGGTTTAATACATTTTTCTCCCTTTTGCAGAACTCGCATCTACAAAAAAAAGGACAGGAGAACCATGCTCTGGCTAGCACCCCTAAGATGCTGCACTTCGGGTATCAAGAGAAAAGAAGAGTTCTGCACTGCACTAAGTACTTCTCACAGAAAGCAGAATTGAGACTTAAATCATGATCAGATCTATTTATATTTCTGAATCAACAAACACTGACACAAGTGAAGGCACAGGCACATGCATCAACCTCCCTTTCCCAAGAAACTACATGGAAAAGCTCTTAAATCCTGCTTTCTACATGGTGCCATTTTTTTGTCTCTCTTAAATCTGGGTTACGTGGCAGACAGGACAGATACTGTTCTCTGTCATAAATGCAACACACCCACCTGCTTTTGAGGAAAAGAAACTTATCACCAGAAACACAAAAATAATCCTGATACAGTTGAGAGAGTATAGCCATAAGCCTGAGGTCAAAGCCAGAAAAAGAACTGGTCTAATTAGTCAGGCATCTAAGGGATGCCACAACAGTAAAGTGAGAAGGTAACTTTATACAGAAAAACTAAAAAGATAATTTGGAAAAAAAAAAAAAAAAATTCTTTTCCCCCAGAATCCACATTAAACCCTTATTTATATGATTTAACTCTAATATTTGCTTGTTTGGATTGGTAACTGTAGTATTTATTTGTCTGGATTGGTAACATGTGCTATTAATACTAATCTTTTAGAGTAATATGGATGTGTTTAATTTCTATAAATTAGACAACTATCAAAGGCTTTTTTTTCCTGAAATTACCTTTTTTTAAATCATAAGTAAAAGGCTAGTATTCTGAAGAAAAAATTTCATTTTTCTACTCTTTACATAAGCTTGCCTAGAAATACAAGCTGTTTGGAGAAGCCAAAATGTCTCAAGTTTACTGCTCTCATGTCAGCTAAGGTACCCCACTAATAAATTGTTTTAATTAAACAGGATTCTACTTGGACATTTCTGTGAAAGAAATTAAAGTAAAAAGCAAAGCTTATTAAAAAACAAACAAACAAAACAACAACAAAAAAGCCCAACCAAAGCGATTGGTATGAAAACACCAAAAGGAGTAATTGTTTTCTTTTTCCCCCTCATGATTCTACTGCACAGACCTCCATCAGAAAGAGTCTGCTGAATCTAGAAAGAGAAGCCAAGCCTTAAATTACAGGTGCTTTACATTAAATGACATGGAATCATATATTCAGTTTCTTTAGTTCCCCTGGACCATAGTATTCAGCTGAAAGCCTGTGTGTGATTCACATTGGGAGAAAATTGACTAAACCAAAATAAATAAAACCAGAATCTGAAGTATGCTGGGGACTATGTCTCAACTACACCATCATAGAAGTTGTCTTAGCAAAGATTTCTAAAGTTTCCAAGCCAATTTGAGCCTCAGTAAAAATCAATTCCTAGATTTCAAACCTAAACCACTGATGCACAGAATTGTGCATCTTTCAAGTTCTTATAAGTAAGAAGAGTCTGTAGACTTTGGATGTACAAAATACTACTAATCTTAACGGGATCTTGTTCCTGAAGCCACATATGATCTTTTTAAAAAATCCTATAGACAGTAGTGAAAGAAAGTATTACTTAAAAACTATTAACATTTGTATGTTGAAACTGCTACAAACAGATTACTTCTAAAAGCTGTAAAATATATTGAATATAAAGCATGACATAATAAGAATAAATTGTGCTATTTATTGGCTGTAGTGTCTTATATGCTTCACATTATTTTCCAAGCACTGCAGGGTGATTTATATGGAAACAAGGGATGACATTTCCTCATATGATACTGGCAGAGTTCCAGTTGAGCAGGACTACTATTTAGTTCTGCTAATCTTCCCGTTTAATTTGTAAGGAAGACAAGACATATAATTTAATGCCTAGTTTATCTGTAGCACAAAGGCAACATAGTGGAAGAGGCATATATGCATAATGTTAAAAGCTCCTCCATAAAAATATTTCAGCATTACACAGAATTTCAGTTTATGCAACACACACAAAAAATTATTTTGAATTAATTCTAGACTGAAACCACTTATTAGCACAACTTTTTAAGAACACCAGGAACCTTCAGAGTCTTGTATATAATCTCCAGCCCTTCAGGATAATAAAAACTTTGCTCATTCTTCTGTCTCCAAGAATCACCTGTAAAACTACAGATTGCTACAAAAGAAAGAGCATTCCAGTAATGACCTCTCACATGTTTACTGTTAAGTAAACATTTACCTCTCAAGAGTATTTAAAGAAACAATAAGGTGCTCTCACCACATTTTACAGATGAAAAAGTTAAGGTTTATTTAAAGTACCTTTGCTATCACAGGAAAAAACAAGTGTTTCTATGACCTGATGTATTTTAAAAGCCTGGTTTTTTATGTTTATCTTTCTTGAATCTGATTGACCTTTGGATCATCAAAAGTAAGAGATTTCCCGAAGCTCTCCTCAGTGCCAAGTGGTGAAGTACCTCAGAAGAGTTCTCCACCATCCACTAAGAGAAGAGCTGATACTGCAAGGATCCCGAAAGGAGTCCCCCTCCATAGCCCAACCATCTTCTTTGGAAATTAATCAATAATTTCCGGAATGACTACTGAAAGGCAAATACAGGCTTTGCTCTTGCAGGCATTATGAAAAAACTGTTCTTCCCAGCACTGTATCAATAGTCTATCTGTTCTAAATGCAGGATACCATTAATTGACAAATCAGATTAGCACAGTATTACCATATACTAGAGCAGGTTTAAACCAGGAGAAATCCAGATACTCCTCTTAGCTCCCTTGGTCTTTCAGAACTTATCTTCCAAGATAAAACAAGTGATTCTGCTCCTGCAAACAGCTTTCCTGCACAATACACGAAGATTTTATTATTCAACACATCCAATTTCTGTTGACAGTAATGATTTTGACTATTAATTCTGACAAACTAAGTAAGAAGCTTTATTTTAAAACTTTGAAACTTTTCTTTAAGACCCTAGAAGCTACAGGTCTGCTCATTAAAAACTGAAACCTCAGACTAGCAGACAGAAAAATAAGGCCACCTGCTGAGCAAGGAACTGGAATTGCCCACTTCCATCACCACAGTACTCAAGTGCCCGTGTCTACATTTGACAAATCCCCACTCCACCTTCTAGTTCCATTTCACCTGATGCGTCATTTCCTTGCTTTAGTACAACTGTATCAGTATAGTTACTACAGCTGCCAAGAAAGTCAGGGTAGCCTAAGCTAAAATTCTGTTTTCAAACTAGGACACAAGCTAGAGAATGAAGGAATCAAAGACTAAGATGAGGGCATAGCAATGCATGCAATTACATGCATGAAAATTAGTCTTCATGAAAACTGCTTCAAATGATCATAAGAGAGCCAACTCCAAATGGTTTTGGGGCTTTGATTTTTTCAATCTCATGAAAATGGATTTGTAATGTACCATTTTGGAGGCTGTAGCAAAGTATCTATCAAAGGCTGGAATCATTTATTTATAAATAAAGCAGCTGAAATTCTTAGTATCTACAGCTGTGTTTGGTCAAATAGAAAATCTCACATCTTCCAATCCATTTATAAAAAGCTGCAGTATCAAAGGACTGGATATAGTGTTAGAGACCTCTGACTTCATTAGATTTGCTGATGTTGAAATTTCCTTCCATCCACTATTTCCAAGCGATTTGGAATATAAAACACATTTCACTTTGCAACGCAAGTTGAAACTGATGAATATTACTACATACACAGATGTTGTGAAAACATTAAAAATTAGCTAATAATAGTAATACTGAAAATGCAGAAGGCAGTGCTTTTAAAATGCTTATTGAAATACAGCAGGTATAGAATAAAAAACTATAAAACCCATACCATTTCCAACAACACACAAGAAATATAATACACTACTTGATGGAATCTTAAATGCTTTTCCTTATTAACTGTTTTCCAAGCAATGCAACTTTCCAGTAAGATCTCATCTAATCACTTTCCAGGATGGTTTACCACTCTCCAATTTAACATACAGTATGTCACAAATGGCCTAGTCCAAAATCATATAAGCTCTTTAACATAATCAGCTCAAATCTCTTATATCATGCCCAACTATGTTTATCCTGCTAAGAGTACCATAACATTCCTGTATTAAAGTCTTAGCCTATAAACAATTTATGAGAGAAAAAGAAACCATATTACACTTCCACTGGAAGCTCAGATATTTCTGTACTGTTTTAAAATAGAAACATTTAAGTTTTCAATTGAATAGTAGGTGGAAAAACCCACAGCACTTTTCCACAGATTAGAATTTTCTATCTGATGCCAAAATAGGGCAACGTAGAGCAACCAATGACTGTAAATCATCGGTCAGCATTAAACCACAGATGTCTGTATGACAAACTTTACTTCTGTATGATTAGAAATCTAGATATCAAAACTAACACTGGCAATAAAGAATCCTTTAAAAGGCTGGAAAAGGGAAATGTTGACTGGTTACTTCACTATTGTTTCACACAAAAATCTTTGCAATTGCTGAGATCCTTCCAGAAACCACTCCAAGGTGACTCATATATGAAGTGATTTGATTTCCTTAATATAGTCTGGTTAGTTTTAAGCATTAAAATGTGTTAAAAGTGCAGGATAACGAATCCCTACTCTTTATACTACATCTCCCCAGGAATCACAATTCTACAATTACCATTTTTTTCACTTAAGTATAAAGTTGTGATTTCAGAAAAGAAAATCAACCAACCAAAACCCAACTGTACCTAGAAATGAAGGACAAGAAAAATAACACATGGGTAACTCACTGCAGTTTTGTCATCATCTTCATTAAGAAGGCCAGACAAGAATTGTAGCCTAATAGTCTGCTTTTTGAGTAAGTGGAGAAATGCTTTAACAAGATTTTACATAAAGATCCCAACTTACAGGTTCTGTTCCAGGACCATCAACAGAAAAAGAACAAACGTATGAAAGGAGAAATAAGATGAAGAAAAAACTACTAGAGGAATCACTGGGAAAATAGCCAAGACTAAAGGTAGCAAATTTAAAAAATGGGATGAAAAATTAAAAAGAACTTACAGGTACCACAAAACAGATTACCAGAATAGATCAATACCATTTTGCTTCCACAACTATGTCTACCAAAAACCCAAAGAGATTAAGCACATTTCTGGAAGACAGAAAAAAGCCATGCAGAACCTAATTAGAACTCCTACAATGCATAATCCTGCTTTGGAAGGGCATGTCCCTACTGAGTTTCAGGCAACAGAGTGTCTTTGTTTCTCTTTGAGAAGAGACTATTTTCTAAGTTTCCCAAGGTCTTTTCCAAAATTAAATCTACCATTTCTCAAGTTATACATTTTTAACACCTTAAATAAATTAATACAGAGGATGGTGGAGAAGCAGAAAAAGGAGAAAAGAGAGGGTATTCAACTGTATGTAGGCCCAACTAACTAATTTCCTTGTGTTCTAGAAGCCATCAAAGATGTCTGGAAGATTCAGAGTAAACACCTGGATTAAAGTGCTTAGAAATAACTGCTGGAGAAGCTTCTTTCTCCCAATAGTATAAGAAAATCCTAGATGGAACAGGAATCCCTACAAACTTCTACCTAAGTTATAAGCTAATAAAACTAGACATATTTACATAGCTATATTTGATCATGACTATATCTCCAAATTTGTAAAACAATCAACTGAAACATGTGAGGGCACAGATCATCATAAATTTGTACTCACCATTCAATTATCTGTCAACTTTCTGAAAATGGAAAGTTGAAAACAAATTTATAATCATAATATAAACAGCACATTTTATGTCTCTTTTCAAAATTAATTTCATCACAGAATGACTGGGCTTGGAAGGGACCGCAAGAGACAATCTAATCCTCACCCAGAAGCAGGTTCCAGGTGAGTTCTGAATACCTCCAGAGAAGCAAACTCTCTGACCTCTCTGGGCAGCCTGTTCCCATGCTCTGTCACCCTGAACAATATTCCGATGAACAATTCTAATTTTCTGCTTTGTACTAAGATGATCATTTCAGGAGAGTTGACAAATTAACAAAACTGAAACTAGATTTACCTCAATTCAGCTGAAAACCATCAAGACATGTTGTAGTAAATATGGTCTCAAAAAACCATTTCCATTCAAAAGGTATTGTTTTGGTGGTAATGAACCACTGGTCTACAGAGTTTCCACCACAGTATACAATGATGGAGAGAGCAACTTCTCACTTGCAGCCGGCCCAAAATAATTTTGTTAATACTAATGTAAACACAAAAATCGAACACTGCAATCACATATCAAGTACAACATGCAAACACTTCCTATGTGAACTGGTGTAAGACATTCTTGTTCTCATTTTTAAAACTCAGGCTTGCATGACAGTAAATACTTTCAGGGAAGTCAGACCGTTAAAATGAATAGCAGAATTTACTTAAGGGCTGCTCAACATAACTCTCATAATTCTTTATTCAGTCTGTGAATAAGCTGCTGAAATTACCAGTACCAGACATACTGGACAGTGGAACACACAAAGAGGAACACTTACAATCCTCTTTTGTTTTTCACTGCCATAATCAGAAAGTCACTGTAGCAGGATATTTTATTCCTGTGCTATTTGCAGATGAACATATGCACTCGCAGTTCTACAGCAATTTATGTTTATTTAAGGCTGGTCTGCTGCAGTACCATTTTTCCCTGTCTGCCTGTTCTCATGCCATCAATTCTGTCAGGCCTGACTCCTAGCGAGTATTTCAGTGAGGTTAAGCTCTCCACCAAATGGACTCGCCGCACGGTCAGATGAAGGCCAGGGCTTTCTGACGCAAAACAGGAAGCAGGAACAGCAAATCATGAAGGAATGGCAGGACTGCAGCAGCCCTTGGTTCATACAGTCACGGAAACGTTAAGCCTGCTTCATGCTACTAAAAATAACACAGTATCACCTCTCCCCCACATCAAAAAGTTTACCACGTTATCTAGTAGTCACTGCCAAGACATGTGGCTGCCTCACTGCCCTCCGTACAGAGCTTCACCCTGAGACTTGTATCGGAACTGACAAAACAGACAAATGACAAATAAGGTAGGAATTTCCTAAAATGCTCTTAAGGACAGCAGTATCCTTTTTCTGCTACTGTATCACTTATTAATTTCATGTCTTGAACTGAATAAGCAGCAAACAATGGATTTCACGGCATGACCAACATTTCAACAGGAAAACTATACAAGGCAGCACTGTAGTCTCACTTGTGAAAGCAAAAATGTAAAACCAGCACACCACGCAGGAATGAGTTAGAAAGAGCTATTCAAGGAAGTCAAACTTGCATGCAGAATTTATTGTGGCTTTTTAGATGGCTAATAAAAAATGAAATCTTCTCCTAGTATCTTTCAAATGTCAAGCTTTTGCTAGTCTTAATTACAGAGCAACAAATTACGTACAGCATTACTCTAATAATTACATGGGTTTTTTCTAACTAAGGCTAAAGCATGGTTAAACATTCTTAAATTAATTTTTTTTCCTCTGTATTTTGTGATGGAATTCACAGCACACAGAGTTCCCAGGGTAAAAATTAAGACATCATTCAGTTTACTCTAAGTAGCTGAAAATAAACCATAATGAAAATATACAACCACACTTATAAGGAAAGTATTAGAAATTCACTTTAATTAATAAACAAGCCCCACCTCATCACACTTGCTGAAAGCAGTCTTTCAGAAAGAAATGCTTTTAGCTTATTCAACTGAAAAATAAACCACTCTACCAATACCATTGCCCCTTCATAATATTCTCTCCTGTTATATAAAGACAATGTGTTGGATATAGATGCGACTAAAGACAGAAATACCATCAAAGTAACATTTCTAGTAACAGGGACTAAACAGAAGGAGGACAGTTATTGAATGAGTACATACTAAGCACCACTATAAAAAATGCTCCAATTTGTAAAAATCATGCTGTGTACAGCACATTTATTTTCCCATAAAGCTAAATTTAAAGATATTCAAGACTGGAAAGTCTAAAATCACTACTACAGGCAAGACCCAAATGTAGGAGCAAAATGAAACAAACTTCTACTGAAACAGTATCTCCGGCCCATCACAACTGTAAAATTCTACATAGTAGTGGCAAATGATATACAAAGTTTGACAGAGAGCATCACTGAATAATTCTGTGTTGCAGTTGTCTTCCAAGAAGATGGAGGCAGTAACCAAGTAAAACTACAGCTGCCCCAACATAGGAAAAGCAGTAAAAAAACCCTGAAAAACACTGATTCCAAACCAACTTAGAAGAGCTAAGTAGAAACCAGAAATACGATCTTTTTGTCAGAAAGGGAACGTGGAATCAAAAGTATCCGTCTGTAATTCTGTCCTATGTGCCACATCCAATACAAAGGCAGCTAGTAGAAAGGTAAATTAGTAATTAAACAAGACCTATTTATCTGAAGAATGAAAGGAGTATCTAAATAAACTCATTCAGCTAGAAACATTTATTCAACACTACTTAAAACATGCAGAAGCCTAACATTTCTGGCAGAGGAGTTCAGCCTTACCGCCCAGGAGCTCCAAGAACAACTTCAAGCCCTTAATGATGCTCTGGTTCGGTATGCTATACTTCATTATTATGTATGCCCCCTAAACGGGTTCTGAGTTTTTTCTTCCCTTCTGCAGTGAACAATCAATCCAGAGCACCTTTTGCCTTTCCTCTGCAATAGAACCACCCATCCTCACTTAACTTATGCAAGTAACAAAAAACCCTCAAAGCTCTCACAATAAAGAGAGAGCAATGATCTGGAGGATTCACTTCAGAAGGAGGAATAAGGACAGTACAACTTGATGTGACCCCAAAAGTCTGCAGACAGCTTTATTAATTCTGCTTTTTTTGAAAACATGGAAGAAGTAATACTGTATGTTCTTGCAGGTGTAGATAAAGACTAGTATCTCACTGAACTATGGGAAGAGGAAAAGAATTAATCCTATGGAACTTGACATACAGCCAAAAATTTAAAAAAAACTGCTTCATACTAAAGAAATGTAAATTAAATACAATGAATAATGATGAAAAAAAAAAAGCTGGCCTTTCTCCTCAAGGAGGAAAACAATGGCTTGTTCAGCGAGTCTTCCTCAAGTTGTGCTTTTCATTTCTAAAGATAAACTACGTGACTATATCACTATCTTGGTAAAATGCAACAGCAAGTGAAAAGGCAAAATATTAATTCACATTCACAAGGAAAAAAAAAAAAATCACTAATGATCCACATTCATAAATGTAAGAAACACACTTTGTACTGAAATAGTCTCTGTTCACTCAAGTACATTCAAATAGAAATCCACTTTAAGAAATGTGCCTATTTCTGCACTGTTGCTAGAAAATGTAAATAGGCTTTTGAACATCTTAAATACAAAAATAACTGATCATTCAAAAAAATTAGCAACTAATTTCCATCTCTGAACACTAGAAAACGAACATGTTTCTGAAATTTATATCATAAACCCAAAGCATCGTCACATTGTATGGCAAGAACGAAAATGAGTCTTCTCTCCAACACAGTCTCAAATTTTAATCAAGTTGGACAGCGACAGAATAGAAATACGTAATTTTTTTTTTTCCCTTTTAATCCTGTGACATTTATCTGAAAAACATTAATAGTTGCAGGTATTCTGCCACATGAAAGGGAATTTCACTTTTTCCATTCTTACATCTTTGAAATCTTCCAACATCCACAGTTTCACTCATACTGTTATAATTCACTAGGATTTCCTTTTTTTCCTTATGCTTATCCTAATTATTGAAGGTTTATGACTTGCCTCATAAAACTTTTCAGTTCCTATCTTCTAACACTAAACTGAATTTTTCAGCTCTCAAACTGCCTGAAGCCACAAGTCCATTTTGTATACTAATTGAACAGATGCAATAGGTAGTACAAAGCCAAGTTCACCTATACATTAATTCATTAGTATGTACTACACATACCTGTTTCAGCAAGGCATAATTTTGAGAAATTAGAGCCAACAGACCTTTAACTCTTCTGCAAGTAATATGTACCACCCAAATCTCTCATGCCTTTGCATAATATATAAAGATGATAATGAACTGAACTGGCAAAGTGTATTTCAAGTGACGTTCTACTTGGACAATAGTTAGCCCTGTGTTGTTATTTTTCATTAAAGGCGGAAAACAATTATTTCTGTAATCAGGATTACAGTGCTTCCCCAACTGATTAAGCTACTACTCGAGGCAGAGTGCTTTCAAGACAAAGAGCTGGCTGTCACTTCAACAATGAAAGAAGTACTAATGCATTACATTTTTTGGGAGGCTCAGAAAACATCCATCCAAGAGCTCCACAAAACAAGCATTACACAAACATACACAGAGTATACACATCAGTACTTCAGACATACTGGGGGTTTGTAACCTATCAGGTCATCCTGAAGTTGACCCTTCAGTCGTATTATTCAGCAGTAAGGGGGAGGTAGAAGAATGAAGAGACACCCGACAAAATGAATTCACACGGAACTCTGGATTTTAAACTGTTTGCTCTGTAGTAGCTAAAGAATGAACATACAGGTTTCAAAGTTTTGCCCATAAAAAAATACTCACTATAAACTCAATCCTAATGTGCTCAAGGTCTCTTTAATAAGTGAGTAAATTCTGAAGCTCCACTTTCTCTAGTTGACTTCTGCTTTCAGAAACTGACAATGTGCAATGTCAAGAGGTCTAAATCACATTTTTTCGCACCTCCTGCTTAATATTCTACCATTTTTTGATAATTCAGAAATTAAATCTCTCTCCCTATCTTTAGCAACTTTTAAAAATGTCTTCTGAATAAATCTGGTTATAGAGACAGCATGTGTCACCACAAGTTTCCTCACAGCCAGCATCTATAAGCATTCACTAAGTACCCAAAATCAGCAGGTCATTTTAATACCACCTACTACTTTCTTTCACAAGATAGTCTCAATTCTTCCTTGTAATATGGAAATTTTTTCCAACACTGAAAAAGATCTAATTTATTCTTATCATTTTACAGAGGCACAAAAATGGTGGTAAAGATGAGCACAAGATGCAAGTTAATGGCATGGGATGCACTATACAGCCACACTGCGACACCTTGCTTTGAGTGAGAATACAGAGAAGATCTAAGAGAAGGGCTCTCACAGGGTAATTCTGGTCTCTAAAAAAAGGATTTAAGTCATCTAGCTGTGCAGAAGCCAGTTTATACTATCAGGAACTGAGAAAGACAACCATTTTCCAGTTTCACTACTCTTATTTTTCCCCAGTATACTGACAGCAAAGTTTTTTGATACGAAAGGGTTTTGTTCTTTTTGCAAAGTGTTTCATGTGATGATCTAGAAAGAACATGCCTTTGTTTCTTAAACTATCAGAATCATCTCAAAGTGAAACATAAAAGCATGTCATATTTCCCCAGCCTTAAAGTGAAGAATGCTAATACTGAAGGAAAGAGAGAAAACTAGTATTTCTAACAGTTCAGCATTGCCTTTCAAAAGTGATAATATATTCCTGTATCTGTTTCTAAGACAGGCAAAAAAGACAATGTCTCTTTAAAATACTATTCCGTTCTAAGGAATAATTCAATCTGGGATGAGGCAGTTTAAAGATCACTACAGTATCACAAAATCATATCTAAACTTCCTTTTAGGATGCTACTCTGCAGGCTTACTCTTATACCTGTAGTAAATTAGTTGTATTTCAAAAGTACCTTCTGAAAATAGAAATCAAAGGCTTGCACACAAATACTTACTGCAGGTATCAGTAACTTTTTTACTTCTTCAACAGCCCTCTTCAGTTTTATTTCTGCTCTGTTTTGAGCATCCTCCACAGTGATAAGTACATGTAAATCTTCATTCAGGTGTTCCCAGTTGGGCTTGCCTCGATTCTGTTCTTCCTAAAAAAAATTAAAACACGGAAGCTATGAAACCCTTACATTCTGTATAAGGCAATCACAAACAGCAGACAAATTAAATTCTGTAAATAGTATGACCTTTATTTTCAGCAATGTTTCTTCATACTTTGGAGACTTTTGTACCATGTGAACTTAGCCTTCAAAATATAATTTTTGTGATTTTGTTTGTGTTTTGGAACCTCCTACTCCGTATTATACTTTTTAAACACTACAATACATATGCTGTTTCCTAAGAGTACCTTCCCCGGCTGAATACAGGAACAAGAATAAGAAGTACTACAAACACAGTATTACTTTCAATATTATTTAGAGCCTTTGAAGAGTTAAAAAGGTGAGACTTTTAGTGGTTAAGCAACCTATCTTTTGAAGTAAAGTGAAACAGACACCAGACATAGAAACTCCATCTGAATCACTCCAAAGGACAAGAAAGCAGTTCTCCAGTGTTAAAAATCACTTTCAAATACTCATGAAGACAAGAGTCAAAGAATCAAACACTACAAAAGGAACAGAAGTTGCCATTTTCAAAGGAGAGCTGCATGTACTGGATGAAGAAAAAAGAGGAGGAGATGACATGGCTTTAATACTGAAGTTACAGAAGGGCAAGTGACAAGTTGGTCACCATTACACAGGTACTCATCACATCCATGGCATTAGTAATCCCAAAATACTAGAAATGTTTTCAGAAAGGGAAAGCATGGTAAACAAAACATTTCAATTTTAAACAACAGAAACCAATACATTTAAGTAACACATTTAACTATCCCATCTTCCAAAAAATAAGATAATGAAACACAACGCAGAAGAAACTTCCCAACTTCTTTTTTATTAAACAGTGAATAAAGCTAGCTAAATTTTCATGAAACTTCATTTAAATTTGTCAATATTTAAAATTAATATAATGAGTAAAAAGAAAGAGGGGGGCTCAAAACCAAGTTTATTACAACTTCAAATCTATAAAAAGGCCCACATAAACAAACCTCACTTATTTAAAACATTAAAAGCTGGATATAATAGAAGTGCCTCCTATTTGTAAGATAAACCTTTGTGGCTTAACCACAATTCACACTTTACTTCATCTTTTTTTAATTGCAAATGTGTCTTTTACCCCAAATTCCATGAAAAATTCCTCCAGGAAATGTGATACATTGAGGAAATGTTCTAAGATTTAATACCAACAAATGTTTGCAGTGCCTCACATTCTTATATACCTGAGGGAACACTGCTCCTTAGAGTGTTTTATTTTTAATTCAGCTAAGTCTGACATGTTTTGTGGAACCAACAAGGATAAAAATGGGGGGAAAAAAACCTGAACCATGAGAGATGTATGAAAAACATATGTAGAAGAATCAGTACTTGGAAAGTTCTTTTCACTATGTATGTAACATGCACATCCATTGCTCCCTACTATCAGCTACAGTGCCGTGTTCTGCTGCTTTTAATGTTCTCTTTGCCAACTTTCTAAACAAAGGCGGCTGTGAAAATAGGTCTGCCAATTTCAGAAGCTGCAAACAGAGAGAAAAATAACCCTCACTTATGATATAGAATGTGCAGCTGAGTTATAACATGTTCTTTGTTGAAATGTAATCTTTGAAAGAAGTGTCTATGACAAGGTATTTGCAACTTATTTATTCAATCGTGATCAAAACTCCAGTATTAATTTTTAAACAATTCCATTATTTTTTTTTAATCCAAAGCAGGAGTGAGCTGCTTTCTTTTAATACGGTGACAAGCTATATCAATACGAGGCAGTATACCAAATAACACATTACAGGTATGAAGAACAAGACAAGGTTCCTAAACCATCAGAGGGCAGAGGAAAAATGTGCAACTACCTCTTCTTGTGCTGACACAGCGTTGGAATGGGAAATGTCCTAGTTACTAATACCAGATGCAAGACAACCTGCACAACTACAGAATCACAGGAAGAAAAACATATAAAAGAAATTTTAAAAGGCCAAGAGGCACAAATGAGAAGGAAAGGTGTCCCCAAGTAAAGCAGCAAGTTCTGCTCCTGGAAGACAAGGAATGCCTAACTGGAGTTTTAGCTACCACATCATTAAACACCATGCGCCATGTTTATAGGCTGGGCAAACGTAAGGGGCCTTTATGGTGTTGTATCCATTTCTCTCATAATGAAAATGATATGGTGCAAAGTCTCAAAAACTTGTTTCAGATTAATGTTACATCAAGTACTGGCACTGTACTCCAAATTACTCCGTTGCTGTGTGAGATTTTTTGTTCATTTTAAAAAGAGAACAAAAAGCTGCATATAGGACAAACAAATGATACTGAAGATTTTTTATTCCCCTAATTTACTTTTAGATGAAACATGCTGTGTGTAAGGCTTATTATCACAGGTATTATTAGGGTGAGACGTCACAGCACAAGCAATCATACGAACTACTTATCAGTAAGATAACTGAAGTAGTGTATGACTATGATAAGCTTTTCTATGGCCGTGAAGCACAGTAATAAAAGCTCTGTTGATGAGAGTGCTATTTATTAAGTCAAATGTTAAGACTAAAGGAAAGGCTAAGGAGAATAAAATTTCACATTATGTTTAAAAAACAAAAGAGAAAAAACCAGAGTTTGGAATGGGCTTCCAATTTATGTTCCACCTCAATGCACTGCGTTTTGATTGCATCCAGTGCTCCCATTCTGTCTCACGAGATGGTTTTCTTAGTGGGTTAACAGTTTTCTACAAAATGTCTTTTGTACGATTGAAAATGCTAGTTGAATGTTGTAGCAGTATGTATATTTGATTATTTACCTGTTTGGTTTTACCCAGATTGGGAAATCCAGGTCTTTACTAGCTCATTCATTCCAACAGAAAATCAGGTGCAAAACACGTAACAGAGTTACACTCACGAAAGAGAGGTAATCTGCAAACCTCTTGCAGTCCAGAGAGTCCATTTTCCATGCTACCTCACTCTCTTTTTAAATCCTAAAAGGATGGTTTGGAAAAACATCTTCTCCCACAAGTAAAATCTCTATTTATATTAAACTAATCCTCTGTGCAGCAAGTCTTCAACACATCTTTTCTCAACCATGTCTTGTTATAGTAAAGCCTGAACAGGAAAGTTGAATATATCTAGAACACAAGGTAGGAAGGTATATTTCTGAAGACTCATGAAATATGGTCCAAGATTTCACAGGCTGATTAGGGTTTTCTTTTGAATTTTTTGGGGGAGAAAATGGTGAAAAGATGGGCAGGAAAGAATTACTACAACTTGCCTTGTTGCGTAACTTGGTCCAAAGAAACTACCAAGATCTGGCAGTCTTGAAGTGAATTGCAGATAAGATAAACCAGTTGACTTCATAGATTCAGAAAATGTCTGTAGTGGGAAAGGACCCTGAACATCATCCAATCCAAACCCTGTGCTCAGGGCAGGGTCAACTCAAGCATGTGGCTACCAGCCAGGTTTTAAACATCTCCAAGGATAGAGACTCTATCCCCTCCCGCAAGAGACCTGTTCAGTGTTCAACCCGTGTTCAGTCACAAAAACAAAAAAAACGTTTTTTCTTAGGTTTAAACATAATTCCTTTCCTTTTAGTGTGCCCATTGCCCCTAGTCCTTCAGTAACAACTGTTGAGCAATTCAGCCTAGTTGCCAGGTCTACCTATTGAAAAAGCAGTCAGGAGTAACAGAAATTGCTATGAGAATTATTTTGGGAAAGAAACATTTGCTACCGCAGCAAGAAGGGCATGCACACTGAAGGAAGAAACAGCATCAGGAAAATCAGAAAACTTGTCTAAGACCTGGGGAAAAAGAAATTCAGCTGCATATATTCAAAATTATATTACATAGACAAGAAGCAATTGGCAGCGTGAAGTCTCCTGCATCCCAGAGATTGTTTATGGAAGAATTATACAAGAAAAATGGAGACTGAAGATGCAGAAAACTACAAAGTAAAGTGATTTATGCCACAACCTTGGGGAACCATAACATTAGAAAAGCTTAATTATAACCAAACTATCTTGTCTGATAAATTAAAAAACATTAAAGACAACATAAATGGCAGATGAAATTTCACTGTGTTCCTTGTTTGGCAGAAATTTCAGTATCCTTAAATATAGCCTAATTCTGTAGAGAGATTTGCTTTCCTTCTCTTGCCTGTGCATATACACTCATTAATCCTCAGAGTACCTATGCACAATAATGGACTACTCAATATTTATCTTGCTATTAAGGTCAATGTATTAGGTAGTTAAAAAAAAGTATTGCTACAAGTCGTCAAAATTTAGCTGCACAAAAAGAAGTAGTGTAGCTACACGAATTTTCTTGGGGAGGGATTTAGGGGGAAGCAGAAAAGCAGGTAAAGGATGCAACTGACTGGAATCTATAAAATCAAACTTAAATATTAGAAAGCTTGTTCCATGAGGGGAACTGCTGCAGTCCAGCTCACTGTTAAATTGTATCCTGTATTTTCCGTTCACCACACCACGCCACAGTAACTTCAAGTTGTGGTCTTGCACCTCCTGCAGCTCAGGCCTAAATGGCCACTCCTATTTACATCTTCATATCCCATCCCAAAGCTTTCTTTGTAATTCCTCAACCTCTGACTGAACAAGACAGCAGCTTACTAGCTTTCTGTAAGCCACACAAAGCAGATGACTGAAAACTCCTCTAGAATAGAGTACAAAGTTAGGTCTCTTCTCTGTCTAGCCAGTAAGTTTCAAAGAACTTCAAACTCAAATGAAAGAAGTGTCAAGGTTGACTATAATTTTTAAAATTATTCAAATGTTAGAAAAGGAAAATATCAACACAAAGAAAGCCATTAAAAGTATTTTATCAACTTTAAAAAAAATCTCAAACCTTTTTTCTCCCCCCAAAGACCTTCACAGTATGGCCAACTGACAAAAAATAAGTTGACAAATTAAAAACCGGTGAAGTAGGATCCAGACATTTCTAACTGTCAGACTACCATTTAAAAAATGAAATAAACACTGAAAAAATGCTACTCTAGTATATGTTTATATGCAGCCAGAGAAATATTGCTTAGACAATAAAGAATGAATGAAAGAATGAACGCAATGTGGGAAGAGTGGAAGCAACTTTCCCACATGGCACTTTTTTCAGAAAGCTATGGCCTATTCTGTAAATAAAAGAAGTGCAGCTTCCATTCTATGCACTTTTTTCCACTCCATCTCATACAATTTCCTCTAATGTAGGCCACTACCAAGTGGCTCAGTACCAAGAGCAGGGATTTTTTAAAAGAAGTAAAGTCACCAGCTCAAGAAAATGTTGAAAATTAACCTTAGTATTCTCACTCATCTTGAAGAGATAGGCTATTAAATTCTGTTTTCACCAACCTATTAAAGAAGCTGCTCTCCCTACTGAATGACAAAAACCACAGAAAAGATAGAGTAAAAGGGAAGAATGTTTTCATATAATGTCAAATTGAATGCTAAAATTAAAAGGCATCAGAATAGCTTTAGTCGTTTAAACCATACAAAGGTTTAATTCAAGTACACTGTAAGAACTTTAATTAAAATTATCCTAAGATATAAAAAACAGTATAATCACTCACAGCCACTTCTCACAGGCAAATGGAGGAGGTAAGATGTGGAGAGAAGAAATTCAGCTATTTAGGAAAATTCTCGCAACATATTTTGTCTAATAAATTGTGCTGTAGGTGCATTAAACTCACAGTAGCTCTAGGTGAATATTTCTTTTCCATATTGAAAACATTCACACCTATATGAAAGTTGCAAAAATAATTCAAGGAACAGTTTAAAAGAACCTGTGTGAATTTAAAAAAATAAAGCTAACATGTTGATCTTAAACAATTTTGCAACAGAAGTCACAAATGAGGTCATTATAAATAAATTCTAGTCCTGATCTCATTTTAGTATTTTTAGGTAAGACATGATATATATTGCAGCCAGGCAACAATATCTGAATTAGTAAGTCCAAGAGAACCATTACTCAACCATTCAATACAGTCTACATCTTATTTTACAAACTTTTGTTGACACAGTTGAACTGGTAAAACCAAGTCATAGGAATCTCAGAAGAATGCACTTTGCCCTAAAGTCATATACTCCCAACCTTTCAAGAGTTGTCTGTCTTGTGTTGTTTAATGAAACTTCTGTGCCTGCAACTGTTCTGCCAACTGTGCTACAGAATTATATTTTTAAGTTTTTGGCTTCTCTTCTGCAGAGACAGTACAAAACAAACATCCAGAAGATTCTGTAACATTGTGCAAGGAATAAACCACTCAGTCTATAAATAATTCTACATCAGCTGATCCATATTCATGAGAAGTCCAGACGTAATGAAGCAAAAATCACTTGGATAATCTCTTACTGTTGTATTACTGCATCCTTTCCTGACCAGCGTAACAACTTCCTAAGGTTCACTGCCCTTGCCAGACAGCCCTTACTGCTCCCACTGGGACGGGCCCCAGCACCACACCAGCCTTTCAGACTACGTGCTGATGCAGCAGATGCCTCCCCACTTCCCCCCCTCATTTTCTGCTAGACAAGGGAGTTTACAACCATAAAGGGCTACAGAGTGTCAACACAAGGTCAGTGCTGTAGCTGGGAAAAGGAGAAGGTGAGGGACCATATTTTAACATATAACTGCCCCTTAGAAGACTGTCTCGCCATGTCTCATGAAACTGTCCTAAGTGAAATCCAATTGTGCACGTGCCAGGGACAGAACACAATCATCTTTATTATCGGGTATGATGCAACCTGCTCATCTGTGTATTAAAGGTTACTATTACAGTAACAACTGTAAACTGGGGTCTCCTCCTTCCATTTTTGTGACTGAATCTTAGGTCTTGACAGGACTGACTGGTAAAAAAGACTGGATGAAGAAAAAATCCTGAAAAACAACCCACCCATCCCCAAATCCATATTTGAATGATACAGTCCTGATATTAGCATTTCAACAGAAGTTGTTAATTTAGATGAGGCCTGCAAACAAAATAAGTGCTTAGGTAAGTACCAAAAATAGAGGTCTTTATCAGATGAAACTCCAAGCCAGCCCCGTAGAAAACCAGTTTGAAATGATGCACTAATTACAGTATCTGTTTGAACAACAGAAGTAATTTTATAACATGAAGCATCAGAACACACTGATTGTCCTAACCCCTGCTGATAAACTGCTTTAATTGTGCAGTTACAGTCAGGCAAATTAACACAGACTTTTGCTCCTACTGAGTTTTTAATGGCAGCAGTTCACAAGCAGAAAGCCGGTAAAAAAAGTAAGGTTACAAAGCTCTGCCGAGGTCCCTGGTCAAGGAGAACATTGAGGCTTCCTGGTCAGGGAGAACATGGCAGCTTACTCCACATTTAGAATTTTTGATCAAAGTTTTCACCTACAGAAACAACTGATCAATTGCTTAAATTAACACTCACATACTTGTTGTTTTGGCTGTCAAACAAGTTAGTGCTATTCATCATGTCTTTAATTATAAATTAATATTGTATACTAAGCCCCCACACCACGACAATTTTCGATTGAAAAAGTGGGAGCCTTCCAGCAGAAATTAAACTAGCCAGTAGCTGTCAAACATTGTCAAAGGGCATTATCTAAAGCATCTTTTAAGAACTGTTCTAAATAAAAAAATCCGGCGGCATGAAACAACCTAATGTTTAAATGACACAAGAGGATTCTGTTCTCTGTCTCAAAGCCTCAACGCAGACTTTGTGCTCAGGAAACTTCAAACCAGGCACCGCCCCAAGTTCAGATCTGCCCTGCAGTCAAAATGGTTCCTAAATGCTCGAAACAGCACCCTGGATGTTTCTGAGGCCGCTGCCTCCCAGCAGCACAGGAGCGAAGGGAGCAGATCCAGCCCTGGGGGCTGCTGGCAGCAGAGGAAGGCGCTGTCACCACCGCAGCTGGAGCGCTCACCCCCGCGCCGCAGGGCTGGGGCTGCACGGGAGCCGCTCTGGAGAGCCCAGCCAGCAGGTGAAGACTGAGCATTTCACTGTTGTGGGATAAAAGTAAAGTTTTGCATGCATCGGTATCCACAGGGAAATAAATGAGAATCTAGCACATGAAATGCACAGTGTAAACTCAATATCTGGCTACATTTGTTACAGATGAATGCAATTTTTAATATTGACACTTAAAATTACTATCAAGTAACAAACTTTACCCAGGCAGAGGAGTGAGACTGTTCATTTCTCTGACTTTGGACTACTAGTAAGAGTTTTATCATTTTCACTTTATCAGCATGCCTGGCATAGAAACTTTATATGGAGACAGTTACACTGATATCCACGTATGGTTTTATTCCCCTAGAAAAAAAGGGAATAAGCAGTATGAAACATTTCACAATTTTGTGATTCTTTTTACATGCTGACCACTCACTAAAGAAACATCAAATTCCCTTGAAAGAAAATGAAATACCAATAAATCTTGAATGCAAGTCTTCTTGGTTTAACCTCTTGGTTAAAGAGTTAGCTTTAGATGGCTTTTTGAAGGGAAGTACCTCCATATTCTGAATTTCAAGGTACAAAAGACATTTTCAGTGCAGGCTTCGACCAACAAAACCTAATCTGTGAAAGTGGGCACATTCCTCAGAGCATTCCCTAATCAGGAGATACAGGCAGTAAGTGTACTTCAACTCATGACTCAAGTCCATTCATCATCGGTCACTAATGAAATTAATGTCAAAATAACCTACAACTGTTCTAAAATCAATTCTGCATAAACCTACTTGACTCTGAGTTTATGAGCATTATTAATCAGTATAAAGCTGATTGGACTATTCAGCTTTAGATGGAGAAAGGATGACAAAAGTGTTCTTTTATATACCTTATTATCAAGCAGCACCTATGTACCACGCACACATAGTAAATTACTCAATTTACTTAACATACTTTATGATTTTTATTTTAAAAATAATTAACAGGATGTTAAAATTATATATATGTAATAGAAAACAAATCTAGAATAGATCAGTTTTTATGAACATGAAAAGGTGTTTCTTAAAGTAGAACCAACATGCCACTAATATCATATTTTACTATATAGTACTTTTAAGTACATTAAATTCTTTTGTATATCTCAGCTTTTGTTTAGGCAGTATTCCAGTTGTATCGTGTTTTAATTTAGCATTTTATTTCCTTCTACCCAGGAAGAAGACTAGGACACCAAGGTACTAGCCTTGCTAACACATGCCTCTATTCCACCCAGAAACTTACCAAGGTAACTAAAACTCTGCTGAAGTACACGAAGTACATGCTGACAGGCAAAATAGTCTTAATTAAACTGAAACCTGATGACCATTTTCAATCTGGGATTCTCAAACTAGGAGATCTGAAAGTGCTGACATCCAGAAGAACCTAATCTAACAGACTTTCCAAAACTAACTCAAGGGATGTCAGCTTCAGGAAATTTGCTCGAAGAAAGAAGTTGCAAGAAAATGCAGTGTAACAATCTAGTGGTTTGTACATGGTCCAAGAAAGGAGCATCAAGATCCAAGTACTGCCTCAGGCAAAAAGTCATCGACATCACCAGGTGGTGTTCCAGGAATGCCCTAATACTGGGCCACAGAAGGACAGAAGGAGGTGCTTCCCATTTTTTCATCAGGAGTTAGGTCCTGTGTTTTTACTTAGGACTGGAAGCTTTTTGTAGCTGTGAATAATTAAACAAAACATATAAATAGCATACTGAGGTGTATCTTTATTTATAGCTTCAAGGTAATCATCCTAGTTTTTAATTTTTCCATTCATATGAAACTTTTGCTTTCATCTGTGCAATGAACACAAATGGTAGAAAGCATCATAGGCACTTTGGTTTAATGGTTTGGGAACTTAGGGAAACACCTGAGCAGTAGTTTCACATTCTGGAATATTTACTGTATTGTTTACAGTAAAATGCTATCACTATTCCTCAACTGTATTTACGGAGAAAAAACTGTCTGCCCATTGGTTTCTCAGTCTTTTAGTCTACACAGTATAGTACTCCCAAATATTTCTGTAGGATTTTTTTTTAATGTTAAAGAGAAAAACAAGGAAACAAAAAAAAACCCCACCGAACTAAAACCCCAACCCCCAAAACAATGTTCTTGACTCCAATTTGGAATGCCATTTACAGCATGCTGTATTTGAAAAACTGCACTCTATGTTGTATTAGCCACTAGCACTTGGCCAAGTTAAAAAACATAAAACAAATTATACTTTTGCATGCAATGGATAACATGATCAGCGCCTAGGCTAGTAGAGTAATTGTACATGTTTTGGAACATTTTCTTTCCTCTTTTGAAGTACTATCATGTAACTTTCATCAACAGTAACTGCTGCACATAATTGTGGTATCTGTCTTTACTGAATTTCAGCCATTTTTATTTCTCCATTCCATGTTTTATTTCCTCTGTCTTGTTTTGACTTGATTGCTGCTTCGCACAGCAAACCTGGCCAATGTATTAACATTCCTCCCACCAATAATTTGAGTTCAGTGTTAAATTGATCCATTTCACAGCTAAACTCATCCTCAAACCTCTGGGCTCCACATAAAAGTGCTGTTGAACAAACTGAAACAGTCAAGAAGTATCAAAATAAATCCACACTTCTCTTCAGGTGCTATTCCTACTTAATCTAAACAGAAATTCCAGAAACTTTCACTCATTTACTTTAAAAGCCTACAAAGCGGACAAAACTACAGTAATTCATACATAAATTTGTGAAATTTCAATTTTTTTTTTAATAATTACGAATAAGTGACTGGGGTTTTTTTCCAAACTGCATTTACAAACCACTTAAAGAAAAGGAGGGGAAAGAAATATCAAGGGGAGAAAAAAAATGTAATAGCTAAGTGACCTTTTGGAAGTATCAGAATAAAGAGCTGCTGC
This sequence comes from Picathartes gymnocephalus, assembly GCA_013390045.1. Classification (NCBI taxonomy): domain Eukaryota; kingdom Metazoa; phylum Chordata; class Aves; order Passeriformes; family Picathartidae; genus Picathartes; species Picathartes gymnocephalus. The sequence goes on along the minus strand of WEKY01002083.1, from coordinate 39,932 downwards.
CACCTTGCATTTCAATGCCAACACATCCACACTTCTACTTCCTTCCTCTCAACTTGCTTATCAATTCCAGAGTCCCATGGCTCAGCCTCTGCTTGAAAATCCAACCAATCTGCTTTTAGCATTTCCTCAAGGAGAAGCTGCACATGCCTCTCATATAGATAAAAAATACAAGATATATCAATAGGGGTTCCTCTACGTAAATCTTAGTGAAGGTCTTAAGGGAGTATATTGAAGACAACTTTATAAAACTGCAAAATAACCCTTTGCTTTGTTACAAAATAACTGTACACTTTTTAAAGAGAGAATTTTTTTCTCCATTTTCCCATGCTGCTAACATTTACAATAACACACCATTACTAACATTAACATCTTTTCTGAGACTGCTTAGCACTTAGTAACAAAACTGAAATTTCACTAACTCCAAAGTTTTGCATGAAAGTATACCAAGATGTTATTACAGAATATTTTTAACAGAAACTTACATTGAACACATTAACACAACCTCAGTGTGACAAAAGAATTAAAAAGCACAACCTTTTAGCCCACAATATAATAGACAAGTTTCAGGTACAGCATAAAATGATGCACAGAAGCCAAATTTAAATAAAACTGAAAATAAAACTGAAAATTCTTCCCTATTGCCTCCCCACCCCCCAAAAAATGAAGTAAAAAAGTAACAAGTTTATATTTCTTTACTTTTCATATGTACAAAAATTTGACCTCAGTTCAAGAACATGAAGTTACTACTGGTTCTATAAACTGAGACTTGTAATACAAAATAAAATTATCTTTATAATAATATGTTCTTAGCTTTATTTTAGGACATTGTGATCTTTAAGTCTTTACTGTTTGTCAAAGCAATTATAAAAGAGACTCATGACTTAAACCAAACATAGCCAGGTAGTAGTAAAGTAACTTCAAGTAACTCAAATAACTTCCCAAGCCATAAACTGTTTTGCTCAGAAAAAAAGAGCTGAAACAGACATTCAACACTGCTGAGTTTTTCAGAATGGTTCAGGGACAGGTTGGGGAGAGGAAAGGATAGCGTATATAACTTTAATACTTTGACCTGTGACACTTTGCCAATAGTACTTTACTTATGGGCTACACGAATGCAGCCAAATGCAGGAAAGAGGCCATGTGCTGGAAAGCAGATCTGTTTTTATTGCTAGGACCAGGCTGACATGTTTGCAATGCCAGAGTTTTAGCTCAATATCTGTATCTTGCAAATCTTGAGAATGATGCTTTGTGATTTGGATGTGTAACTAAACAATAACAAAGTTTTGACAAGACCAGGCAGAGTCAGACTGGAAAAAACAGGGCAAGGGGGATGGGTATGATCAATGTTACAACAGATCTCATACATAATCTGAAGTGCTTTGTGGAATCCTGACCTTAGCGAGAAATAGTGTATCAAGTACTTATATGACAATACCTAGTATTTCTATTATTTCCCCTTTCTTGTTTCAATTCTTGGGATGAATCTTCATTGAAGAATTCCTCAAAGAATCCTGCTTACTCTAGGTCTGTCAAGACAGCAAGAAGACTGAAGTGTCTAGGCAGCTAAATGCTACCCTGTACATTTAGATTAAAAGCGCCTCTTAGGCCAAGAAGAAAGCAGAGTGCTAAACATAAACCAAACTTTTCCACAAGTTGCTTAAATGAATACTGACAACTTTAGACACAATGTCTGTGCTTATAATTAGAACACTGATCTTGTATAGTCACTTCAGAGAAAGAAACTGTCCCAAATCCCAAGGCAGAACTCTTCTGAGTTTTCTTGTATAGAAGGGTTTCCTCCAGAGACTTCAGTCTAATACCGCTGCAGGGGTAACTGCTCACTCCCACAAGAGAAGTGGGTCCATTCCTTTCTCCTTCCCTCTTCTTTGTACCAGCAGCAGCTCTTGCTGGGGCCTTCCAGACCCAGTTAAGACAGCAGCAAAGTACTGCTGTCAGGTTAGGTTTTGCCTGTTTAGCAAGCTGAACTGGCTCAGTGACACATTCCACAAGTAGCAGGCTGAGCAGAAAGGAGGGCACAGGCAGATCTCCCTCTGGTGGGAGCTGCCAGCTGTCAGTCACACCTCTGGCAGGACACACAGCAGCCCAGCCGCTCCCAAAAGGCGGTGAGGGTGGGGAGCTCCTCACTCTGGCTGCCCAGTGGACAAGCTGGCATTTATAAGTGCCACGTACGTCACATGCAATCTTACTGCAACAAATAAATTACTCTTGTAAGTTAGTATTCTGAAAACTCAGTTTCCACTCCAAGGTAGGCCGATAATCAGCTTTCTTCCACTTCAAATTCTACATCTCAGTTGCTTACCTGAGAAACTAGCACACCATGTCCCATGTATTTAAGCAAGGGTGTGTCAAAGAAATAAACCTTGTCATTCACAAGCATAGTGATTAACTCTAAAATAAAGTTCACTTAGACATAAAGGTTTGGAATCTTCTTAGAAATGTCTAATTTCACAGGAGACATCAATCAGGTTTCAGTAGCTCCATTTCCCCTCTTCACTGTAGAGCAGTGCCAATACTGCCATATTACATAAGGCCAATTTTTTTAACGCTTTTGTAATCGCTTAGGAGTGATTCCCACTAATGAATTATGTGATTAATATATCACTCAGATATTCGCTCTCATTTCTTTACGCAGTGATTTCTCCCACAATACTGTGTTCTGAATTTTCAGATTTGTAGAAGCATTAGAAGAACGTCTTGCAGTTTAGATTAGAGAGAAGTGAGACCAGAAATGATGCCCACAGTTAATTCTGCAGTCAGCAGGTCTCCTGAAACTCTATCTGTAACAGAAGGGCTTTATCGTAGCGACCAGGTACTCTTAAGCAGGTGACTGCCTGGGGTTCTTGCCTCAGTGCTTATGTGGTGGGGTTTGCTCTGCTCTAAACAGTGGCCCCCTTAACAGTCCACAATTCTTTTGGAAAAGATGGGTCAAATTCTTTGATTAATGTAACAAGTATTTTCCACAGAACACTGCTGTTAAGCAGACATTATGCTGCAAAGTGGCGTAACTTCAGAGCATGTTACCAAATACACTGTGTTGCCCGAACAGGGCAAGACGTTCTTTACCAGTTAGAAGCAACTGTGAAGTTGAATTTCATGGCCATTCTATCCCATATACTAACTCATTGGCTCTATAGCTAGAAAGCTCATGAGCAAATTGCACTGCTTTTATTTAGGTTGAGCCTGCATTCATATAGGTTTTCTGCTTGAGTTTAGTTTTCCTCCTTTTATGTTTTTTTTCCCCCCATTTGAGGAAAGGGCTATGTGAGCTTTATGTTGTCTGGTTTGGATTCATACTATGGTAATATTTCCAAACAGTGCATAAATAATAGTGTGGTTTGTTATTGTCCATAGTTTATTAAACTTTTTTTTTTCAACGGTGACCCACCAGAAGTAGTACCGTGCTGACTGGAACAAGGAATATAGCACTTTATTTAGCACCACTGCTAAGTCGGTTAGATTTTAGCACATTTAATAGTAACAGCCTAGCCTTATGTTTTCTTTTTTCTTTTTTTGCTAAACAGCAAGTCTACTCAAACTGTAACAATTTACTCTAACAGTGATTAGACAAGCGTATCTTTGGGTTTTAATTATTTCACTCCCTTTTGGAAGAGTTCTATTCTTTCGAATTTACGCAATTGCAACAATTACAAAACGAATCTATTTATAACTGGACTGTATGGGAAGCTTGGAAATGGAAAGTGGTGGGCAAGACATTAATGCAGATTAAATAAACTGACTTCTACTTTAAAAATAAATGAAATTTTGTTACAAAGAATACAGAAGAATCGAATTTGCCACTGAGTACAGAACTGACAATAAACACTGGGTAACAAACTAAAGTTGAGTTCTTGAAAGAATTCACAACTCCTGCCTCACATAATCTCACCACACAAGTTTTCCCTGTATTTAAGACTGAAACCTTGCACTCAATCTGTAATTACAGATTTATTGCAGCAGTTGCCTCACATCTTTGCTACAATTACATGGGATTTGACACACCCAAGCTACCACCTAGGTAACTCAAAGTGTGACCACTGTTCCAAACCTTCTTAACCACCAATTTCATGCAACTACTCTATTGATTATAATGACTACAGAATGAGGAGTATTCCAGCAGGTGCCACATGTACTCAGCGCTGGATTATATAGTGACAATCATGCCAGTTAAAGACTGTATAGTTGAGTGCCAGCTTGGCACTGATATTAAACTGCTTTTGGGAATACTGCTGATAATGTATTAGGGAAACCTTTCCGACAGCACAGATATGATGGATGTTCAGGATTCCCCTTCACTGTTAAGGTAGCATCAATCCAGTGATTTAAAAAAAACCAAACAAAACAAAACAAACAAAAAAACCTAACACAGCTGACAAAAAAAAAAAAAAAAAGAAACAAAAAAACCAAATAAAAACCAACCAACCAAAAAAACCAACAAAAAATCCCCCCAAAAAACCCAACCCCCCAAAAAAAACCACACAAAACCCAAAGCAAACAAAAATCAAACCAAGCCCTCCAACAAACAAACACAAAACAACCAACCAACCAACAAAAAACAAAACTAAAACAAAAAACCCCACCAATCAAACAACACCCCCC
>WEKY01002083.1:16048-33899 GCA_013390045.1 Picathartes gymnocephalus | reverse complement strand
GGATTTATTGCCAACTGACAGGTCCTGACCTCCCACTTCCTTTTTCCCGCTCTCTCCCTTCTCAAACTGGCACAGCTATTAATTTGGATCAATACAGCTTATTAACGAGCAATTTTTTTTTTAAGCCCACTCTCACATTAGCTGACCAAAATCTAGCTTCTTTGCTGTTCCCACTGTAACCCTCTAACATGGACTAGAACATTTGTTCTCATCTCCCAAAAGAGAAGTTAAGCAAAACTTTCCCCAAACACGTGCAATCCTGTATTCTTATGCAACGATGCTAACTGTCTGGCTTTATTCACAATAAGGAATAGGAAGGTCCAAAAAAATTTCAGCAAAGCAGATGGATAGCTCTTTCCTGTACCTCCAATACAGCCTTCAAGATGATGGGATGCCACCAGGAAGAACTCAACATGAGCTCTCAGAAATGTCCCTAGCACAGAAACAGTTACAGGTTTCGTACCAGTACATAGTGAAAATGCCAAAGAGCTGATTTCAACACCAGCAGCTGGAGGTAGGAAACAATTGACACCTTTTTTATTTTTCTAAGGAGAAAATCACGACCCACCCAACAAATTCTCATTTTCTTGATCAATTTGAAAAGAAAAAACTTCAACTATTATCACAAAAACCTTACTCATATTAGAGCTACATATTTTTACACCAATTGGGTATTGCAACAGTGTGTAACTGATGTGAAACCTGTCAATAATCAATAAAAGCTTAAATATATTCTTCCTCACACAGAATCATACAAAGCAAATTTAGTAAAGAGGGAGAGGCTGAGGTTCTTTTTCAACCAGAGTCTCCTCAAATAATAGGTGATTTGCAAAAACTTACTGGAATGTTTACAAGAAGTAAAACATTTACTTGCCTCTACCTCCAAAATTGCTGCATCATGGCTGTCTCTGCTCTTAAAGGAGACCTGAAAAGCAAGAAAAAATTGGGCTTGTGCCCTATTTTGCTTCTTTAAGATGTTTGAGAGGAATGAAGAGTTGGAATCAGGTCTTTCTTTTTTTTACCCTGTGATGGACATAAAATATTCCTTCTTGTTTAGACTTGAAACTGAAATTGCAAGAAGCCATAATATAAGACAACCTAGTAAAGGAACAACAGTGCAAGAATCAACAGAAGAAAGATCAAACTTCATTTTTTCCCCTCACCCCTACTTCCTCAAGTTCTCCTTCATTTGAGTGATGAGTAACACAAAATCCTTTTCCAAAGTTAAGCATTCTTGCACTACCACTACTTGTGATTTGCACACAAAGTTATGGTTTAACATTGTGCCTGCTAAGGAAAGAAAATGGGGAAAAAATCCAGAAATTTGACTGAGGTTGTGTTTTGAAATTTTAAGATAAAAAACAATTGGGGAAAACTCAAGTCATTTTCAGGGACTCTCTATGGTTCAAAATAAAAAAATAAGTAGAAAAATATTTATTAAAAGTTCTCTGGAAATGGAAAAGAGTGAAAAATCCATGAACTGGCTAGCTATAAAAGGGAGACAAACATGACTTTCTCTTTGACTACTAATAAAGCCTGTTCATTTCCTGTGTATGCTGTAGCTATGCATACTTATCAGAACAGAAAAGCTGTTGCAGTATATTTTCTAAAAATTAGCAGATTTCATCTTATAGTACTAGGCTAATTTAAAAGTAAAATAAAATTCAAATTCAAATTTATACTAGATGCAAATGAGCAAAGAGTATAGTTTATTTTAACTAATGCCCATTACTACTGGGGCAACTAAAATAGCTTATTAGTATTAAGTGAGATGGAATGATACCATGTATTTCCATTCAAAATAATTGTTCAAAGCCCCTTCCTATTCCTTCCACCCACACTTCAAGTATGTAATTACCATATACAAAAAAGGAAAGTCTATTTTTTTTTTGTAAAAAGAGAGATTTAAAATGCTGCTTATGAAAAACATGCAATCATCAAGAAAACAATACCTAAATATAAGAAAAATATAGCCGAAGTACATCCTTAGAAAACTATTTAAAACAACAAATTCTCACAAATTATATATCACTGAAAAACTACACTCAATCAGTACAGGGCAGTAGACAATATTTTAAGCCAAATCACTGAACTGGCTGCAGCTCCTCCCCATTGCACACATGGAACGTGATCTTCCTGAAATGCTAAACCAACATTATACAGGCCAAAGACCAGAGTATCTTCACCACAGCTCTACTACTTAACTCAGCTCTCCATTATCAACAATTACAATGTTACTTCTCCGGTTGCAATACGCAAATGCCACCAATTCAAACAATACTGGCACTTAACTAAATCCTCCAGCAGCATAATTCAAAAGGGGTTATTTTGGTTTATGGGTTTTGGAACAGTTGGTTTGTATTCGGGGTTTTTTGGTATATTTTGCTTTTGTGGGTTTTTTTTGGTTGGTGGAGGGGGCATATTTGGTAGGGGTTTCTTTCCCCTCCACGCCATAGAAGAATTTTAAACAGAGAATGGAACTAAAAAACAGAAAAAAAGCAACAAATTTCATGTTTCTTTAAAACACTGGGAAGAAGTCTTAAAAAATGAACGACAATTAAGAAAATGACAATTCGTTCAGAAGTGACTTAGAGGTCTATAAAAAATCAGATTTCAAGATCACACAAAATACTCTTTCAAAGCTTTGAAGAAAAAAAAAAAAATCACAAAATTTTATTTTTTTTCTCCCTTCTGTTGAACAAGAATTCTTTTCATCAAAAACTTCTTACTTTTCTGGGTGAAATATATGGTGACATAGCAAGCTAAAATTTTAACACAGACACTCACGTATATCATATCATGGAATGTGAAGGTGAAGTTTAACTTTGCAGGTTGAGTCTATTTAACAACCAGCTGTCACAGAAAATAGCAGCCCTGACTCTGCTACGTCCACTGAGCTGCCCCTGCTGCTTGGACAATTGTGCAGAGGCCAATTTAGGAAACTCACGAACTCAACTGACTCCGGAGGATGCACATGAAACAGTGGGAACAGATGTCCTAAGGCCTTTAATGGGAACTGACCATCAGATCAATCCCAACATAGTGCCATACCACTCACAAAAAACCTTCAATAATTTGCAATAGAGAGAAGATTTTGTCCTCTGAGGACTGCTAATGTGACTAGAGCTGAGGCATTACTCCACTTGAGAGTGTGTGAACCTCTTCAATTCTGCATAATTTGACGCAAATTTAAGTAAAGACACTTTGAATTAAATACTAATTTAAGGATATCTGTGGTTACTTCAATATCCATTATATCACCTTCTTAAGGAAAAGTGTATTTATATAGTGTAGAATTCACTTTAAGATTATGAAACATATCAATGACACAAACGTATTACTTTTTTTTAAATTGTGTTTTTAAACACTCTTTTTACTATGCAACATGTAGTACATATGCAACTATTTATCTTGACACCTCTTCTGCCTATGCAATTATTTCATACAAGGTATTAAATCTCATTTAAATGTTATGGAACAGAAGTGCCTGACTGACTTTAGAAAAAAAACCCTAAGTAATCAAGTAAAATCAAGTAAAAATCAAAGTACCTCAACTACCAGTTTCAATGCTATTCTCCACAGGAATTTGAAACAAATTAATCTCAAACAATGCTTAGACCGTATACTCAAACTTCTTGCTGCAAAATCATGTGGTCTCACAGGGAAAGACACCTTCACGAAAAAGTGCTTGTGTAAGTCAGAAAAATCATCAGTAAAAGTTATTGATAGGATTTTTTCCCTCTGTTAGTGAAGCATGTTTTAATTATTCAACAAGCTACTCTTAATACTCAACAAAAGTAAAACTTAAGTTTCCAATCTCAGCTAAACATACACAGTATAACCTCCATATCCTCCCTGCTCTGCCCCCAGCCCTTGCTCTGCAGGCAGTTAATAGAATTTATTCCACTTTTGTAGGTAGGACGTCACATTCTTGTGGTGGGGACAAAACAGTGGAAAACATCTGCACTAAAACTTTATTGACTGACTTAGTACATAACATACATTTAGCACACCAGTTTCACAAGGCAAGGAAGGCATACATTGCGGATGCAGTGTATGCAAAGTAAAAAGCAGGCACAGCTCATCATCTATAAAGAAATTAAAGGAGACCAACAGCATAAATACAGACAAAGCAATGGCTGAAGAAAGGACTTAAAAAAAAATATGAGGTGCCTCAAAGCAAGATGGGATGTTTTCATTTGGGCACTTAAATACATATAAACTGTTTCAGTAGCTTGCTCTAACATGATACAACATGCAGGACAACATACCTATCAGAGTTTGAAAACACTGCCACATTTTAGGCAGGAGATATTACTTCATTAGTCTCAAGATACCAACAAATAACCTCTTAAATCTGACAATGAAGCAGTACACAAAAATGCCACAAATATTCAAAAACATAGGCATGCAACAGTTTTTCTAATATATCTATATACGAAAAGGCACTAAGAAAATAAAGAATTACACCAAAAAAGGAAGTTTGCACTGTATATGTTCATCAAGAGTCCAAAGAGCAGCTGAATTACCTCAGAATAAGCACGTAACACCTCAAACTCCAGGTACAGAAACTGTTAGTACAAAGCTCCATGCAGAGCTTTTTGTTTTGTACCTTTCACATGTTTCCCTTACATATGGCAATAAGCTTGGGGTTTTTTTTGTGGTATGTCAACAATCACATACAGTCCCAGGACACTGAATTCCACGCATTCTGCAAGTTCTGTATGTCCTAATGTTCACCCCACCCGCCAATTACGTGGCTCTTAGCACTATTAACCACTGCAAATGCTGGAAGGCAAGTATCTAGTTTGATACATATGACAAATCTGAGCTGCAGAAAGCAAGAAACTGCTTATCATCATCGAAAATGTACTTGCAAAAATCACATACAAATAAGCGTCTCTTAATACGATTAGAAAAAAAAACCCTTTTGTGACTATTGTCACAATTTTGTGCAGACTTAACACCTTGTTCTCAGTTTCCTCCTGATCCCTCAGGCCTAATTTCGTCCGTCTCAAACTTGCTGCATTTCCTGTTGGCTGTGTTGCCTCACTTCCTTTTTAATAACCCCCTTGCAGAGTCTCAAACTGGTTGCACAGGTGAGCATATTTTATTACTTTTTTTGAAACAAGCAGAAAATATCCAAAAACCCTGCCTGTTTAAACTAAGTTTAGTTTTTTAGTTTTTCTAAATTAAGGCCAGAGACATACAACGAAAGACCAGGATTCTAATCATTAAAACTTGTTGCTGAATACTACTCAGGATTAATGACGATTGGCTATTACAGAAGTGTCACACAATATGACCAAAGCAACAGCACTTACAGTAAAAAAAAAATAAAATTCTGCATTATTAATATTTAGTCCTCTGAGATTAGATGTAGAGAAATCATACTGGAATGCCAAAATTTTAGCTGGATCCCTACCAATAAGCTGTTTTCATTTTAGCATATAGGAATGTACAAAGTCCATGATGCACAAAACCAGATACAGGGGAAATAAAACTGAAACACGTAAAATGCAAGTTGATTACAGAACTGTTATACCCTTACCTAGCAGCATAGACACACACACACAAACATTATCCTATATTGAAATTTTAGCCTATATATCCTACCCATTATGCCTCTTTTTATACTTGAGCTTAACTCCAAGTAATTTTTTCTCAGTTTTGCAGACTTTAACCAGAAGGAATAGTCAGGATGATTTAATCTGGCCTTCAATATATCATAGGCCATTACTTTTCAATAGAAAAAGAACTGCTCTGACAGTAATCATTAAAAATTGGTTTAGAGTATATCCAAGGTCATCATAACTTGACTCTGCTAATACATAGAATTAAAGTTTGTTTCTAGATGGATTCTTCACATTTTCTTGAAGAGAAATCTCTATCACTCAAAATCTGATTTAAAGAAAATTCTTAGCTTTGAGGCATAGATTTACCAAGGGCTAACTGTTAAATTCTCCTTACCTTCCTTCACAGTAAATTTTGAAATTTTAGACCTTAGCCTCATTCTCAACTGCCCAAATGGCTAAAAAAATGGACAGAAGGGATAAAGAACATCAATATCATTGCTATCTATTTAAAAAAAATCTTAGGTAGTTGTGCTCAGTGACCTCACTAGAGAGAATACTTCAAATACCAGATGCACCAAGCACATTGTTATGCAGCCAAAAACTGGAAGTACAAATGTGAGACACACTGTACTCTATAGGTCCCAACCGTAAATAGAATATCATTCCCATTTTCAGTTTTTTAGTTGTTGATCTTACACAGGCAGGATCTGAGCCTGCAGGAAATTATGATTCATTGTGTACCTCTGCAATAAAACCAAGTTTTACGACATGCTTTCAGCAGGACTGTTTTCATCAGAAAGAAAAAAGCATGTTTAGCAGGTGTATATATATTTCAAATGACAAGTACCATCAACTCAGATTATAGGGGGAGATAGAGAGTCTGAATTTTCCTCAGTGGTACATAAACCCTGTCAACAGGATGCTTAACAGTGTTCTTCTGGATGACTATTTGGAGAGCTGCAAGCTCTCAGCTTCTAGATTTCTCATGTCCTAAAGCTTAGTGGTAGAAGAAAGTTAAACTTTTTTTTCCTGAATTTCCGAGATAGTGAGCTTTTCCTGTTTGATCTAGTGCATTACTTAACACAAGCATTTTTGTCCAGTGAAATTTGTGAAAAATTTTCCATGGGGTGAGTGCAGAAAATTACCACATTTGTGCACTGTAGCCGGCATTTCTCAAATGGGAAAAAACCCCCCGAAATAGACTGGAAAAGGGAATTCCCATTCAGTCTTAGACTTAGGAACCTCACACTGGAGCACAATCAGACACACAGCAATTTCTCCCAAAAGGGACTGCAAGTCCTACAAGAATAGTAAAGAACATAAAGGGAAAGCATGCTCTTGCAAAAAGGGTCCAGGAAAGGCAATTTTAAAGTTCCACATTTTAACACAGCATATAATTTCAACACAGAAACTTTCCTCTCTTCAAGAAGAGATTATATGAAATTACAGCAGATTAATATCTATTAAAAATTGGGCATCACAACGTTATTTTAAAATTTTGTATATGGAAATAAATTTCTCCAAAAGCAAATACAAGAAAGAGTTCCTCAAAATTGTAACTGAACTATGTAACAAAGAAAATATTCAAAAAATGCTAACAATTTTTTTTCAAGTGATCAAAGTCAATAAAACAATCAGAACAATTTAAGCAGAAAAGATGTGACATCATTGTTGCATTTTCTTTACAGGGAACAAAAAGCACAGTATGTCCATTTAAGACTATTCATTCTAGAAGAACACAGTCCTCAACTTTATTTTAGAGGCTGGGAATTTATACTGAATGCATGATAGTCTGAGGAAACCTTAACAGAGTGGCTTTGGGATTACAAAAACTGTCTGTGGTCGGACAGTGTGGGCTGCAGTACTCACCTACAAAGTGAAATGACTATTCAATGTTTCAGCAGAGGAAGCCATCTAATCACTGCAGAACCTAATCCGAAATGGATGAGCTAACACAGTTACACTAATAGTGTGCTGCAGCACTGCTGTGCCACGAAATAAATCTACTAATCTGAATGCATGTCAAACTCACATTCCATGGGGTTTTTTCCACAGTGCAGAAAAAAAAAAAAACAACCTGGAAAAAACTGTTAAAGAAACAGACAGAGATAATTGCGCTTCAAAATGCCAGATCATAAAACACTTTATCAAGTTCTTATTTAATGCTTATCACTGTTTACTTGGCATGAAATGGCAATTGTGTGGTGAGCAGGAACAAATCTACATTTATTGACTTTATGAATTACCTACAGAAAACGTGACCAATAATCATGCAGCAACTTATTATGAAATAAAATAATTTAATGAAATTTATCAGTAAATATGCGCAGAAAAACATTTACTTCAAAAGCAAAGCAGACTACATAAAAAACACACCAGCTATGATCTAAGATGAGCTTTCTAGTTTTCTTTCTGTAAACCATGTCCAATTCAGACAATTACAATTTTTTTTTTTCCTAAGCTTGATTTTTCACAGCACTTTGCTTGCATCCTGTCATATCACAATGTTCCACTACAAAATAAAATCTAGCTTTCTGCTCTTTAACAATGACACTGTTTAGGTTTTCAACAAAACAAGAAATTTCAAGTTTCCACACCTTACAAAATCTTTTAAGAAATTGTTTTATCTGTAATGATTTGTTTGTTTGTGTATGGTTATCTCTAAGACGAGTCATTACTGCTAACCATTCAGTATGTGCAACATGCCTTCTGAACAAACTTTATTAATTGTGCCTAATTACTGCAGGCAACCACTCTTACTCTGCATGTGACCTCTATTCACCTAAGAGTTGAAGCTCTGAAGTTCTACTTGAACTGCCATGCACTGCCATATCCACTGAGCTCCTCAAAAGAATTTCGTGTACAGGCTTTAAAGCTGCTACAGTAATTACTCCTTTTCACTTACTGTTTCACATTTTTGGCCAAATTAGTCTAGCATCAAATATTCAGCTTTCACTCCAGAATAAAGCTGTTCAGGCTTGCTGAACACAGACCTTCCACTTTTCATAAGGGAAGCAACCAACTCATTCCTTAATTTCTTTGGATGAATGAAACAAAAAACATTTAAGTGCTACTATAACAATTTTATACCCTTTCTTACTGCCTGCTGATATAGTTTGTATATTTTCACTGTTAGAATATTCTTTAGCATTGCTATCTGAAATAAACAAAGACTACTGAATCTTATTTGTTAACTTCTTTGCTTTACTCCTCCTTGTTACTTCTGTTCAGATATGCACAAAACAGCTGCTACTTAGAGAAGTCCATCCCAGACTGCATTAGGAAACGTTTCACATACTTGAAATAGAAAAACTCAGCCAAAAACTTTAATTAAAAAAAAAAAAAAAATATGTCATAAANAAAACTTTAATTAAAAAAAAAAAAAAAATCTGTCATGTAAGATATGTAAGATGCCATGTCATGATACAATAGATTTTCAAAAACCACTGAAATCATGACCAGTGGCAACAGATGCTTCACATAGAGGAATGAGAAGGAACAAGATAGGGCAAGCATCCTCCAAATTGGAAACTCTAACAGTGTAGTTGATGGGGTTTTTTTTTCGCTTCTACTGTAGCCACTGTTATTAAACGGCAGGATTCAAAAGTCACAAAGATTTTAAAAATAAATAAAATAACCAAAGCTCACCATACACTACTACGCCAAAAAAGACAAAACTCGTTTGTCTTTACTGTCACTAGATTCATGAAAAAAACAAAGCCGTCTCCAAACAGATGAAAATATCCTGTTAATTTTCTTCACCTCACGTCTTCTCCACCAGATAAAGGAGGGCATTATCACTGTTTAATACAAGTTTTAATTGAGTACTGCCACTGGTGGGAAGAAAAGTGTGGAACCACTACTTTCCATATCAAACAAAGCAGGTAATTAACAGCTACTCTGGCACAATCCCTTATCACCAAAATACACAACACTGTTAAGTTCTCTCAATGCGAATGCTTTGCTTCAACAAAGGAAAGCTGATGTTTCAGGGTCACATTCAGTCCTTTAATACACAGGCATAATTTACTGCTCAGTCAGACACCTATAATTAAACACAAGAAGAATATAATTCTAATATTCAGACAAGCTTGCATATGAGTGGGATATCTCCCCCTTTAAAGATGATTGCCTTTCATTTTTTAGTTTCAAGCAGCTACAGTTCACTTAGTTTTGATTACATAGCAATTAGATATGCAAATACAAGAGATCTAAAAAAATGCTTTTTCAAATGTCAGATTGTAAGCAATCAAGCTTATTCTTTTCTCCTGTACACACAAGCTATTCATTAAATAGCTATTGTCTTAAAAACATTCCAACAGATTGCATTTATCAGTGTTTTAAGAGCAACGGGAGTGCACATTACTCAGAACACAGCTCATCAGGGAACGAAATCGATCTTACAATTAATTTAATATATTCATGATAGTGGTTAACTAAGTTGAAACTACGTATCATCTTCTTTTCGCATTTTTCCCACCATTCTTATCAATATCGAAACTCACTGCATCATCGAAATAATCAAAACTAATTTGTTTATATATTTAATGACAAATGTGTTGGTAATAAGTGTCACAGCTAAAATCACTGAATTGTGACTATAAATATTTTTTCATCCTATGTAGAAGAACCATTTTGAATTATTGTCAATTATTTTTTCATTGTATCTTACAAATACACTCATATAAAGGAAGTCACTATGAAATTATGGGTTAGTACAGTTTTGGCAGGAACAGCCTTTCTGACATCTGTCCTTTTTCTCCCTTGAAGGCCCACAAATACTTTTTATTACAAATATAGATTTAGAATTGCCCATGCATCTAGACCACATATACGGTCTCGGTTCTTTGTGACGTACTTCACTTGGAAGCAGTTCACAGCTTGAGATCCACTGATCCTTGGTTAAAATGGTGGGAAAGGATATTTGGCAGAGCTCTGAAGAGACCAGGAAAGAACAAGTACTGGAAAACTATATGGACTGGTGTATAACATATTCTTAACCATAGTTCTGGACAGCCACTGTCAGTTTGAAAACTTGCTCTTGCCAAACTCTAAAACCCAAGAATAAAATGGGATGAGGGCAGGGGTTGGTCGGTTGTTTCTTCAAAAGATCACAAAATCACCTCAAAGCTAACAGGAGGGGGCAAAAAGATCCCTAAAAGCAAGCCCATGTGTTCAGTGACTCAGCTGTGCAGAAATGTACACTCACGAGGGAAGCTGAAACAGTTCTCTCCTCAGGCTGAGCTTTCAAGCTAGGTAACCGAAGTAAATAAAATGCTTTCCTAGCTGATTCCATGATCACCAACCACCCTTCAAGATGTCTGGCACAGGAGCACAGATCCTTTCTCAAGGTCAGGAGAGCAGCAAAAATTAAAAGAGATGCCTGATTCAGAGGTCTGTTTAAAAACCTGAAAAAAATCAGTTTAGCTCTGCAGCCCAGCTGTAGGCCCCAGAATGTTCTACAAAGTCAAATCCAAAAAAAGGCTGGAAAGGCTTTTTTTGAGAATTAACATTTATGAGCTAACAGATGAATATGTATGTGACAAATTATTTGACATTCTGAGGGTCTTCAAATTTCCTTTTTTTTTCCTCCCTTTAAATGCTCAATGTGATTTTCTCTTTCCCTCCCCTTGCAAAACAAGAGCCTTATTTAATCAGCCAGTAAGGTAAAACTCATTGCCTGTCAGCTTGCTGTTGTATCCCATGCAATGTTTATATTCCTTCTGCTGCTTCTTCCCTAAGGGTCACTATAAACAACTGTTTGAGCAGCAAACATAACCTGTGTATTTGAACTCCTACCCACTACAGCCTAACATAAAAAACGATACAGCTGACAGGGGAACCTGAATAATTCCCTCCCAGTGGTGTCCCTGCAAAGACTCCCTCATCTATTACATGGTTCTCCAAGAAGACAGTGGGAAAATCCTGTATCTACTACTATGAAATACCAGGATCCAAAAAGCATGCTCAAAATGCCACATTCCTGCCAGTTTCTGCATCTGGCAAGATTGGTGATACAGCATTGTCTAATCATATTTACTATGCTTAATATACTGACTTGCAGCCAGTTGCAAGTGGGTTTAACAGGAACACAAGTAATATGCCAAGTATGACTTAAAATCATTACACTTTACTCTACCTGGTAGATTCTTCTACTATAAGTCATGAAACATATATGTGACTGCAAGTAATAAGGTCTGAAGCCTGCCATAACCAAATCAGACTTCCTTAAGAGCCAAAACACATAATCAATAGTAAATGTGTTTCCCTCTTCAAAATGTTTCCGCAGGAGTATATAGACGATCCTTCTACAGATCTGATTATTCTCAGAAATGGGGAATTGGGTGTGGATTTTGGGGGTTTTTTGGGGTGTGGGGTTTTTTTTTTGGTTTGGTTGGTTTTTTGTGAGGTTTTTTTTGGTTGATTTTTTTTTTTTAAGGAGAGTTAATCTTACTACCAAATGAACTATTCCAAAAAGGTACATTTCAAGCTAAATTGAACTTATCATTTAAAAGGCTGAATACTGAAAAATTCCACTGGCCAGGCTGTAAAAACCAATTTTGGTATTTGCAATACCCTTGTGTCCTCACTGCATACTAATTTCCAGAGTAGCTTCAGTATTTCAAACCATGTAACTTGAAAATTTATCATTTTTTTGGTTTGTAATACAGCTTAAGACCTTTTCTGATTCATGCTGTTGTGAGTCAATGAGAGCTAACAGATTTAAGTTCTAGGTCTTTTTGCCAGTCAAAATTTAAGTGAACATTCAATTCCAGCATTGTCAACTTGAAACACAGGAGTGTTTCACAGCCACCTCAGAGGCTGCTTGGTCACTTATAGTTCACTTACTAGATGGAGAATGACTACAACATACTTTATTACCACAGAAAAACCTCTATTTCTCTCTATAAAATTTAATTTTAAATCTAAAATTTGTCAAGTACTAGCTTTTAGTTCTTGAAACTATGTAGTGGTAATAGTATATATCATAAATTCAGCCAGCCAGTTAAAATATTCGCCAAGATCCCCAGAAGCCTAAAAATTAAATTCCCTTGAATATATATGGTTGTAAATATGGGAACATTTAAAATCAATGGCTCTGGATCTTAAGTGGCTCTGAAATAATTCCATCAAGTGGATCAGTTAAAACAGTCAGGTACTTCAGGTGGACTCAGTCAGACAGCTAAACATGGTTTTCAATTCTTTACCACGGTCTGATTGCCACAGAAGCATTAACTGTTTTGGTGTGGCTGCAGGACTGAACAGTCCAGATAACCATTCATAAAAATACTCCAAAGAACCCACAAGCAGTGGCAGACCTGTTATCAATTATGTTATGGGTCCCATCTTTCAGAAAACTATTTATTTCTTATGCAAGACAAACATGCAATTCTTAGAGTTTACAGCAACTTTACCACAGAATAGACCCAGTGCTGTCACAGCATTAAAAAAAAAAATCCAACAAAGAAATCACCACAATACCAATAGCAAATCAATATCCAAGAAAATAATTTCAAAAAAACCCCTCCAGAGAGTTAAACAACCCCATACCAGAACATCCAGTTCCATGAAATGCTGACCTCACTGGAAACAATCATATCAACCTTGTGCCACAGCACGTGAACACAGAACACTACAGAAAGATTAGGAAGAAAGTAACACCTACGTCAGGTTTACCAGACAGGAAGAAAAAAAAAAGAAGTATAATAATTTACATAAGTATTTACATCCAAACAGTTATATGCACTCACTGCCCACATGCCAGATAAAGGCACTCAACAGGCTGTTCTTTGCTCTTGAAGAAAAATCCCTTCCACTTGTGCATACAAAAATACCACTAGCACACATGTAGAATGATGCATAAAAAAAAGGACAGTTTGGTTCATAATTACATTGCCTATTTTTAATTGTGTCAGGAATCAAAAAGGTTTCAGGAACTCTAGTTGAGATACTGATTCATCTTAACCTTTTATTTATACTCATTCCTCATGTCACACCTACAACTTACCTACAGAAACCTCTAGCCAAGTGTGAGAGCAACTCTGCTATGTACTCTCCACACTTCTTCAAAAGCCACTGCATTCAGAGTTAACGTTCCAGTAACTTCAAGGCAAGCAAACTGGCGAATTTGCATCATCACCCTGACTCTCAGAAAATAATTTTCTTCACATATTTCTGCTGTTGGATTTTTTTCTTCCCATTCAGACAGTCTTATGCATGCTAAATAATTTTTACTGTTAGTTAGTAGCACAAGAAGTGTGTCATTATTTCCTTCTGCCTCGTGTAATCATCTTTGCCTGCATTACTCAGGTTTCCCAGTTACAACCCTGTTTTGTAAACAGCAGCGTTTATATCATTTGCTACCATAATGCAAATATATAAAGTGTTGCTAGAAACCAAAACTCAGATTAGTGCAATTTCATGTAATCTAATTGTATTTTCAGAGAATAAATGAAGCACCATAGAAATTAACCTTCTTTTATCACAATAATTTATAATGCACGTGACCAACGACAAGGAGGTACTCAAGGACCAAGATGGAAAAAGATAGCCAGAGAAGATTTCTAGAGAGAACCAACAGGAACCTTATTTCAAATCAAGGAAAATGAATATAATTTATGGAACAAGGGAGAAATTCATGAAAGAGGGAGAAAAAAAAACCTAGAAAAGTTGATCTAGCTTCAAAGTAGCAAAAACATTAGGAAGAGGAAGGAAGGGAAGAAGAGAGGAAAGGAGGGAGACTCAGGCTCCCCAGGGAAGTGGACACAGCCTGACAGAGTTCAACAGGTGTTTGGACAATACTCCTGTGCACATGGTGTGATTCTTGGGGTGTCCTGTGCAGGGCCATGGGCTGGACTCTGATCCTGAAAGGTCCCTTTCAACTCAGTATATTCTATGATTCTATGTAAGACTCAATAAGAGGAAAAAAAAAAAAAATTCCTATAGTTTTTGCTGTGAAAATGTAACTGCTCCATAAATTATTTAAGGTTACCTTCCACAGTACTATACATATGTTCACTCCCCACAAACTTTAGTTTTTCACACATCAAAACATCCTGCTGTTTCCTGCAACTGTGTCAAATTCTTGACAGTTTTTATACTGACTAAACATCTCCTCCCTGTACTGATTCCATCCGTTCTTATCAAATTTCGTACATAATTCTGTAACACCTTCTTATGAAACCAACCAATAATTTGATAGTCCCATTTTTTTCCTACAGCCAGAGTTTTCATGTTACTTCAGCTGCCAGTTAAACCATTTTGTCAGGC
Organism: Picathartes gymnocephalus; assembly: GCA_013390045.1. Taxonomy (NCBI): domain Eukaryota; kingdom Metazoa; phylum Chordata; class Aves; order Passeriformes; family Picathartidae; genus Picathartes; species Picathartes gymnocephalus. Next base: position 19,053 of record WEKY01002083.1, on the reverse strand, counting down.
CCATGAAAGCTACTGCCTGCATGCAGTCACTGTTCTGCAGATCTTACTTTCAACACCCAAAACCAGCCTAATGTTTTCTTCATTTCAAGCTATTAAGGTTAGAGCAAGATTTTGTTTGTCATGTAGGAATATAGTGCTGAATTGACTTATGAGTCAAATTACATTCAAGAATCACTAACATCAACAAATGCATCAAGAAAGCATAAATACTGTGTGTTGCATTTGTTCCATGGCAAGATTGTGGCACTTAAATCAGATAATTTACACAGAATATCAGATTCTATTAAGTTAAACAGTCTTGCACTGCTTGGAATGTTCTACTACTGTAAGAGTAACAGGTTCTCGCTAACAGAAAAACAGATTTGTGTACTTAGCCCTACAAAACATTATTTAAATAAGCTTTCATTCTTTCATGCATATTCGTAACGCACACTTTAAACAGAACTGTTTTGAGTTGTAAGCAAATTTTTTAAGATATATTCAGAGTGCATGCACTTCAGTGACTCCTACATTTATCAAAACATTCTCCATTTACTGCCCAAAAAGATATGAAAAAATGTAAAAATTAAAGACAAAAGCTGCTAATTACTCTCATGGAAGGTTAATGAAAAAGTCCATCCATCTGTCAATAAATACCTCCCTCTACCTTAAAAGTGTAAAGACTAACAATAAAATGTTGCAACTATAGCTGGATAAACTCTAAAGTGAGGATACTGTCCCATCACATCCTTATTAACATCTACACAGCTACTTGAATTTCACTCATACACTTATTGCACGGTACTGTAGGCCATACATAGCAGAAGTGTAGCCTGTGATTAACAATATTAACAATAACATTTCAGTCCAAGTCTAGGCATGACAAAGGCTAATACTAAGTCAGAAAAACCAAGGAAAGTCACCATCTATAGAAAAGTTTAAGTGGCAAACTGATCACTCATTTTAGGAATTACAGTTTGTGAATGTTACCATACAGTTGACCAGGAATTCAGTATCTTGCTGCAATGAAACAGATTACTTGTCTCTATTTGGAAAACAGTAAAATAGCACAAAATTAAGTATCTCTATCTTCTAAATATTCAATTAGTAATTTAAGTATTTGGTTTCAGCAACAGTGGTATCTTATTTTGTGCTTACTCTTTTAGTCCATGCTAAAGAGCCTTCCTATCAGTCTCAACAAAATTGCTAAATCTGACCCTGAGGAGCCATATCCACTATGGTAAACAACCACCTGCCTGCTAGAAGCCCCCTAAAAAATTAGGACAATCAAGAACTGCCAGGAACTGATAGTTACACAGGAATCACACAGGCATGCTGCTTTCCCCTCTGAAACAACAAGTTCTAACTCCATTCCCACATTTAAGTAGACTCAAATCTTCATGCAGGCACAAGAAAATTCCCACGAGCCTCCAACTAAGTACGGCCTTTCCCACACAGAATTGCAAGCACAGTTGCATAATACAGGACAAACACTGAAAATGCAAACGTGAATACAAATTATTTCTGGTAAAAAAGATTATCACAGCATTACTTCTTAAGCAAGTTAGAAATGTTAGTATGAAAAAAGTTTTGGGTTACAGTAGATTTTGTTATTTAAACCTTGCTTCACTACTTTGCTAGACAAAGTAAAATGCAGATAGATGTTAGCAGACAATTTTGTCAGCAGCTCAAAACAATTCTGTATCCGGAGTCTCCCAAGCCTTTCAAAACTTCTATTCAAATGCCAGATACAAACTGCTGTGAGCTGAAACCTGGTCAACCTTTTACAACACAATTTACACTCTCTGTGCTTCCCATCTCACAAAAGCTTAGGAGTAATTCTGAAGAAACAGAACTTCTGCCATGCTACAGGCTGAGTCAATGCCTGTTCAACAGGCAGAGCATTTTAATTTATAAACAGATGTTCAGGCAATGATTCAGGATTCCCACTATATACTTCTTTTCCACTACACGCTACTTTTCTCCAATTTCAAGATAATCCAGATTCTCTTACTGCTTGATCATAAGAGTTTTTCCTCACAGAGAACTGACAGAAAAACAAATACTAGGAAAACATAATACAAGTTGACTTCAACCAGCAGGGCTTTAATTACACTTCTACAGTCTACAGTTTCCAGCATATTTAATGGCATTAAAGAAGTATTTTGTTAAAGTCAGTTATTTCCACATTTAATTAGCTCAATAACCAATTTAACTGCTCTCAGAACAAAATGACATATAATGAATTTTTGATAGCAATGTTAATCATAGCCAAAGGCTTCAGCTACTTTTCACATTACATAGCAAACCCCATGTCTTAGTAGTGTTAAAAGCTGCTCGAAGCTGCAACTTTGTATTGAGCTCATGTAGAAATATGTCCAATATACACTGGATATATTTGGTATGTAGCCAATAATAGGGCAAAAATATGTATGAAATAAACCCTCTAAAAGACACACTGCATCAGATACATATCGGGAATTTTTTCTGAAAGACTAATATTGCCTTGTAATAATTTTTAAGGTCCTCAGGCACCTAATTTTTTTTTCCCCTTCAAAATAAAACCATTCTGCTCTTGAAAGCAAGAGCGCTCCCCTGGCTGCTATGAAAATAGTCCCAAAATAAATTACTTCAAATAAGAAGCATTTGTCAAATCTTACATAAAACTTCAGGAAAACATTCTCTTCTTGTGAAATTTGCATTCCCATACATAACTATGTTAGTTGTGCCTGCATTCTTCACTACTGTCATTGTGAACTGAACATTTTTTACTTAAAGAAAAGATGTATGAGGGTTAAGATTCCAAAGATAATACTCTAGAAACTCTGGAATACAAAACCCCTATGAACAGGCTTAAAAGGAGTCTGCTGTCAGTGAGAAATAATATCTATTACCTTCACGACTGCCTAGTAAAGACAGTATTTAAAAGAACTAAAAATGCACTAATCTTTAGCATTTAATTATATACTTGAATCAGTAACTTGGTAAGAAGACTTTTTTCCTGTGGTGGTTTTGGGTTTTTGGTT
>WEKY01002083.1:0-15977 GCA_013390045.1 Picathartes gymnocephalus | reverse complement strand
TTTTTTTAAATTTTTTTTTTTTTTTTCCTAGGCTAGTACCTATTAGTGTAAACTCTTGAAAGGGTCATTGCTCCAATATTACTAGGCATATAACTCGAGAGACCTCTGTTTTGTCTGTGAAAAGGGAAAAAGGCCATGCTTTAACAATTCTTTAATAATAATAATAATAGTAATAAAATCCAGCCTTACAATTTCCCCTGTATTCAAAATGACTAGTTATAAACTAAATGAAGGTTTTGAAATTGGAACAGAAAAGCCCATTTTCTGAAGTACTCACTAGTGGAAAAAAAAAAAAATACTAGCTTACAAGCAACCAAAAGTATTTTCAACACACCTTATGTTTTATAATGAACTTCTAGGAAGGCAAAGCAGTATCAACCACCAAGGTTATTCTTAAACATCTGTATTAAAATAGCAGTTGTGATACAGTAAGTATGTAAGTTTACGTGAATACTTTTTTGTTTAGTGTTAGTTTAAAAATAAAAGGCCACTTATTGTAGTAGTCAAAAATTAAGCATGAAGAAAGTCTCCCAAGCCTGATCAGACTGAGAAATCAAACTTAATCAAGGCATATATGCTTATGAAAAAGTGTATTCAGAGGAAATGTCACTGTAGGAGATGAAGTTTTTTGTTCCCAGGGTAGTATCTTAAACACTTTATTCTGAATGCCTTAAGTAATTTTCTATTCCAAGTTTACAACCTGAATGCAGTAGATTCAGGACACATGCTGTATAAGCCCTAATCTTAGCTACAGAGCCTGGTCATACAATGGCTTTTAATGTATAGTCACATATGTTGATAGCAATTAAAATGAATGTAACAGTCAAACACTTGCAGCTTTGATTTGAAACAGAAATTAACAAAGCAGAATCGAGCATCTCAAACATACTGAGCTGCTGCTCCACACTGCCTCAGTCAGTTTCCAGCAACTAGAGGTCAATTTTAATAAACAATATCCTTAAGGATGGACATTGACAAGGGATTCTGCTAGTTATACTTCTAAATGTAAAAAAGTAAGCATGTGACCTCCAGAAACTCCACCAGCATTGTCAAAAAGGGATTTTTTTTTTTAAATAAAAAGACAGTCATTCTAGTCATGTATTATGAATATGGAACTGCTTTTGACTTTCACATGTCTATGTCCCCAGTCACTTGAAGTATTTCTTCCCCCTACTATTCCTAAGGGTACTGAAAGAGTCAAACTCCCACCTTTGCAACTAGTTATGAAATTTTTTAAAACTGCCATTCCACAAGACTATTTGTCAACAGAGATACACCCAATCGTCAAACACCACTGACTTGCTTTTGTAGAGGCACATGTTAGAGGGAGGCAACAGGCCTCAGACAAGCAATCTACTCCCTGGATACAAGAACAATGATGGCTGCTCAGCCTCCCATTTTGAAACACAGAACAACTTCATTTCCTCCCATATGCTAAATACATTCCATTTCAACATGTGTGTCAGCATGATTTCTTCACACATAGTACTTTTCACAGACTATAAAAACTAAGCATCTTATAATTAAGATAGCAATAATAGGGCTTGCTGAACAGGACAGTACAATGTGTTACCTGATGTCGCTAACATCACTTTATTAGCTAAACTGAATTTCCATTGGAAAACAAAGTTTAGTAGATGATATTTCAAAGCCCAAATGGTAAAAAAATATTACAAATACGTAATACAGCACATAAATTTAATAAAATATCCTAATCACAAGACAGATAAATTTTTCCACTCTGATATTTTCCTCAAACTTTGTTCAGGTGCCAAGGACAAGTTTTTTTTCTTTCCTTTTTAGCCATACTATAAACACAGAAAAATGTAGGGTTCAAAGAAATGGAATTATCTATTTACTGTAACAACTCTGCGCAAGTCAAAGGTCAAGACTGGTACTAACTGAGAGCATGTCTTTCATGAAACCTTATGTTTCTGTTTGCAAGGTGAACATGATTGTAGGAACAAGTAGGTCAGAAATCATAAATCAGTTCAAATCATCTAATACAGAGTGAACTGCAACAGACTTAAAGCTGCTACAGAGGATGAAGGCACAGAGTTCTTCAAATTTAGAACTGCACAGCTGCCTGCCCTTCTATTTGAAACTACCAATTATAAGAAAAAAATTCTGTGTATCATAATGAGATTCCTTCCTCATGAAGTAAAAATGAATGATGCTCTCTCATCACACACTGTTCTAGGGGAGATTCTTGTCTAAAAGTACAAAGCAATGGAAAGAAACAACAGAGTTGACCAAGGCTGCCACAAGTCAGCAGCTTGGTGCTGCTGGGCTTCATATCCCTCTCTAAAGTGAGATAATGGCAGCGTGTTAAAAAGCACAGGGCTACTCCCTATGGGTGTGTCAATGCCTATTTTATGGAATTCATGTAAGACAAGGGAGATGTAAAAAAATGTTTTGCTTATCCATCATTGGACAGTCATCACTATAAACTTTAACTGGTGTGCAAGTTACTAGTTTTCTTCTCTACCTAATGAAAGGTGCATTCAGATTAGGCAAAAAATGCCTTTGTCTTAATAAAGTTACACATTCATTAGCTTTTGATGAATGCCTGCAATCCCTTTCCCCTCCCTAATAATCTCCTTCAAGTACCCGAAGGCTCTAATCACCATATTCTCAGTAATTAAGGTTTTGATTTTAAATTTGTTGAAAGCTGCCTAGAGAGATGTTCTGACTACCAGCTGAGCCTCAAATACAAACGATTTGAGGATTTCCTGTGCTTTCTGGAGGGAATCTGTCAGCAAGTTTCAAGATGTGATGCCAGTTCAAGTGTTTTGGCCACGTGACAAAGATTCCTAATTCATTGCTTCTTTCATGGGATCACACAGCAAAGCAAAATTCTCTGCAGAGCATATCTGGATGGTTTATTTTCCAGCATGTCAGTCTTTCTATCTTCTCTTGGGTTCTGCAACCACTAGCAAGGCAGGAAAAGTACACAGGGAGTTTATTCAAGGAGATGGTATTTAGTACCATGTAGCTGTCACATAAGATTGACGCTGCTTTAGTAATTATTCCTTCCTACAACTGGTAAAATTTCTTAAAATTTCTCTTATAATTAGCATTGGGAAATTAGGTTTGCAGGTATAAAATATACTTTAAAAATATGCATAAAAAATAATCTGCATCTCTTATCGCCTCCAAATTTCAGAACTATTCAACAAAAAACTGAAAAAATCTCAAATACTGACTTCTCTAAAAAACATTGACTCTAGAGCATAGAGTTTTAAACAAACGTTAGTGTATCCTAACCTGCCATGAAAAAAATTGTATTACTTCTGTATTTTCTACTTTGATGTTCATTAGCATTTTGAGTACAGCAAACAGAGAAGCCCTTTGAGAAAATGAAAAAAGGCAGTTATCATGAAACGGCACAAACTGTTAAGAAAGTTGGTCATCTTGCACTGCAAGACTAGGGAGTTCATCTGTAAGTATAATTCATCAGGAAAAGAGCTAAGAGTCAAAAGCAAGAAGTGTACTTGTGCCCCAAACTGACAGATGTCACTCATTCTTTCCTTAGTCTGTGATCACCATGTCTTAAATCAGCTTCCAAATCATTACTTTTACAAGAAACATCTTATTGGTGTGCATCATAACCAAGGATTATGAAATTCTTCCTACTTCTTCAACAGTGGTATAGCACCAAGAAGTCTGCTCTGAAAAATGTAAACTAATGACCAATACAAATCACCTCAGGAGAGCAAATGAGCTGAAAATATTAAGAATGGATGGCATGAAAATCAGTTTTCTGAAGAAAACTCAGCACTGGTTTACAACCTGTATCATACTGTTTGATATACAAATACATTATAACATGATATCATTCAAATACATTCCACACTAACTGTAGTATTATCTCATTAAATTATCAATGGTCAAGTACTTTATGTTTCAAAATTATGTGAGAACCAATGGGCATCCAAGTGCTGACTGGATCAATTTCTAGTTTTCAATGTGTACGAGGTTTTATCTGATCTGCTATATTTATCCTTGTTGAAGGTAGTTTTCTTTTCTTACTAAACCTAAAAAAACAGGTGACTCACTCAGAAGGTCTCAGCTCCTCTAATCTCCTTAAATACAAAACTCTACTAACTCCCATTGCCTATTCTGTGAATAATCAAAAAAATACAATTAACAAAAAAAAAAAGAAAAAAAAAGAAAACAAAAAAAAGAAAAAAAAAAGAAGAAAAGGCATGGAGAATAGGGGAAATCAGTCCAAAAATACTTCCCCAGAGACTAAATCTGCTCCAGCTGTCTAGAGAGATGACTCCTCACAGGAGAGGACAGGTTTTGAAGCACAGTGGTAGGAGAACACTCCAGCTAGCAGCCACCTGGATATGGTCCTAGGGAAACCTGGACATGGTGACTCTGCCTGAGGAGGGGAACCTCCACCACTCCGTGATTCTCTAACAGACATTTCACAAACTCCAAAATCTACAAGAACGGTAGAATAAGACAAAGGATGCTAACAGTATTACAGCTGATTATGAAAACAAGAGACATTAAATGAAATTTGATGGTAACATATTTAATAAGCTCTGGGAAGGAAAAGATGTTTAACTGGGTAGACATAAATTTTCTGTTGTAATTGTTATGAACTACATATGTATCAATAGAATGTATTGTGTGGCTGATCATGTAAGGAAAAGAGGGGGGTTCTCCTAAAAAACAATCAAAAGAAACTGTACTTCTGGGAACAAAGAGGCAACATTCAAACTACAGTGGAGACGTTGGTCTAACTTCAGCAGTAGTAGACAGACGTAGAGGGAAATAGCTAGAAAAATACAGGTTCCATGAGACCAACCTGACATTCAAGAAAGCTCTATCACACAGTTTCCCTATTCATGTGGGCGGAGTATGCGTATTACAGGACAAGGCAAGAACAGCCCTAATTACTTTGCAACTCCATCTGAACACAAAACAAAACCAGCAACACCGGTGCTTTTTGGTTCACTCAGACACAAGTGACTGTCAGAAATATATTTAAACTCTTTTTTTTTTTTTAAAACCACACTCCATGCACAAATAATTACTTTGGTAATTCAATACAAGAAAGTTATTAATAAGATCTTTGAGGTTAACACCTCTTTCCTAGAAAAATATATTTAACTTTAATTTTTACTTTTACCTTTTGAAATGTGACACAATTTTAAGTTACTTATTACCTAAGAATACTTTATAATTGCTAGTTAGACTACCAATTGCAGAATAATGGAGCATGTACGGAGTCTGTGTTATTTACTAAGTCTGTATAAGAGAGTAGATAACAAAAAAACATAATAGTAAGAACACAATAAGTAAGAATGAGAGACATGAACTTATCCTTCATTAGAAAACAAAACTACACATCTGAAACTACACTATCCTTCAAGACCTTACCTTCTTTTTGTCCCTCATTGAGCCCTTCCCTCGGACCATTATCTTGCATCCTGTTTCTGCCTCAAGCTGCTTAGCTGTTAGTCCTCTGGGCCCAAGGATTCTTCCAACAAAGTTAAACTGAAAGACAAAAAATTAAATAATTTCTATAAAATCAAGTAAATAAAATTAATTAAAAATTTAACAAGATGTATTTCCATATCTAAAAATATCAAGTGTTTAATGGCTTAGGACACCACACTAAATGCCTGAGGTTGAAAAATGAGTTAGGTACTGTTTTCATACATTAAGCACCCACATGAGCCCAACTTTGGGGATACAAGTTTCAGGTGAAACTAGGTCTTTTAGATGTAACAACAGGTATTCTACAGCAGCAGCAATCACGATTTCGTCCTCGTTAAGTTGTACAAGCTCTTACAGAAACTCTGAGCTGCCTTCCCTCACCACTGATGTGTCCAGCCATGCTCATCCGTAGGCCAACAAGGTGCACCACGGCAAGGAAACACCCAGGGGCTGGGTGCACCACCAGACACGCACACAAATTGCACGGGGTGGGAATGCTGGGGTGCCAGGTGAGCTCCCGGCCCACAGTGGCACGGGACCTTCGGCAAAGGCCCCAGCGCTCACTGTTCGGTTGCTCCCTGCTAAGGAGCCTGCAGACAGCATTTTCTTTCCCCATGCCATGTGGTTCTGCTGGACTCAATCTGGCAAGGACATCTAGAGTAACCCTTCTTTATCTACCCACGCCGTGGCATTTCCTTCAGAAAAAACATATGAGGCCTCTCACATATTTATTTTAGGTTTCATGGGCCATGTTTCTTAAAAATATGGTATTGTCATACACACACAGATAAAAACTATGTGGATATGTACAAAAATGTATGTGTATATACAGACAACAAAAGCACATCACTTTTTGTAAGCTGTATCATTTATTCAGTTGTACGTACAAATAAAGCAAGCATTTCATGTTTAATTAGCTGACTTCAGCAGATAGCCCCCCACCTATATTCAACACAGTAATGCCACCATTTAGCCATACACAACATTATTCCCTAGCTATTTTCAAGAGCTTTTTCCCTTTCATTTTTTTCAACCACGCATTCTGAAAATTATGACATAAATAAAGAAAGCACTAAGTGATGGCAGCTTTGAGAACACATAGAAGTACTCTGTGAAAACTGCAGTGCAAATAAGAAGCACCAGCTCAAAGGATAAGTAAACTAAGAAATTTCAGAGTGAACAATAAATTCAAAGAAGAAATTAAGAGAACAGAAACTCTGACATAAGGACGTAAGTCTGGATATTTTAGATCCCAGTAAAAAAAGTTATTCAATGGAATTGTGAAAAATTGTTGGCTTTCATTTCCTCAGCTAATTAAAATTGGGCTTGAGTACTAAAACTCAATATATTTTAAATCCTTATGAAACTGCAAAGACCAGAAATGATTTAAGAGTGAGCAGAAATTATGAACGCAAGCAAATTAAATTTCTTTAACAAAATTAACAGTGTTTCACAGCAGCTAAACTATTCTGGGAATATATACTCCCAAAGTTATTTATTATTGTAAACTCAGTAAACAAAGTCATATTATGATGTCTGAATCAACTACTGAGAAGTGAGGGGGTGTGGAGAAACGACGAAAGGAACTGGTAAACACAAACAGCGAATCCTAAGAAATTAAGGATTATTCAGTAAGGTTTAATAAAGCAATGAAGTAGTTAAAAGTAATAAAGTTTGGCTGTGAAATACTATTAAAATCTTACGTGTCACACGTCTCATGCTTAATACCAAAATTGTATCATTGTCTTACATGAACAGTATCTTACTTGCCTTTCTCCACCAACCACACACCTGCACACTAAAACTTTAGAGATCTGTGCCATTCCACTAATAATGCTAAGATAATATTGCAAAGCTGACTTTAACTCAATATTTTACCCAACACACAAGCTGACTATTGTTATATTCTCAATTTCCCAAGAAAAACAGCAGTCTCTAATGTTTCATTAATTTGGATCATGACTAAAAGAATAATCAAACAATAATACACTTTGGATAAAAATAAATAGAACAATACAGGATACTAAGAAAAAAAACGGACTAATCTGTATTAGTCTCAAGTTTGCAACTTTATTCATGTTGTCTGAACACTACTTAGAATTTCTAGTTGAGAAATCACAGATTTCAAACTTAAAACAACACACTCTGTTGAATGTTAAGCCAGTTCCTTTGCTACTTATTCTCAGGATATGATCCTTATAAAGAGCCTTCACAAATTGTTCCTAGGCAGCTCAACCCCACCTTTTCTTTCCAAACCGTACATATTAGCACTTGGAGTCTGTTTGTATAGCTATTCCTTCCAAAACTCTGCCTGCTCTCATTTCCTCTCTTGGGCCCTAGAATTTGGTCATATCCAAAAGCAAGATGCCTAGACAAGGCAGTACTTCTACTGCAATCTCAACAACATTAAATTACTCAGAATACTTATAAACCACATTCTTATTAACGCATCCCAGGTTGTTTCTTTCCTTCCCTCAAAAATTCAGTTCTTATGTTTGTTTCAACATTCATTGGTCCCAAATACTCTTCTCCATTACCTCAGCCTTGATCCTTTCCCCTCGTTTTATATTAATATTTGTCCTGGTTTTGAGACAATGGGATACAGGACCATACAGTCACCCCAGGACACATATGAAACTTTTATGCCCCCCTACAACAGCATATTCATCTACATTTGTGTAATTAATTCCACATTGTTGACTTCAGGCATAGTAATTTCAAGACAGAATTAAAATTCAAAATTGTCTTTAAAAGCATTTCGTGATGACCTAATATTTTTCTAAGCATACTTTCTATCCTACCAACCAAGTTTTCTTCAACGTTTTAGATACAGACAAAGGAGAACTTTGCAGGACTCCCCTGAGGTGCAGTCTTAACTGACTCATCAGTAATCAATTATGATAGATTAAGCCAATTATTGCTTTAAGAAATTATGCCCTACCTTTTGTATCACTATCAGTATTCAGTTCCACAGACAACCATCTTAAAAGCCGAGCTTAGAACTCATAGAAAAACATAATTCAGACTCTTTTGTCGGAGAGACAGAGCAGTGATCAGCAAGACCACAACTCAGGAACCCAGAGTAAGCTTCCAAGTTAGTTTTGTCAGAATCCAGTTGTATCTGCAGCTACTGCTTCTCTTACCTGTCAGGCCAGCTAGACTATCAAACAGAATTATCAGAAAGAGACATCTGACAAACTCAGAAGACTATTCTTAACCCAGTATTAGATAGTATAAGACTATCTAACTCAGTATTTCTCATGCTCTTTGTCTCATACTGTCACCCAATCACACTCTTCACTGCATTGTGTTTCTCTACACGTAACACAGCAGTGTTCAGGAATACCGTTTCTTCTAACATTAGTACAGAGACAAAGCTAAGAGTATTTCCCTTTAATTTCTGGAAGTGTTTCTCTGCATTTGAGTACTGTAGGATTCACCTCACCCCCAGAGAATTGCTAGTATAGAAACAGCAGCGGTTCAGTAATCAATTTGACCAATTTAAGGCTGCACTCCTTTAAATGTATAGAGCCTCACACATGTTGAAAAGTGAGATTATGTTAAAAATTAAGCAGAAGTGGCCCAAACTAAGATGAACTGCTTCTACATCAACAACACAAAAAAAGCAATCAAATGAAGTCAGTCTCTCCTTCCACAACAATTAATATGTCTCTACACTCAATATATTTTTATATGTAAAATTTTCAGTAGTGGTATTTCACAGCTGTTTTCTTGAGTTTTATTTTCATGTGCTCAAATATTCCTCAACTCAAAATTAGGACTAAAGAAACAACCTCCAGAAGAAGGTGACACACAAACACAAGAGCATCCTAAAAGCCAAGAATTACAAGTGTTTAGTGCAGCTCAGGTGCTGAAGTTCGAACCAGTTACACCCTAGTCTCTGCCTGTTTCTCTGCATCACCACCCTCACATTCCCTTAGTTAGCTAACTTTGCACATTTGAAGTTTTCAGCATGTACAAAACACTACTGGATCCTGCTGGTGTGTAAGACAGTTGTTGCCTTTTTTTGAGAAGATGTCCAAAACACACACCTTGAAGAAAAGAGACAGAACATGCTGGGAGACTGCGCATGAGGATCTTGGTTACTCAAAGCGTTTAAGCAGAAACAAATGTACTGAGAAAAAAAGCTGCTCCAAATCCTAATGTTCCTACCTCTTCCAGGATATTAATGATTATTCTACAGCAACTGACGCTCCCAAGAGTCAACAAAATTTCCATGTGGTGACCTATTAACAAATCCACTGCTGAAGAAACCCCCTGATAAAAACATCTTGTATTCCCTATGCCTAGAACAACTAATTCCTAAGCAAATCAGGTGCTTTTATAGTCCTCACCAGTTCCCACACCCAGAACAAAAGTAGTAAAGAAAAGTAAGAATGAACCATGCCAAAGTCTCAGAGCTGCTGATTAATAAGAGACTGCAATGTAGTGTGTCTGGTTTTTACAGAATGGGAAATGCAGCATTTAAGGAACTTTCCATGCACGTTCATATCTGAGGAACTTCAGGTAGACAAGTACTACTAAATTTCATACTATTATTGTGATTTTTGTATTTTGTGTTTTCCTTTGAAATATGAAAGTAAGATGTGGCAAGATCTAATTTAACTTACAAAAAAATTTCTTTACTGCATTAAGGGAAATGAATTTGAAAAAATTAAATTTGATTGAAATATCCAAATATAGCAAGAAAGAACATAAACACAATTAGTTAATTCAATTAAAAACTCATTTATTCTACCATCTTATTAGCAAATGTTCCAGTGACTTACTAAACATTGGTTTTGCAGAGTCAGTTACTTACCACTGGAAAAAAGCCAAAACAAGCTATTCTTCAAGTCTACTTCAACTTAAGGAAATCAAGAAAAGTCTTAAAAAGCTTTTATGTTCTTTAGGTGCAATGCTTATTTGAGTACTTTTCACACACAGCCTAAACATTATTTTAAGGAAACTCTCAAGAAAAGCTCAGTAGTTCCTCAGTATAAGAAAACCAAAAGATGCTCTACCCTTCATGCTGACTTTAAGCATACTTTTAAGATATAATAAGCAGCTAAATTCAGAAGAATATTATAAACACACAAAGAAAGGAGCCTTTTCTTTACTAATGATTCAAAACAAATGCTTTGTGATGTATCTATGTTTCTAGTAATCTAGCATTTGGTTTCATCTTCTGATCCCCAGCTTAGAAAAATCACGCAGATTCTATTATTTCCTATAAAAAAACCCCCACTGTATTACTACAACTGTAACCATAAGTGTCCACTCTTGATGATGCACCTTCAGTATAGTTACGTCATACACGAAAACAAGTTCTCCATTTTGAGACTACCTTTACATATAATTTCTTTTTTTTTCCATAACAGGACAAAAATTTCAGACTTCTCTATCAGGACAAAAATTTCAGACTTCTCTATCAAGACAAAAATTTCAGACTTCTCTATCAGTTAGTGAGCAGCCTTGCTTTCCCTTATCCATACTTTTTCCCAGTTTTATTTTACAGCCTAGTTATATGTTAGACATATAAGCTGAAAATGGATTTTCATCAAGAGAGAAAACTATACCTTATATTCGGCCTTCTCCATAGTCAAATTAGCTTTCAGATTGCATACTGATACATTAAACAAACTAAAGTATCTCGAAAATGTGGTTTAAAAATGTCCTGGTGGTTAGTTTGCTTTTTGAAGACATGGAGAGCAGCATTTCCTGCTCATTTCACTTTCATATGATTTTCCACACCAAATAAAAAGCATCTGAAGATGAGGACTCTGCATGGTTCAGTGGTTAAAATATGTCACTGTTAAGAAGCAACTAAAAACTGGATGTTATAACAAAGAACATCTGGTAATTTTATCTTAAGCCGCAATGCTGGCAGTCAGTTTAGCCACTTCAGAGGAAACCTTCTATGCCTTCAGACTGCAGCAGTCACATTCCAAGACCATTTAGGAGATAACTTAATCTGACAGTCACAGGCTAAAATGGCAGCCATGGAAATAGAGTAATGAAGAGACAAAGGAACTCCAAGACAACGAATGCATTCAAAACAAAGCGTGATGAATGTGTATGAATGACACTCACAATGGTGTTTGCTTAATGTGAGTACTCTTTGTGAGCAAGATTAACATTACCCCAAGGATTAATAAATTTCTTAAAAGATATAATTAAATTCAAGTATTATTTTCATACATGTTTTTGTACAAAGAAAATCAGCTAATGAATTCAATTGTAACATTTATATGCAAACAAAATGGAAATACTAAAGCAGAAGATAAAAAATAGCACTATGCTGACAAAACAAATACAAGAATGGACTCTGAATCCAATAAAGCTTGCACTGACCCACAAAAATTAGCAAACTTAGGTTTGATTTTTTTCTTTTTTTTTTTAAGGAATATTGTTTTATGAGACTGGTAATAGAGTTATTTTTCTGCATTTCTCAGAAAATCTTGCACTGCTCTCAGCTGAGTCTTAGATACTCATAAAAAAATAAATCAGATACACGTGGCTGATTTGATTTTTTGAAAGTCTAACCTGAAACAAGTATAAAACCAGTTGAGGTATTAGAAAGAAAAACACAGCATACTAAACCATAAGATTGTATACTTTCAATTAGGTAGTTTAGTGTTTAATAAACAAAACTTGTAGAATAAAATTACAGATAGGTACCTTTGAGACTGAATTTCTGAGAAAGTAAGCTGAAACATTTTACAGGGAAAAAGAAATGACGAATGAGCACAATTTACCCTACCTTACGCTGCAAATGCTTCCTAGCAATAACATTTTCTGGTATTTATTCCATTATTATACCATGACCATGTAATCATTTCAACAATGACAACTTCGTAAAAAAATTGGCTTTTGGTTGTTGCTTTTGGGGTTTTTTGTTTTGTGGGGTTTTTTTTGGGAGTGGAGGGGGGATGTTTTGTTAGTTGGACTTTTTACAAGCACAGCTGCAGTGATTTGTATTTCTGTACATGTATGTATATAAACACATATACATACTGTTAGGAGAATTGCATGTACACCTGTACACATGTCATTTGCCAGTAAGATAACAGCAGGGATGGATTAAATACATAACCTTTCAGTTAACATTTAGAGTACCCACTCCCTTCTTTCAGTCACAATATTTTCTGTTGCCACTATCTCATCCCATACAGATGATACCACTACATTTTTTGATAGGTTGCAATTAACAAAACAAAGTTTCTTCTTCCATGAAGAGAAAACTTAAGATATATTTCATGCCTTATTAAATATTTTCAGTGATTCAACACCACACTTATCTCAAGAGAGAACAGCTATACAGCTTTTGTTGAAGCAATAAGAACTACTATCAAATAAAAAACAAGTGCATCCCATACATAACGAACTCAGCAACCACATTACAGATTAACTAAAAACAAAGAAGGCCAAGTTTACATAAACAGCCACTTGTATACATTTCAGAAATCAAGAGGGAAAAGTATAATGTTTCAAGAATAACGCTGAAATTGAGACATCTTTCATTAAGTCCGAGGATTAAATTCGGCAAGTTTGGAACATAGTTAAGAAAAACAGATTATCTGATGAGTTTTCAAAGGGAGAAAGAAGAGGCTGACAAAGCAGATGGTATTATCATTGTCAATACAGTAACACACAATAGTAACCACATTTAGAAGCTAGGTTTTACATACAAACTAACTTTAGGTAGTTGTTGAGACTGCTAGTGACAACATGTGAAGTTGTTTCCTCAAGTCTCTACCAAACCCACCTACTCCTGGCAATAGAAGAGTAGCTACAGAGAACAATGCATGAGAAACATTCTCTCCATCCTTAAATATGGCATGTTTTCTAAGCAAAATAACCAAGTAAAGGCCAAAGTACACATGCAGTGAGTATCAGCATGACACATATAATCTGCTTATGTCAAATATATCCACTTACATTTGCTGTATCTGATATATACCATTCTAATATTACAATCAAAGATAAATGAGAACTATTGAAGCATTTAAGTGAAGTAGTAAATTAGAAATGCTGTGCTGTAAGCAACTTATGCATACAAATGATATTAAATAATCTCTTCACTACTTAAACACAAAAATAAAACAATTAAGGTACTGGAGAACAAAATATGGAATATCAATCATCAGAAAATTAGGTTCTGTCATATTTTCAGTTAGGTACTTTTGTGCTGGATAAACCAAAACAAAACTTATAGCAGATCTGTTGAACTGCCTCTGAGATTACTCCAAGTGTGAGCAATTTAATCCCCAACATTTAATAAAAGGGTCACTACAGCTAAAATATTTATAGTTCCAATTCTCTAAAATTTGAGTTGCCACAAAGAGGAGAACAAAATCTTAGAAAGGAGATAATGAAAAGATTTTTTTTCTTTTCCTTAGTGTATTAAATGGCTAAGCATCATTTTCAGTACATATGTAATGCACTCAGACTGGTTCCATCTTTATTTAGTGTACTGCATACATTTTTAACAAAGATTATAGGGTTGGGGGCATTTTTGGGTTGTTTTTCTTTTTTTTTGTTATAGTTCAGTTACCATAATCACTTTTCAACATCAAAGCCAGATAGTAACTTGTTATGGGAAAGAACTGATAATTATTGTGGGAGTAAGACCAGCTTGGTCTAGTTCAAAAACATCTTTAAAATATGTATTAATGCAAAAACAAAGGATATTAACATAATTGTAATACATTACTAAAACATTGTTCTCCTGCTGCACAAATACTAAGTTAACATTCAGTGTTTTGAAGTCTGATATACTACACAAAAAATATCAGCATCTGGAGGAAATTGAAAAGAACACATTAGTGCAAAGGTTTTGCCTATTACACACTGTAGAGGTTCCAATGAAAAATTCAGCAGAGTAAATGAGTTCCTTCCATACAAACACCTGTATCTATTACTCTTTCCCAGAACTACACTTAAGTATTACATAATGCAGTTAGTGTAGGAGTAATTTTGACAGCATGTTAAATTCCTTTAAATTATGTTATATTTAACTGGGTTTTTAAGCACAGTTTCTTAAGTCAATTAGAATAGTATAGACTCTCTGGTATGTCCAGAAAGGAGAAAGATCTCCAGAAACTTTATCAAACTTATTAGTAAGCACTGTGTTACTAAGAGGAGCAGGAAAGAACAACTTAGTTCTCTGTCCTAAGTACTGGGGTATTTATGTTTCATGGCATGCATGAGTCAGTCCGCCTCAATGCTGTTTAACCTCTAACTCACCTCATCTAGAAAGCTGGTGCCATCAGCACAATTCAAACACTGAATTGTTCACATTATGTTCAGAACCGAATAAAATCTCTTGAATGAACACACACATGCTGCAAGTCAGTTGGCTCACAAAAACTGAGCACAATATTTAGCATTCGTTGGGCAGTCCGTAAACAGACCTTGCCTACACAGACTCTGCACACAGTCTTTAAGAAGAAATGCTGATACAAATGTACCTATGTTTTCCAGTAAAACTTTAATAAGAAGATAGTAAACAATCAGTGATGAAGAGTAGCACCTTGTTCTCGCTACAGGATTAAGAATTGCTGCCTTCCCTTCTTGGACATCAGCAGTAAGTGTTTAATGGTTTAAAGGACAGATTACCGTAACAAACAGTTTGGTCTACCTTAACAAATTGCTTATCTATTATTTCTTACTGGTGATGTTCTCTAAGGAGCATTAAAAAAGGTGGTTCCATAAATAAAAACTTTTAGGATTTTTAATATAACAAATCAGGATTTGTTTCCATTTAAGATTTTGTTACTTCGAGTAGTTCTATTATTTCCTAGATTCACAAGTATTAAATTTTCAAAGGGTAAACCTGAAACCTATTCAACTATTAAGTTCTCTTTGCTAGTACCTTATTCGGGCACTGTAACATTATTTAACAAATGAAATAAATACTACTTCCAGTTGTGTTCTGGAATGTGCCAAAATAAACAGCACACCATATAATTTCATATAGAAAACTGAGGTTATATTAACTGGGTGATTAATTTCAGCAGAAACATTGCTTGCTACAATAAAAACGAAATTGTTTTCATGAAGCACCACCATACAATTAAAGCCCCAAGACCACAGCAACATAACCATCTTAAAATAAAAATATCAACTTACTGCATTTCATAACATCATAGAACAGTTAGGGTTGGAAGGGAACTTGAAGTCTATCTAATTCCAACCCCCTGCCATGGCCAGGGACACCTTCCACCAGACCAGGTTGCTCAGAGCCCCATCCAACCTCACCTTGAACACATCCGGGGATGGGGCATTCACAGCTTCTCTGGGCACCCTGTTCCAACGTCTCACCACCCTAGCAGTGAGGAATTTCTTCCTAGTATCTAATTTAATTCTACCCTCTTTCAGTTTAAATCCACTTCCCCTTGACCTATCATAAAAAACCCTCTCCAGCTCTCTTGTAGGCTCCCTTCACATCCTGTAAGGGTGACACAATTTCCAGACCATAATTCTGCCATGTTAGTTTTTTTTGGTAGAGTTGACTTGCC
>WEKY01002082.1:395525-418217 GCA_013390045.1 Picathartes gymnocephalus | reverse complement strand
TCCCAAACCCAAAAAAAGAAAAAAAAAAAAAAAAAAAACAAAAAACAAACCAAACCAAAATAACCCACTTGCTTTATTTTGGGTGAGGTTGACAATTTATATAGTCAGGGAACTCCCTTTTCCAGACCAGTCATAGTTCAGCAATACATTTGCTGATTTGGTTTTTTTTTTTTCTTTCTTCTAAAAATAGGAATTTCTATTTTTGTACAAAACAATGCCCTGAGACTTTTTCTCTATTTCCATGACTTCTGTTTTTATGTCAGCATATCTTGGGGCTTGTCCTAAGACTGGAGCTGATGTGATAATAATGGTTCTCTGGACATCATAACCATCTGATTTGTTGCTTAGTATATGAAACTCTTTACTTTTCCAGGACTGTTTTTCTGCAAGTTTTACACTGATGAAGGAAAAAAAACCGTAGGAGTCAAGAAAGTTATATTCAATATAAAAATGAATTAAAACAGCTTATATGCTCAACTCAGCACAACGTGCCTATCTCAGTACAAGCAAAGAGGTTAAGGCTTTTTTTCTTTTTTGCAGAAGACCGTTGAGTTCTGGCAATGTGTACATTATATGCAGAGTTTTTGTCCAGCAAAAGTCTGGGTGAGGCTAGACAGTTTGAATTTTTGTATAGTCACATGCAAATTTTATTTCTATATCCATAATGTAGATATGAGTATAATGGATTGTAACTGTTTCAAGTCCTGTCCCTGACATTTGGTACTGGTAGACCCCAGCTAGTGCCTGTCTCATATCAGATGGAGTTTATTCTTTTTTTCCTCTAGAAAGCCATGGAGCAGAGATATAAGTTGCTAGCAAATTTATGGCAGTACAGTGAAGAAGATTCTGAAGTTTTGTTTTAGCACCAGTATAAGTCCATCTCCTGGAGCTTTTGTAGTGTCTTGTCTCTCAGTTCAGTTATTGGGTCAGCCGGAAGCCTTTTG
The DNA here is from genome assembly GCA_013390045.1 of Picathartes gymnocephalus. Taxonomy (NCBI): domain Eukaryota; kingdom Metazoa; phylum Chordata; class Aves; order Passeriformes; family Picathartidae; genus Picathartes; species Picathartes gymnocephalus. The sequence continues at coordinate 417,273 of WEKY01002082.1, read as the reverse complement.
GCATTGGCTGAAGGTAATTTATTTTTTTTAATTGCTTGTCATAATAGTGTGTTTTGATCCACTGCGTTCATTCTCTATTGGGGATTAATTTTCAGAAGAAAACTGTATGTTGTCTAAATCATAAGGGTTGTAAATGTGTCTGGAAAGGTAACCAAAGGTGTACTTTCAGGGAAGATCCTATCTTAAATTGAGATGTTCTCTGGATAATCTAATAATTTTCCATAATTATATATACATCTTAGAGTTGTAAGGATACAAATAAGTCAAGTTTTTAGCAAATACAACTTATTCGTTTTTGGGTTTTTTCACTCTTTTTTTCTGGTACCTTTTGGTTGTGTTGTGACAGGACAGTAGGTTTTTGGTTTGCCGGTTTGGGTTTTTTTGCCAGCAGCATTGAAAGACCCACAGCTAGGCAAGCTGAGAGACACCTCTGATTCTTATTTGACTTTTGAACTCTCTGTCTGTTTTCTTTTGTTGTGGTTTAAATTTCACATCACTCAGAAGTTAATGCTTCTTAAGGATGTAATTTACCTTCAACATGATTCTTCTTGCTGGTGTATAGGTCGTTCAAGCACTGTGGTTCTGATGGGAAAATATGAACTGCAGGCAAGAGTTCCTGCTGTGGAAACAAATAGTGAAACAAGGAACAAATATGGCTTCAGGGTAAAAAATACACTTCTCAAGTTTTGTTGAAAAATAATTAGCCTTCTGTGGAGGTGCAGAGACCATAGAAAAAGCACAGGAGCTGCTCAGTTGCCTGTGATTTGACTTAAAGTTTATGACCTTGAGTAATGTGCCTGCTCAACCACACTTAACAAAAGCATATTTGATGAAATGTTAAACTCATGAATTACATCTCCATGCAAAGCCTTTTTTAAAATTTGTAAAATCAGAAATAAATCAACATCTTCAGACCTCAGCAGAGTTGTTTAAATATGGAATTAAAAGGAACAGGCTGTTTCATCAACAATGACACTTTGTAAACTTACACAGAATGTGTAGCTTTTCTTCAAGTTAAAAAGGACTCTGTATTCCAAGGTATTGTATAAAGAACTGTAGCATTAGGAACCCTGTTTTCTAAGTGGGGAAGATGAGACAGAGGTGAAATAATATTGTGAACTGATGGAAGCCAAAGAAGCAAAACTGCCTCCACCTGGGTTTCTTAATTTCCAATCTAAATGTGTGCCCATTAGGGCTGCAAAAATTTGAGAGCAACTTGTGTGACAATTTGGAGGCTTCTGTATGGCAATATCTGTCCCTGTTTTCCTTGTTGTGAGCATCAGTTACTGGTTCAGTCGTCCTCTCGTTTCAGCCATCAAATCTGAAGAGTTACTCCCAGTTTATACTTATAAAACAGAATTTACTTGAGAGAATAAGCATGCTGTCCTTGCTCACAGAGCAGCTAGGGCTGGTATCCCTTCCATAGACCTGTCAGCCCAAGGCCTTGCACGGCATTGGGAGCCTGTTCTTCTCTCTTGTATTGCTTCTCGAGTTTTATTTGTCTGCTTTAATGTAATATATTGGAATTGTTGCTTATTTCATGTTGAGGATTTTTTAAAGTAGTTGGGTACTGCTTGAAACAAAAATAGGAAATGTGTTTTCTTTGACTAGATGTTAGAATTACCGTTTAACAATGAAAACAGTTTTTGTTTTCTTGGAGAGCTTTTACCTTTGTTTTTCATGTATTAAGCATCATATCTGATGCTAAAGTATTGTATAAAACATCTTTGTTGAAAACTGGAAATTTCCCTGTAAAGCTGGATAGATTTTTTTTTTTAGGTCACAAGAAAGTTTGAAATGCACAATAGTTCTAAACATTAACTTTTCACTTTGTCCCTGGAACTTTTGAAGAGAGACTTGCATTTTTTGGCATTGGTCAAGTAGTCTGGTCTTGATAGACTTGCCATCTATAGTGTCTTTGTATTAAGTATTCCCCCTGGGGCTCCATCTTGTGTTTTAATTCCCAGTTTGTTGCTGATGTATGGGCTCTTCTGTTAAACAACTTTTATTTTCTATGCCATTATGCCTACATACTTTACTTGATTTGTGTTGCATAGAGAGTGTTTCCCCTTGTTGTGTTTGGAACTGGTTTGTAATAGGGTTATTGTTGTGTAATTGTGACTGAAAGTTACAACTTCATCAACAAACACAAAGTGCTTGTTCTGTTTGAAAACTTGTGTTTTATACTCATCGTGAGCTATTTATCCATTATGTGCTGGTTTTTATCATTTAAATAAAAGAAACCACTATTTCATACACGCTGCAACTTAGGAAGTATTAAAGATTCACTGGTATGTAGAGCACTTACTGCTGTGAACACAAGTGAAGAGCTTCTGTAAACAATTGATTCAAGATTTCAAAATAACACAAGTGCTGAGAAAACTGCTGCTCTCAACTATACTGTCACATTTCCATGGATTAATGAGTTACTGTTTGTTATCTCAGTGATAGTGACTGTCTGAGTGCTCAGACCACATCACAGATGTGCTATAAATTCATAACCTCAGATCTCTCTTTAAATCCCAGTTCTTTGGCGAATACAATGTGCTGAGGAGCATATTCACAGTTACTGAAGTTCAGCTGATAGGCACTGACTTGCTTCTGTGTCTGAGCTGTAAAATGACAAATGATTGAAAAATATATCCTTTTTGCCAAGATCAGAGATTTCTGCCTGTAATTGTAGACTGCTTTAGAGCAATTCAAGAAAATATTCAGATATTGGCTGGAGAATACATTCATTCTTCCAAGTTGTGAATATTCCACCAGTCTGTGACTCTGCTTTTGTCACTGTTACTCATGAACTTAACTGTGTTCAGCGGTCCCCAGCCTCCTCATGCTTTCTAGTCTTCCTGCCTGTCTTACTTAACCCCCAGCTTCATTTACACTTTTATCCTGCACTGTCTGTGATGGAAAGCACAGTAAACATGAAGAGAACTCCTGGTCTGTTGAATCCATTCATTGGGTGTACCTGTGGTGGGCACATTAGTCTGTAGATCCAGTCAGGCTTGCAGAACTGGTCAGTGTATTTGCTCTGGAGCATGTTCCATCTATTTACCTAAGTAGGTAGTATTGCAATTAAAATTTCTTTCAGTAGCTTGTCATTTTGAAATTATGCTTAAAAGTTCCAGAAGGTTTTTGAAATGCAGACTGGCTGTGTTTGGCTTGGGGTAACTGAATGCTGCATCCAGTGCACATCACTCCAGTGTCTGCTGGATGATGTTTTGGTATTTAGGAAGATGCAGCATGTTCTGTGTGCAGACCCAGACATATAAACTCTCACACACCGTGTACATTGTCGCTGCACATCTTCAGCTTGTGTGGTATGCACACTTGTGCGCGCCCACACTCTAAACCTTTGCAGGTCAAAAAGGGAGGATAAACTTTTGAACCCAGCTGCTTCCAAATTAAGGACATGTGCAGGGACCACCAAAGCTGGGGTTACCGTATTCCAGAAGAGTGCCGGACACTGACACCCACATCTTGTACTGTAGGAGACTTCTTGTTCTTCCCTTAGAGCCTGAAGGATGATGCCTTGGAAACACGCTGTCCTCTTTGCCCTTTCTTTGTCACCAGAAAGGACAGGCAGCAGTTTGGTGACTTCTCCCTTCCTTATGGAAATGGGACTGATACAGTAATCAGGATGCTACATATGGAGCTTTTTAAATTACTGCTCTTCAGTCTTTTGTTAGCCTTCATTATTCCTGCAGATTTTTTCCAAGTCACAAAAATGACATTTTTAATATGCAGAATTAAAAAAAAAGGCAATATGAAGAATACATTTTTGTCAATAAGCTTTTACCTTTTAAACCAGTTATCTTAGTTTCTGCTCTAGGTATTTTAATTGAAGATTAACTACTGTTAAAGAGTATACAAATTTAGGTAGTATATATTTGAAGTAGTAAAATAGGGCTGAATATAAGCTGGGAATAGAGTGGCCTGCCCATTATAATTTTAGATTGCAAAGCACAAACTAACCTTCATTTGAAGTCAGCACAGCTGACTGAGAGACTCTTCTAATGTTAAGGCAATTTTAATTTTTTTGTTGTTGTTCTGATGAAGTTCACTAGAAGTATACTTTGGAGTTGCAAGCTGAGCAGTTCTTACCTCGAATGTTTGGTTTTCTCTGCTGTGTTTTTTAATAAAAAGTTGTTGGGTCAAAGCTGCTGCATGCAAACATGAAGCAAAATGCTAAAAATAATTTTTATGCTTCTTTTGACTTTTGCTAACATGACCTTGGTTAGATCCTTTTTACCCACTACTGGAAATAAGACCAGTTCATTTCTGTTTGCAGACTGATAATTTCTCTTGCATCTTTAGCAGCCTTGGGTACCACCCAGGTTGTCTAAAATGTGGGCATTCAAGATGTGGAGGCTGGTTTTTGTTTCAGAGGGAGGGAGCTGAGGACACTGCCTCATTCTAACCACATCTCTTGTCTCTTGGGCAAAGTACCTGGTTACCTTCCAAAGAGAGAGGCTGGTGTCTTCCTCACAGTATACCATATTTCATCCAAGAATAGCTGTCCTGGGGAAAATCTTGTTAAGACTTACTGTTGAAACATATTTGGAAGGAATTGCATCTGGTAGGTTTTATAAACTCTCAGATTTTTCTTTCTCCTTAGAGTTTTTAGTAGAGCTTGAATTTTAGCAGCATAAGTATTAATGTAAACTTCTTGTAGATCCATAGCCTTGATGAACTGCATGTAAAACACACTTTTATGAACACTTTGAATTCCCTCATCAGTATGCAGGATGAGGGAATGCTGCTGCTTCCATTTTGATCCCTGAAAGCTGCAGTAGCCTAAAAAAGCGGGAGCTGGTGCTTGTGCTGGCATATTAACCTGCATGGAGATGTCATTCCTGGTTGGACCATTCCCTTGTGCAATGCCTGAGGTAGCCCTGCACTGTGCCTCAGTCTGCAGGACATGGAGAGCTTTAGAAGAATAAGGCTCAATATTGTGGTGTGCTGCAGACTTCCCCCTGTGCTGCCTGCCTGCAAGGAAAGAACCTGGATAAGATAGGACCTTGGGCTTGACTTAACATGGTGTAATAGCCTCTATGTTCCTAGGTTTGCACAGGCAAAGCTGTTATTGGCCAGGGCTGTGCCCTTTATCCATGACACTTCTGCAGTCCTTCCCTTTTCTTGTTGGTTTTTTTTTTTTCTTGTTCTTCTTGTTTTCCCCCTCCTCATAAGGAGGAAGTGTTTGAACTACAGATTTGCCATAATTCTGCTGCAAAATCAGTAACAGCTGTTGGAATTGTAAATAGCTTCTTGGTTGCCGTCAGAGAACCTGCAGTTGATCAGCTCTGCCCTGAGCAATAACTGGAGACATCAGGGCTCTAAATAGAGAACACAGATGGGTATTGGAAGGGACAGGGCTTCCTTTTACTGGATGACTTTTCAGTTGCTGTGAAGTGCAGAGTTGACTGGAGCAGTGTCATAATGGGAGCTACAAGGAAGATGTAGAGGAGCTACCAGAGAAAATGTAATTTGAATGTGATTTTTTTTTTTTTAATTCTCCCCTTTCAAAAATCCAATATTCTAGGAAAACTCAGTGGGCAGAAGATATTCCATGCTTTCATTGGGTCACTCTGCAAGTTATTTATAATGATAGGCTAAACATGTTCCTGTGTTGTATTTCAGTAATTTAGGCTATCATAAACATTGATATGTTAATACATGGCAGACGTTTAACAATTATTTGTCAAGAAAAATAAATCTTCAGCTCTGACAGCCCCTGCTCCTGAAATGGACTGTATTAGAACCTAAACTTAATGAAATCAATAGTCATCACACAGGATGCTGCCTTTGTGGTTTTGGTAATGAGGCTGATTTATTCTAAACTTGCTTGTGTGTTTTGGCTGGTCATATTACATCTTCTGTAATTTAGTTTTCCTCTCCTTCAATGCAGCTTTTTGCTGCACTCCCTAGAAACACCATATTTATTTGTGGGGATTGGATTTTTTTGCAGTGCAAGTCAGAGTGAGTTGGTGTGTTGGAAATGTGCAGTGGCTCTTCAATCCAGGTCATCACTCCACAGAGCTGGGTTGGCTCTGGTAACACCTGGCAATATAAGTTGTGAGCCTTTTCCCTTTCACGGCTGAATTTGGACCCAGACACTCAAACAGCTTTGCACTGGTAGTGGCAATCTTGTCCATTAGGTTTCTGTAATTTGTTCTGTTCCAGCCAGCCACCTGTATCAGGACACTTGTTTATAATTTCTGCATCAGAGCCCTGTGAATTGCCTACATCTTATTTCTAAACAGTGTGATCAGCACCTCGAAATTTCAGAAAGATGAAGAGAGTCTTTTGGGGTGATGGCTCAGGAAAGCTAATCTCTTTCAGCCTAAATATGATCTGCTTCCCTGGCCTTGGACAGAGGCTGTACCTGTTTTCTGATATTTTACTTGTCTGGGTTTTAGAACAGTCTGTGCCCCAGGAAGAGTGTAATGAGGAAGGAAACCCAGCCCTTGGGTGCTTGCCTAGAAAAGTGGAAGTATTGCTGTGGCATGGATAGAGGTATTAAGTTATTAATATGTGCTAGGTCTGTGTCTCTGTATGTCTGCAGCTTCTCATTTAAAGTCTGACTTACTGTGCCTGTCCCTTTATAAACATATCACTGCTTATGTTCAACTTGGTTGGCATTGCTGTTTATTTGGAGCCCAAGTACTATAAAGTAATTATTAGAAAACATTAACTTTTCTATTCAAAGTTTTATTTCTGGTCTTTGTACTTATTGAGGAAAAGCATGAAAAGATTGAACTAAGCCTTGATATTTAGGAGGGAAGTATAAATAAATTATTAGTTTTAGAATAATGCTTATATCAATTTTAAGCATTTTTATTTGTAGAGTGGACTGATGACTTTGCATTTTTGAAATTAACAATATTGAAGCAGCTTACAGAGTCCCATTCTGCAAATCATCCCCACCCCCCCCTTTCTGATAATCATTGGCTAATTTATTTCTGTAAGAACATTTTAAAATATTGTAGTTAAATAATACAAAGATAATAACATTAAGGCTCAGTAGTGTTCTACCAGCATGTGAAAAGCATAATGTCTTAATTGAAAGAAATGCAGGAAACTTAGTTATTGGAAAGTATTTTTCACTGCTAGAGGACTTGTGAGTGACTAAGAAATTTATAGACTTGCGTTTTTTATTTTTTAAATAAAAGCCAGATACATGTCTTCATCGTTTGGCTTGTTGAGTCAATTTACTTGGATGGAATTTTTCAACATTTAAAACAAATTAAAATTCATGAATCATTTGTGCTTAAAGGCACAAGCTTTTATAGATACAGCGGTTAAAGACTTAACTGGTTACATACATAAATATTGGTTTGGATATGTAAATTTTGTACTTGCTCCCTTAAAAAATGCAGATGAAAGTTTAAATAGTTGGGATACAGCTGTGATTACCTGTTATACAGTAATTGTTGTGCTTAAATAACTGTTTATATTAGCATTGTATTGTCTCTTTCTATCTTGTTTCCTGCAAAAGCAGTGACTACTTTGCAGGACAGCCGTGAAGGAAACATTCCACCATAGCAGAATGCAACAACGTGGTTTGTAAAGCTGTTTTGGGTTGCCTTAGTCACAGTCTGCAATTTCTTGCCTCTTAGAGAGGTTTTTCAGTTTTGCTGTGTTGATCGATATTCACTCTTGAACTCGGGTTTTGCTGCTCTGTGCTGATGTGGTGTGACTTGTTCAGGAGGGGAAGGTGTAGTTTCAACCAGGGTACATCGATGTTAGATTACAATCAGCATTGTTTTATTCTGTGGTAAATGCAGCATGTGAATTTTTTAATTGTTTTAATTATTGTGGCCAGTGATTGCTGGTACAACTAAGTGAGCTTTTCCACAAACATTTTGTAAACGTGGCAGGCTTTATTGTGAGGTTTTAAACTGTGCTTTCCTGGAATTTGCTTAAAAACATGACTCTGGGAACGTAGGTGAGCAGTCAGTGGATGTCAACAGAAAATGACAATTGTTCCAGATCAAAATGTCTGTTCTCTTTCAAATCTGTTACTTCAATAATATTTTGAGGATTTTCTGTAGTTCAGTATTCACTTAGGAAGCTCATTTCTCTGCTGCTGTAGTACCGAGACACCCAGTCACTGTAGCACAGCTCTGGGCACTGTGTTGGTGTTCAGAGAAGTACCAGCTAGGGCTTGGTTTTTTCTCTGGACTTCTTTTGCAGAGAACAGGGTGGAGCAAAGTGAGGGGTTTGTGGCTATACATGTGCAGATGCATAGGTACTGCTGAAAACTTAAAGTAGTTATATTAGAATGTACAATTTTTAAGTAAAAAGAAAAGTAAAATAGTAGACCAATTGGGAAGCAAAGCCAGAGTACACCCTTTAGGATGTTCCTTACTAAGGCTGCTTTGTATGTAATGTCCATAATTTGTACGTAGAAGTCCATAATGGGCTTTCACTGAAAGCTTTGTTCATTTTCTGCAGAAGGGATTTTTTTAAAGAACATTGGAATTGTTGAGAATGAGTTTTGATACATGAGCCAAGTAATTAGTGTTTGAGCATCCACTATAAGTGAAAACACAGTGCCTGTGAGATCAAGCCTGTCCAGTCTTGTCCCTCAAGTGGCCTCTACTTATTGAGTGACCCTGGCTTTTCTCATGCAGCCTTCCCTCCTGTTTGACTGAGATCCACCTGTGGATAGGCTGTGACTCTGGGAACCTCACCCAGGAACACGTCTGTGCCCCATGGAGCTGCTGCATCTGGGGGTGTTTGGGTACCCCTTTCTGATCGTCACCAGTTTCGGTGTTGGCTGTTGGTCTTGGCAGACTCTGAAAGACACTGGGAGGGATGCACACTGTGGAACTGTGAAGAGTCATTTTAGGGAAGAAGTATATGAATAATAAAAGAGAAAGAACTGCAAACATTTGAATTTATCTTGGTAAAACAAAATTATACAAATTTTTAGTGGGGCTTTTTTGGGAGAAAGCCATAGAGGAGAAATTTATAGTTTATTAAAAGACGGAAAACTTCATAGTAACCCAAAATTCTCATGCTATTTATTCTCCTCCATCTCCTACATTTTATTTCCCTTGTAATAATTAGTTTGAACTTTCCTCTATTTTGCTGGATCAAGTAATTTTCGTACAACTTTGGGATTTTTTTCATATGTTTTAAATCTGTCTTCTAAATAATGTTTTTTATAACCAAAAAAAAAAAGCCATGAATACATTATAATTTCAATTTTCATGGTGTGTGAAAGATTTCTGCACTAGGTCTTTATTGTTTTTGAAGAATTCATCACCCTAGTTAAGAAGCTTAATATAAATTAAAGAAGGTATTAAGGAACATTAAGACATCAAAATGTGGAGCGTTCTTTTCCTTTCGATTGCTCCAAATGCAAACAAGTTGAATAAAATGCTATCAAAGGGCCTGTTTGGAGAACATTGAGTGTCTTTACAGCTGTGCTGTAGAGAACCTCTGGTAAGAGCATAATTTAAATAAAAAGGCCTTTCTTTCCTCTTCCTAATTCTCTTTGTTATGGTGACAACAGAGTACAAGCCCGATAAAAATTTAATCACCTTATCTTTTTAAAGCAAATTGCATATTTGTTTACACACAATATACATAACATGAAAAAGCAAAAGCTGCTATTCAATCCCCCTCCCCTTCTAATCGCCTTAAAGGCCCTTGCCTAGAAGTTTAAAAAAAATATATATTTAAATGTTTTATTCTTTATTCTGAAGTCCCATTGTTCAGGATTGCTTTAAAAAGGCAGCCCAGGGGAAGATGAATATCACCAAACTTAAACTCTGGACCAGCGCTGAGCAGCAGCTGCCTGGGATGTGTCAGCGGAGTTGGTCCAGCTTAACTGGCTGCTGCGGTGCGTCCTCGACATCAAGAGTTGCAGGCGAGGTGGGAGGATTACAGACGGGCCTGTGGATCGAGCACTTTGATTTGGAGCTGCTTTGTAATGAATTGCCTTTGATTCTGTGTCATAGCTGCTAACCTGAACTTTTTCTGCATTGTATACATTTCTGAGAGGCTGCCGTAGGAGATATTGGGCACTGTTGCAGGTTTTGTTGTGGTTGTTCCCTTTTCACTGGGATGATGAAGTTTTAGGCCCTTGTGTTGAATGCAAAACCTGTTTTTAGTTGTTTCTGCTCACCTTGGTGCACACAACATGAGCATTGTTGGTTTTATTTATTCACTGTTTAATAGGTACTGGAGTGCTGACAAAAACACAATCAAAAGTGCCTTCTGGCCCACTGCTGAGTGGCTCTGGGCTGAGGAACTCCTTCAGTGGATAGAAATTTACTGCCAAAGGGATATTTTATGGTTTTAAAAATTATGAAAGCTCCTATGCTTAGTGGTTCTTTGATCTATTCTTACATGTTTATAATATTTGGGGCATGTTTGTGATATTGTACCTCTTGATCTGAGAATTTAATCAGCAAGGACTACCTCAACAATAAAACTTGTGCAAATCTCTCCTGTACAACAGTTATCATAGACTTTCCCAAATTCTACTCTGTGTTTGTATCTGCGTGTTTCTTAGTACTCTTCCAGGAGAAAGAGAACTTAGGAGATCCAGTGACAATAATTGTGATTTCAAGACACTGTTCTTACTTTGAGTGTTTTGAATGGTCTTGGGTATTCACACTGACCTGCCTGTAATTTTTCTACTGTTGAATTGTATGAAGAGTCTGCTTATAATCCCAAGCTTCCAACATTGCATTTATATGTATTAATAATTTGATTCCTTATTAGTTCCATTATTTTTTCATAGTTGCTCCTGTTATGCACTGGGCATTTTCCATGCATTCAGTTTTTGCTTCAGGGAGCTTGAACAATGTGTGGGCTAAAACCACAGCACCAGTGTGAGTGATGACTCTCCCTGCAGATCTTCTGAGAGAGTGAGTACAGCACTTAGGCATGATCTCAATGGCTCTGTGGACCTTGAGTGGCCATCAAATGAAAACAGAGTTTTAATAATTGTTCCTGTGATACATCAGATGGTATAATTGCAACTTTGTTACTGTACTGAAAGCCCATGCAGAAATTAATTTGAAAATTTCCTCTAGGCTAGTGGAACAGTGTTGGATTTGAGGCCAGAAATATGATCAGAGTGGTTGTCTTTTAGCTCTGACAGTTGATCCATTGTATTGTGTGTACACTTAATTTGTGTAGACTAGACCTAGTGCATGGTGTATGGAGTCTCCCTGTAACCTGTATTAAGGTTAGTCCCTGCTGCACAGAAACACAAGGTTTTGTAGAGCACACAGCTCATAGTTGTGTTCCAAGAGTGCAAGGTAGGAAGTCATACACTCTTAGGGAAGTTGCTCCAGGAGGACTTGGCCAACAAATGGTTGTGGTGCACTGTGCAACAGCAGATGTGTTGGCCTGTAAAATGGGGTCAGGTTTGGTACTCTCAACTGATTTCTGCTGAAGGATGGCCAACTGGCCAAGAAATTAAGACCTTAAGTATGTCACTTCATCTCCATGGTGTCATTTAGGGCTGAAGGGTATTTTGGATTAGGGTGTATTTTGGAAAACCCATTGTGGGAACTGCAAATATCCTTCTGAAGTGTGTGTGGGCTTGTGTAGATTTACTTAAGTAATGAGATGGATGCAGAGCAGTGGTGTGATATATGATGGGGATTTGTCAAGTTCAGAAGTCTGTCCTGCCACGTGGCTTCAGATGACCTTGGTCCGTTTGTACCTGGTGTTAAATAGTTGCATTTCATTTTTGAAAAACAAGGTTAAAAATGTGGTCATATTTTGTCAATTTGGGAAATCAGATAATATATCCTGGTCATCTTACTGGAAATTGAGAAGTATGAAGCTGAATGAATGGCATGCTCAATGCACTGTGTTATGCTGGGTCTCCTCAGTGTGGATGACAGGTTTAGGAGGAGGAGAGGAGAGGGAAGAGGCAGGCAAGGCAAGCACAGGGAAGTGCACCACTGATACCCACTCAGCAGCCAGCAGCTACAGTGTGGTGCTGGAGTCTGTGCTCCATTTGTCAATATGAAAAATATCAGACTGAAAATCAAGACGCTGACTTCATGTAGAGGGTATGGCAGACTAATTAAAGAAAAAAATGTGTACCAGTTGAACCTATAAAACTCTTCCTGACCTTGAAAAAACTCCCAGAGAGCTGTGGGAAACTCCAGTCTGTCCCCTCTGAACTTTTTTGTGTTGTTGTTTAAATATAGTAACTGCTTTTTTAATTAAAAAGAAAAATTAGATGGCATTTCAAATTGTGTCGGTGGTGCCTTGGGGACCTATTACAGTACAAATTACCCTCTACTATTTACTGAGGTCTTGTTTACTATTGTGTGAAGTGAGGGTTACCAGTGTAAGGATTTGGGACAAGAAGGGCCCTTCTTTGAAAGTCTGGCTCTGCACATGAAAGTGATGCCAGCAATTGGAAGCAATTTGTGGAATTGTTTGATTATATTAATTATGGTACCAGCAAACAGTGCTTGGGAAACAGTTTTGTTTTCTTGCATTCTTTCTTGATTGCTTGCAGCAAAAGCCAAGATACAAAATGTGCCCTGAAGGACTGCTGGAGAGCGCAGTTCAAGCCATTGTGTGGAATTGGCACTGACCTTGAAAGGGTTGTGTCCGGCTTCATGGGAGAGTTTTCCAAATACAACTTCAGCCTGAACTTCACCCAGGTCAGCTTCTTAAATTAAAACAGCTTCTGTCTTCCTCATCAAGGAAGATTGGCTCTTTCCTTGCAAGGTACAAGCCTGTAATGAAATCCATGTTATTTCCAGTAGTACCACTTCTTATAATAATGTCTTTCAGTCCAAAAGTCTGTATAAACTTAAATTGATACACAAGACCCAGTCCTGCTCACTACTGTGCTGCAGCCTTCTCTGATGTAGTGCAGGGCAGCTGTTCCCCAATTTATGGGAAGATGTTTTACTTGTTAAGGATTTCCAAGCAGTCTGCCGTGCTGAGACTGCAGGAATAGTGCTGCTGATGCAGGCTGGCTGTCACAACACTGTTTGGTTGGGACATGGGGCAGTCTACTTCTGCTCAAAGCGGCTGTAAGATTTTTTTTTTTCTTGTCTCTGTCATTAAACAGTGAATTTTGGATGTTTTGCGTAGATCCCAAATAGCACACTTAGGATTTAGCACATTTGGAAGGAAGGAGTCTCCTTTTTTGTCTTCTTGGAGGCTGGTTGCTCCCTGGCCAACTTCTTGCTGTAGCCCTATTAATATTCACAAGCCAGGCAAGGTGATAATAACTGATCTTGTACTGGCCAGAAAAGAAAAATTACTCTTCTCTGGAGTTTGAAACTCTAGTGGAATATTTGAGAGAGTTGACAAGAGATGTGGGAAAGGTGGTGCGAATTCAAAATAGAATTACTGGAGAATTGTGAAGGGATTTACATAAGTAAAATTTGTTGCCTGATCTGTGAAAGTAATTGAAGCTCAAATCCTGAGCTCCTGAGGGTAGCAAGGAAAGGAGTATCCCTTGTTTCTTGAGTGAATCTCTGGTAAACTCTTATAATGAAATTGTCTTGGTAATCATATTATACTTGTTATCATGGTGATGAACACCTAGGAACAGAGTAGATTGGCTCCTGTAAGAGAACTTAAATCTTCTGTGTAGAAAAGGTTTATAGGAGTTGACCCTGATGTCAGGCAGAGAATTCCTGCCTCAGCCTGGGCTCCAGTTAGCTCAGGACAGAGTTTCACCCCTGCTCTTTCTAAAGCACAATATATTCATGATAGGCAGATGGGATGCCAAGCTAGATAGGACCAGCAGTCTCAAGATGACCCATCATCCAGCCCACTAGATGTGTTGTGGTGCATCTGAGGTCCCGATTATGGTGTTTATGGGTACAGTAACATAGTACTTTTGTCCTTGGAAGGCTCACAAAGATCTTGTTTTTCCTGATCAGTTTGGGGTTTATTTGGTTTGGGTTTTTGTTTTGTTGGTGTTTTTGTTTTTGGGGGGTTTTTTGTTTGGTTTTTTTTGTTTTTCTGGGATATGGAAGGTATGAAATTACATTGATAAAGTCAAAAGGTAGGATTTGGGGTATCTGTAGCAGAGGATGAGAGAAGCAGGGTTACTAACTGATGTAAGGAGTTGAAGCAGCAGGATGTTATATTTTGTTGTTCTTGTCCTTTCTGCCTGACTGCAGAGGTAACTGTAACAGGAGAGCTGGGCAAACAGATCCTCTCATTTTGGAATGCTTCTGCCTTTTGTTTAAATCAAAACTCTGGAGTGTTACTTTAGGGATATTACATGAGCTTTTCAAGTTTTTAGGGTGCATAGAAACAGTTTTGTAGAACTGCTGACATGTTTTGGGACTAGTTGGAAAACAAATGTGTGCTTTCTAGTGTATTGTGGGATGCTGAGAATCAGTTCTTACAACACTGGTATTTCTATTAATTTTGCTGGAAACCAATGATAAATTTATTATTCTTATTAAAGTTGATCAGAATATGAAATAAATGGGAGTACTGCTCTATTTGAACCTTGTACACTTCATTGGACATAGGTAACTATGTTTTTTAAAGAATGGATGTTTTTTAAGGATGGATAAATACATATAGCTGTTGCAAGAGAAGAAAAATGAATTAGTTTTTAATTGTGTTGTGCTGAAATACAGGAGTCTTGAGTCCTGCAGTACTGGCAAAATGCTTCTATTTCCTTTCAGTGGTCTGTTATTGGAGTAGGCTGAGGGAGAGGCTGGTCTTTATACACCCTCCAGTCCAGCCCCTCTGCATCAGACTGTGGCATGGATGTCTCCATCTGGGCCTCTAATTATTTCTGATTTTCAGGTCAACCAGCTTTTGTACTCTCTGTTAGTAAGAGTTGATGCAGGCACACACTCTCTAACTGTGTAATTAGGGTTCAGGTTCTGAGAGTTCAATTTAAGGAAATCCTGAAATTGTGCAAACCAGCTGTTACAAATATTCCATTGTGAGTGAGGATTATCCCCAACACTTTGCCTCTTTCAAGTTTTTCTCTTTTTTTCCTTCCCTCGGGAGGAAAGAAAAATGTCTGCCTGTCATATTAAAAGGTTACATTTGCCTTGGATAAAAATTATTTCTAACATCAAATATGCTACATTAACTTGTTCTCTGATGTTCAGTCATTTTTTAACATTTGAATGTTGACAGGAAACAAGAAATTGCATGTAGCTGAGTCTTCTACCTGCAGCCTTCAAAGGAAGTGAATAGGATATTTTGTTTACAGAAAGGAGAAGCAAGTTCACTTTCCCACTGAAACTCTGCTCACAAATTCCTGAATGGAATGGGAGGTTTGGCAATAGTATCGTCAAGTCAAGAATAGTCTAGCGATTTCTTCGTATGTAATGTAGAAAGGAATATTTTCTATTCCTAGAGTAGCTGCTGGCGTAGCCTCAATGTGCTTTTTCATAACAGCATGGTGAGGATCCTGAGACAGCACGTTTCCAGCAAAGCATGGCAAGTACCAGTGCAGGGTAGGATAAACTTTTAATTTTGGCCTGAAAGCAAAGTTTTCATTAATTGGGAGCATTGAAATCTTTTAACATGATTTTTTTTTTGTCCTGTTAAAATTCTAGATGCTGTAAGAAAACTGTGTAATCTTCCATGCAAATACTTTCCTGTTCACCAGCATAGTTAGCAATAGTCTTTTTTTTTTTTTTTTTTTTCTTTACAAGTGTGCACAAGAGAAGGGAGTTCTTGAAGTTCAACAAAATAAATTACTCTCCCTGCCTGTGCTGGACAGCATGCCCTGCACCTATATTATTACACCTGTTTTCAATGATGGGTTTATCAGTTGCTTAAAAATTACCCCTGTCTCTGGCTGGGCTACAAGGAGATACTGTATTATCTTGCTTCTCATCTAAAGTGTGTCTGGCATTCAGTCTTTAAAATCTTGCATTCACACACAGTGTTTCGTTAGCTTTGAAGGAGACAGAACTATTCCTAAATATTGAAGAGAACTGTGAAAATAGGAAATGGGAATACAGAGATGAGAAATCTGAAAAATTAAGTTGGAAAAGAGGGAGAGGTAAAACTCCTGAAGGGCTAATAGCAAGTGCATTTGTGAGTCAAGGAAGAATGAGCTGGACTTCAGAAAGAAGGAACAGAGACCACCCTTGGAGACCTTCTGAAGGAGCAGGGAAGCAGAAGGCTAATAAGAAAAAAGGTCAACAAATCTGACAAGGGATGTTGATAAGGAACGACAGTATTAAGTGAAGGAGGATGTGTAGTGGAGAAGTTAATAGTGTAAAAGGCAAAGTAGA
The DNA here is from genome assembly GCA_013390045.1 of Picathartes gymnocephalus. Lineage (NCBI taxonomy): Eukaryota > Metazoa > Chordata > Aves > Passeriformes > Picathartidae > Picathartes > Picathartes gymnocephalus. The sequence continues at coordinate 401,041 of WEKY01002082.1, read as the reverse complement.
GACCAAGGTTGCAGGTAATAGATGAAATAAATATTTATATGGAGCAAAAGCACAGAGGTGCTCCTTCACCCTGCTGTTGGGTGAGCAAAATTAGAGGAGCAGATACTGTGTCAGCTTTCATCCTCCTCCCAGCTGAAGCAGCAGTAAAAACAAAGCAAAAGTGAGCCTGGTTGTGGTGCTGTGTGTGGGTGTTGTGATTTGTGTCCGGGCCGGCGTTCCCGTCCGGCTCAGGTGGAGCCTGTCCCGGCCCGCCTGGCGATCACCCGGCTCTGCCACGCCTGCTTCACCTGAGGGCACAACCTGTGTCCGTAGGAGTAACCTCACTGCAGGGAGGGAGGGGGGGAGGGAGGGGAGCTGAACTGATTCTGTATAGATTAAACTGGATTGTATCTATGCACAGGAAGGGGTCCAGAGTTCTACAGTGTGGAATTTCCATGTGAAGTTGTTAAAATCTGCGTGTTTCTATGCAAACTTCTTGTGTGAGCAATTGTAAAGCTTGATGCTGCCATTCATTTAGCTGTGTAAGGTGGTGCAAATCATTAAGCTGCTAGCTTTTTATTTGTGAAAATTGTATAAAATACTTTGTTTTTTAAAGTATGTTATTCAATTTTCTTCCTTTATTTTGTGCATGTGAAGTTTTTTTGGACTTGGAAAATATTTTTCCTCATGTGGTATTGCTTTTTATTTGAATTTGAAAATGCATCTTTTTTATTATTATCATTTATAAATGGATCAGTTTGGACTAAATCCTTCAGGCCATTCTGAGACAAAGGATATTAAAGAGTCTGTATTTTTATTTGCTAATTATTAACAGTAGTTGAAAAGAATTAAATAGATTACACTGTTTTACAAATACATTTTCATGTCTAACTTGAGTTAGCAGATGCTGAAAGTATATTTTGCATAAGACCTTGTCTGGGCACTTCTTACAGACATGGTTCTGATGGGTGGGAGTGAATTTGCTAAGCTTTTAAATATCTTATGTGCCTTTGAGAATGGCCCATTAATAATATTAATACATAGGTATTTTCCATTGTTGTATGCAAGGCATTTTTTAGAACTTTGAAGCTAAAGTCTTTTTTTTTAACACATGGACCTTTTCAATTTAATCCATTAGCAACTTGGCAAAATAAAGTAATTGTCCAACAGAGGAAGGAAAAAAAAATCTATTAACATTTGCTACAAATCCGAGTAGTACAGGCAGCACTTAATTAATGGAACAGATTTCTCACTATGTGTTCAAGCTAACATAGCTATTGTTCAGCAGAGATTAGACACTTAATGTAAGTAAGTTAAACTAGACCTCCATCTAAAAATATCTGTCATTTCAGCTATTAAAGCTCTGATGTCTTCTTTGGTGACAGATTATTTCCCTTCATTTCCTTGGTTTTGTAAAATGTGAAGTATGCATTGTGTGTAATGCAAGAAGTCCACGGAGGTAGATGAAACCCCGATTGTGCTTGTCTCTCGCTGCCTGCTCCTTTGTGCTGCTCCCTGTCTCAGAGCCTCCTCAGCCCTGAGACCTGCTGGCACCAGAGCAGAAAAACAGAAAATGCCATTTGTCAGGGAATGATGCCAGCCACCTAATCTGTTTGCAGAATGAGGGCCATGGGATCTGATTAGGTAATTTAGATACCGTGTGAGTTTAATAATACCTGAGCTGCCTTTGGCTGTCAGCCCGTCACTTCACTGGTAGGAGCTACCACGTTCTGCCATTTCTTCTGGTAACTTCTTTCCTGGAATATGTTATTTAGTTCAAATAGGTGTTAAGTGCTGCAGATTGAGGTATACCTTTACTGCTTCTGTATGGAAGTTAGTGATAGGGTAGAGGAGGTGAGATGGCTCAGTTTTAAATGCATTTTCCCCAGCAGAGTTCCACATGCAACATGTCTTTTTTTCTCAACAGTGAAATTTTTCAGACATGAGATGCTTTGTTTGAACACTGCAGATGCTGTGCCAGGTTTCAGTTGTGTTGGGCCATCCAAGCTGATGTCACTGGTGGGTTTGAAACTTAGTTTATGCACGGTGGTTATTTCACCCTCGTGGCTGAGACTTCCCTGACTTGCTGCTCCAGCCAAGGGTCTCTGGGGTGCGAGGCCAACCACTGCCGTGTCCCTGTAGGCAAGAGCTTGCAGAGGCAGCCTGGGTTCTTCAGATACCCATAAGGGAAAGTTTTGGCTGCAATTTTAATGCCACATCTCCTCCCTTCCTCTCTCCTTTCCGCCAATTAGCATTTTTCAGAAATTTGAGTCTCGCAAAGCCTGCTAGCATAAATAAAAGTGTTTTAGGATTTGTTTGCTTTAATTAAAATGTGTCTTTCTGAAAAGATTTAGTTAAACATCTTTCTTAAACAGTGCTGTGCCAGTAACAGCAACATTTGTAATAGTGATAAGACCCAGAAAGGGAAACCAACTAGAAAGCAAAATGAAATGTTTCTTTGTCCAAAAAATAAATGGTCATCTCAGGAAAGCAGAGGAAACCCTGTGCAGGGACAGTTACAATTAGGTTGATCAAAACAGTAGAAAACAAAGTATTAAATAAATTCTGCAAAGGTAGCGAGTAGGGCTGTGTGAGGTCACTCTTTTTGCTGGTTTTGTTTTCCCTTTTTTGACTGTTGCTACTTTTTTTCTAGGAGTACCCAGGATGCTCTCAGAGCTTTCCAAATAGGAAATAAGTTGCTTTTCATGTAGTGATAAATTATTTTTCATAGTGAAGATGGAGTGATTGTAAAGGTAACGATGTTAATGGGATTTATAGGAAAGCATCCAATTAAAAAATCGAAACAGCTGCATCAAACATGACTCTACAATGTAATAAAATAATATAATAAATATGTGGTCCCGCCACACCACATTACCTAGTTTGATTAATTGAACCTTACATGTGCAAAGATAGTCATTATCAGTCTTCTCAGCCATCAAGGAAGAACAGTCTCAATTATTTTCACAATGAAATTATCATTGCTTTTTTTGTGTCCTGCCATCTGGAAAGAGAAAACAGCAGCTGCCATGACTGTGAAATGCATGATCTTACAGAACTGTGCAAAGTTGATTCTGCTTGATGCTGGACTCCTGCAGCCTTAGTGTGGGCTGTAATTTATTTAGTTATATACAAAACATGTTGCTTTTCTCCTCTCCTCTTGGACTCTTGCACTTCTTTCCCTTCCTTTCCCCACCCCCCACCAAAAAAAGGAAAAAAAAAAAAGACCCCTCTCTCTGCCAAAGTCTCCCCACTGCAGGGCCTTAGGGATGGTTTAGAGCCTCTGCTTATGAAATGGCAAATGGGCAGAGTCCTGGTTTTGCTTCAGCACTTCCTCATTTCCTTGCTTCCCTTGGCCATGCAGTGGGAATGCTGCTGCAACAATTTGCTCCCTGACAGAGCAAGATGAGAAGGTGAGCTCTGGGGCTGTGTCTGCTTGCTGTGAGTGCCTCTGGATGTGTCTGAGCGGGAGCAGATCACCTGTGCCCATAGACCTCCTGTCTCCAATAAATCATAAGCATCTCAATCTTTTTGTCAGGCTGTGATATGAGAATCCGCATCTGAATTTCAGTATGAGGAGAGAGAGGCTGATTAAGTGTTTGAGATAAGGTTATGTGACACCACAGGTTAAAAATACCTGAACTGATTTTGGCCCAGTGCCTGAAAACCACATTGCATCATATTCAGGTGGCACTGAAAAAGCTTCCAAGGAGTTTGTTGCCTTCTGCTTTATGCAAGTGCTTCTTCAGGAGTGGTTTTCTAGGAGCTGCATCTGTCTTGGTTTACAGCATTTCTTTGGACTTTGCTATCTTGCATTTCTTATCTAAAATGTTACTAATGTGTGGAGTTATAAGAAAAAATAAAGGTGTAATAAACCCCTTTAGGACGAAAAGGACAACTACTTCTGTTTGGCACAAATGTCTGGAGAAATAGATCCCTGAAATACTCTGCAGCTTAATTCTGGCGCCCCTAAGCAATAAGCAGTGCAAGTTGAAACCCCTAACAAATACTTTATCTTAACAAAACAAAAACAAAATGAAAACCCAACAAACAAAAACACAAAACCTGTATAATTTACAATGTGCAAGTTATAAAAAAGCAGTGTGCTTCTGGTAAATCCAGAAAATAGACTTAAAGAAATTCAGTAATATTCTGAGTCTTGTGATTCTCTCTAATTTTAGTGTTTTACCAGTTGTTTTTTATTCATGACTTATATTTTTATAAATATTCTTAGTGATGACAAGAAACTTTGGGTATGTGTCTAAATAATAGGAAAGGCCTGCCAAGTAAAAGTCTTAGATCAGGCAAGTTGATCTGGCTTGTTTAAATACTTGCCTGTGTTTAATACTTTAAAAGCTATAGATGGACACTGAAGGATTCAGGATACTGCACTGGATTTGTGGTATCATTGTTGTAAGCTTTGTTATGTTTAAAGAATTCTCTTATTTTCTGTGTACATCACCATATTGCAGAAGTCTTCTGCAGAAATGTGACATCCCTATTGCATTTAATTTACTTTCTTATTTTCTTTGGTTGATTTCAGATGAAAATGTGCCTGCTCATTTTTTCTAGTTCTCTGAAATGTGATGGTGAGTGTGTTAGTCATGTGTGTTCTTGTTCTTTTACAGATGGGCTGAAGCCGGATACCAAGATGCTGCTAACTGCTGCCTCCAAGAAGAAATCTAAGGGAGGGAAGGGGGAAATGACCAAAGAGGATGAAAGCAGCAAGACTGATTCAGCCCAACCTGTTGCTATCTCTCTTACCTTTAAAAGATATGTTTTTGACACACAGAAGAAAATGATTCAATCCTGAGAGGCAAGAGAGGCCTCTGATTACACCTCACAGTCCAGACCCTGAAATGCATTGAGGTGGAACGTGTTTGTTGTCCAAACACATTAGACCTGTTCCTTCCTCACAGAGCCTACAAGTTTGTGCTGACTCTGCCCCCTCCAAAATCTCTGCAATCTCATATTGTTCTGTTCAAATTTGCTTATTTTGTCGTCTCTGTGATGTGAATCTTTATGGAATCTCAGAGAATCTCACCTGCCAGATGAGCACACTTGGGTGTACATTCTAATTGCACTGTTTTTCTGGATAATTGTGTTGAAGTTTTTCTTGAGTTAGAAGTTTGCCACCAATATTAATCTAAATCAAGTCAAGATGTGAATTTCATGTTACCCACAAAGTGAAGCTGATTATTCTAGGCTTACTTCCTTGAGCAAAGTGAGAGGCAGAAAGCACACTATTTAATAGGTGAAACCTAAAATGGATGTTTCACATTCCTTCAGTTGCAACTATGTAAGATGCTATCTGAGAGATGGTATGGATGTTTTTATAAATACGATTTATATCTAGAAATGTTTTTCATATTAAACATAATGATCTGTGCAGCTGAGAGTCTTAATTGTTCTGTTTGCTGTTCCAAAGGTCCAGAACTTATCTTCAGTGACATTTTATGTAACTTCTCTGATTTTCCTGCCTGTTCTGCAATTAATCCTTTTCCAAAACTGTTTTCTTCCTTTTTCCTTTTTTTTTT
>WEKY01002082.1:354644-395511 GCA_013390045.1 Picathartes gymnocephalus | reverse complement strand
TTTTTTTTTTTTTTTAAATACCCAAAATGCCTTTTGTGTGTGAAAGAAAAAGTTGCCTCTGGAAATAGTCAAGGGCTTTATTTCATTAAAATAATGATAGAAGATTGCTGCATAAGCCTTGTAAAATGAGTGTCTCCGAGATGCTTTAGAAACTATTAGTTGTTTAATAGGAATTTCATGGCTGCTTTAGCTCTTTCTCTCTATTTCATGTCCTAGGCACATAAAAAGGAGAGCACTGGTAATATCCCTTCCTTGTTGTATACAAAGTCTAGGACACCTTAACATGAAAACTAACAGCTATTCCACATGTGTGAAGGCTACAGTCTGGACAAGAAATTTGACTTGGGCTTGGCAGCATGGCAAATGTTAGTTCCTGCCTTTTGAACAAAAAGAGTACCTGCTTGTTGATGCTGAGTAGCAGCCTGTGACCCATTTGCTGAAGTCAGCTATACATGGTGACCATATGTATAACGTAAGTGCATTAGTTGCACATGGAGGTAAATAATTTCTATGTTCATTTTTATTAATCATATTATTATATCCCTTGATGGGCATGAGTCCATCATGTTAACATGATCCTGATTTTTTTCCAGTTTTTTCCTTTTAATTTCTAGGTAGCCAAAGTGGCTACAAATGGTGAAGCTATCAGCTATTAAGAGGATATTTACAGCTGGACAGTTGTGAGCCAGGGCAAGCCTGGTGTCTAAACTAGGCTGATGGTCCCCCTTTAAATCAGAACAGAATTAGTGCTTTGTGTAGTAATCCCAAACCGTTTCTGCTGAGTGAGTCCCAGCAAAGCTTTAGCACATCCCTTAAGATTATGGGGTATGCTTTCTGTGTGATCCCAGAGGAATTAGGCAGGAAACTTCAGCTATTGGCTTAATGTGACTTGTGCTGCCGGCCTTGCTGGAAAATGTATCCTTCTGTGGATGGAAAAAATGTATTTCACACCCCTGTCACCTCTCCTTCCCCATTTTTCTCTTCTTCCCAAACACACCCAAAGGCAGTCTTTGGAAAGATATTTATAATGTTATCTTTCTTTTAAGCCTTTATCAAATCCTGTTTTGTATTCTGCACTGTTACCTCTGCCTAAGATACTGCAGTGATGGAACATAGAGAAACAGATGACATTGAAGGAACAGTGTTACTATCATCCCAGGTTAGTCTAAGAATTATTGGTATTAAAAAAACCTAATTAAATACTCCTAGTTATTAAGGAACTTGCAGTAATATACAGTATACTGTAAATTAATTAAAAATAAAACACAGTGTACTGTAGTTCTAGTGTCCTTGCCAGATTTTAAATGGTTGCTAATTTGGAGTATAGGAAAGAAAAGGGGGGTGATCAGGAAAGGTGCTTCCAGAGTTGTTATCCTTGCACCTACAGGGTTTTGTCTTTCTCATTTCTAAGCCACTTCTGAGTAGTTCTGGAGAGCAGGTTGTCAGTGTAAATGGGGATATGTATTTTTATAAAGGGCTAGCTGATGAATGTTTTCCCTCCCCACACCATGGATTACCCTTACCAGGATCTGTAAGTCAAGTTATGGAACTTGATCCCTTTGAAAACTCATTAACCCTGAACACTTAGATTTGCAGCCCTATGCGTGGCTGACAGGACTCCTAGGACAGGAGTCCCATGGTTTATTTGCTTGGGGTACTCCAAGGGAGTGAGCAGCAGCAATTCCAGAGTTAGACCTACATCCCTTTCTCATCCAGTCTCTTGTAAACATTTTTAAAATCTTCCTCCTATCTTCCATTTCATTTCCAGACTAGCATCCTAACTTGGCATTTTTCTTCCATCTTTTCAGTCTAAGACCTAACCTTCTTTTCAGTGCTCCCTTTTCCTTCTTTGCTCATTGCTTCCCCTTGCTCTGGCTCTGCTCTTGCCCTGGAGATCTGTGGCAGGGCTCCCACGATGGTTGCTGGGAGCCCAGTGAGGTGGGGAAGGCTCTCAGCCTGCAGCTCATCCCAGCTCCTGTGTGCACTGGGGAGCTGCCTCTGTTCAGGCTCTGACCCTGGGCAGCTCTGATGGACCCACAGGAGCAGGCTGTGCCTTCACCTGCCACCCTACCCTGTCCTTGTGCCTCAGAATCCTCTGTAGAAAGCCCCTGTCACAAAGCCTCATCCTCTGATTTTGCTCCTGTTGCAGAGGTTTGTGTAGGATACACAGCTGGGGAGGGATCTGTTGAAGACTGGGGTTTGGTTTTGTGTTTCTCCCAATGTAGAATTCCAGAAGGAGGACCTGTGTGTGCCCAAAAACTTTGATTATAATGTGCTATTACTGCAGATCTCTGGCTGCTGTCCTGAGGCTGTTGGATACACATTCGAAAAAGAGTGAAATGGTGGAACAAAATGATTATGGGAAAATCAAAGCTTTTAAAGACATTTGTAGGATGAACAGATGTTCAAACATTCTTTTATTTGGTTTCCAGACGGACGTAGAGACTTTCCTTTCATCCTCATAATCAGTGCATTATGCTGTAATTTGTAAAAATGGCATTAAAAAATATTAACAGGGTCATATTGTGATCTACTGACTGTGTCATTAAGCTGTGAAGTTAAGAATGGCAGCTAGGAACATGGGTTAAATGTTGTAGAATCTACTGTACTAGCATATATTGTCAGACTGTATTAAAATGAATCCAAAATGGAATAAAGACGTAAGGAGTTTTTTTAATACTGCTAAGGTTGTCAGTGTTGCAAAACTAGAAATTATTACGGCTGTGCAGATGTTTGGTGAGTCATACATCTTTGGGTTGTGGGGAGAGTAGCAGGGAGAAAAGCTTCGTTCTTACAAGCCTGTTTTCTACTTTCCCTTGGAATTTATTTTGGGACTGCAGTCTGGCTTGTGATCGTGCCAGAGGTCTGGAGCCAGGAGGGTCAAAGCTGTGCTCATGGTAGCAAGGATTCAGTAGGTGGCATCCTTTACTTGGAATGAAAGCTGAGTCTCCCCACTGAAAAAGGGGATTTTCACTGGAACTGAGACTGAGGGGTTTGCATCAGGCTTGCAGCCCAGCTCTTAAAGAACAGCTTCTATTAAAAACTACAATGCATTTAATGTCTGGGACAGAGCCATCAACTCCAATCTGTTGACCAAAGCCTGAGGCACTGATGTCCCTTCTGTGTATGTTTCTGGCTCAGCTGAAAATAGCTCTGTCTCTTAAATCCTGTATTAGTTGGTTGCAAGTAACTGGCTGTAGAAAAGTGAGCCATCTGCACCAGGGGAGTTCTTGATGTGTACAAGGCACCTCTTTCTGGGCAATAGCACTTGCCTTGCCTGTTGCAATCTGCAGTTGAACCGCCACAGGGTGGTAAAGCAAAATGAGAGCCCATCACAACTCACGGGGAGTTGCAGTGGTGAAGCCACAGTCCACCCCAGCACTGTTTGCCTCTCACTGCTGGGAGAGCAGCTCTGTGTTTACATCTGCAAAGTGCTCTGGGATCTTGTGAAATGAAGGATGAAAGACAGCAGAGGAATGCTACCTTATTAGCAGTTTAAAAATCTCTTCATGTTTCCCGTTTAGTTTAATATCCACAGTGAGCTGGAAAGCTCTTCATTTACAAACACATGAGTTTTAAACAAACTTATTGAGGATATAAATAGAATTAATTTAAGACAGAGCCTAGCACTGGGAGCTAACCTGCCAAGCCTGGCAGAAGGGGAAGGACTGTATGACTGCAATCTGTGGTAAGACCAGTTTTGCAAAATGATGGTCACCCAGAAGGAATCCAGGGGCTTGGGGAGGCTGAGTTTAAGCAAGATACTGGTAGTCTTCTGGGATTCCCCACAAATTCTCCTGATGTTCTGTGCAAAAGCAGGTTAAAAACATCAGTTGTAGCTCCACTGTAGATGATATATGGGGAAAAAGGGTAGAGTGGATCTACTTATTTCCCATTGTCAACACCAGAATATGGAGTCTTTCTCACATCTCCTCCTGTGCATGCTGTACTAGTTGAAGTTCCAGTTGTTGGGTTTCCAGTTCTCAGTGTTGCGGTTCTTTATTTTCATTTATGTGTCTGAGGGCTTTTCCAAGATGTTATAATCAGTCTGCAAGACTCAGATCATCCACTTCCCCCTCAAGGTGACTGGTGCTTGTCAAAGGTGAGTCCTCCGAGGGCCAGCTAAGCCACGTTTCTGATATGCATTTGTATACTTTTCCTAGTAAAGCATAGCAGAGAGAATCTATCAAATTCTTACCTTTTTGCATTTCACAGTCAGCTGTGAAAGGAATTCATTGAACAGAATCAGAAAATACTGCAAGATCGTTGGTAAATCTCAGCCCGGCACCGCTTTACAAGGCACATTCTTATAAACAAGACTGTCTTTTTGACTATTGAGTCCTTGCCAGTCCTGCCTGTTCTAGTTCATATTTCTTAACCAAAAGGTAATTTGAGGTCTGGATCAAGTGCTGCTAAACTGACAACCCCAGTAGTAAATGAGGTGCCTGCTAACACTCTTGCACTGGCATTTTGGCTAAACTGATCTGATTACTTTTGATCCTTTAAGAAAGCTAGGCTGTTCATTAGCTCTAGCGTGTTCTGTTTAGATCAATTTCTTCTCCTTTGAGTGGAAGTCATGCAGTCTTCTTGTGTTTTGGTTGATCATTCTGAGATTTCTCAAGGGTCTCATTCATATCAATCAGAGAGACTCCATCCTTTTTGGACCACAAAATTGCTTTTATTAGGCTGTATGTGGCCCCTATTCAGATGTGTAGGAGCTAGTTCTTTTATGCTATTTTCTGTGAAAACTGATATTTTAGTGCCTATAACTTCAGTCTGACAGTTAGGAGTGATCCATGCCCTCATGGTGAATTCATTCCCAAAACAGCATTCCTTAAGGACAAGCTGAAACTTAGACCCCACACAGAGGTTTTGCCTAAGTTTCTTCATTTTTGCTAAAGTAAGCGATCTATCGTCTAGTTTTCTTTCTTAAGCCTCACTTCAACCAAAGCTGACTTGAACTCTGCACTCTCTGAGAACATAGTTTTGTTACCTGGAAAGATCAAGGTCTTTCAGAAGCTCTTCTAGACACTTTTAAGTTACTGAAATATTATCTACATTAGTGCCCACCGCTGTTAAATGGGTATGGGAAATTTTCTTCTGCAGAGTGCTGATCTTGCTCTCTGTGGGGACAGTAGAAATGCAGATGGGGTACTTAGTTACTTATTGTCCAGGAATAATTAAAATTATTCCCCCCAAAAAATCAGGCATCTGAGAAGTGTGCTTTCTCATGTACGTCTTATTTGTTTTGTCTTTAGATGAACTAAGGTAGGTTTCAAATGCTGATGGAAGTGGAAGGAAAAAGGAAGAGATGGTGTTGTGTCATCTTGCCTTTTAAAAATATTGTTGGGGAGCTCTGGCAAGAGAAGCACTTTGTTCGGAGAGAAATGCAAATCACTTAATACCTCAGTGTGGGTGGGAGGGAGGTTGTGTTGTTTTTAACTGTGAACATTGATCTGTGTTTAGAATCCCTCTGGGTGAGTGGACAGTTTGGTCTTCCTCCAGTTCTAACTTGAGCTGTAAATCTCATTTGCCGTCTGGCAAAGCATGGCATGACTGGGCAGTTTCAGGCAGAGGTCTGGATTTAGAACAGTGGAAGAACACAGAGGTTTGCCAGATTGGAATGAAAATAGAACTGTCAGGAACACACTACTCAATGAGAGGCATGGGTTTAAGCTGAAATGTATTTGTAGAGACCTTGAACTGCTGTAATAATAGTATCTGAGTACATTTATTTAGTAATTCTGTTGTTATAGCAGGTACAGAAATGCTTAAGCATCACAGTTTAACATATACAATTTATTTTAAAGCTGAAGTTGCTGTGAGATCAGTATTGAGAAAAGCTCTTGCAAAGTATTTTGATTTCTCAGTACCAAGTGCTGACAGTATTTGACAATTTTTACCTTTGATATATGATGTATTTCAAAACCACATCATTATGTACAACTTGCCCTCAGTGACATGTTTGTGCAGTGAATTAATGCCCAACTGATGGGTACAAAAGTGAGAGAATGAATTTGGTCAGTTGTCTACTGCTATGTGTGCGATGTCACAGGGTGGACCTGAGTCTTCTCCTGCTGCTTCTCTTCCCACATTTCACTTGCTGCCATGTGAAGGGCACTGATGAGTCTGCTACTGCCAGCCTTGAGGTAGTGAGTCTGGACTCCTCAGAACATTTCTTTGCTGGTACAAAAGTAAGAGGAAATCTGTCATAACTTTCTCTTTCACAGAGGCAATGCAGACCAAGTTTGTCCATATTTGGTTTCATCCATCTTCCAAAGGAACGTGCTTAGATGGATTGTCTGTGGATGGCCATCCACCCTAACATAGAAGGCTCACGAAGGAATTGGTACTAAAATGGGCAGAAGTGAACTTGTGGTAACTCTGTTCACAATTTTTTGCCTAAAATACTAACATTAAAGTCACCTATGAAAGAGCAGCAAAGACCAACTTCAATTTGTACATAAGGCTTTCTAATTTGCAACATTAGTTTTGCTGGTTAAGTATGGGGTGGTTTTTTTTCCCTGTTAATTAGAAATTTTAATTAGAGCACGCTGTGTATTAAGATGTTAAAGCTTTGATTGGCAGTTTGGAATTGCAGAAGGATCAGCTCTCTCTGTAGGGCTGCAGCACAGCAGGGATTAGCTCACACCCTCCTGCCTGCAGGTGTGTTTTGCTTCTTGAGTCGGATCATCAGGAAATGTTCCTCAAGGTAGGAAGCATTCATCTACCTCATCAGACCTCATCTGTTCTGAGGAGCCTGAGCTTAGGGAAGAGCTGCAGATTCACAGATCATGCACAAGGTGTAAGGACAAAGTCTCAAACCTGAATGACAAATAGGTCAATTGTTGGAGTGTTTCAGCACAGCACCTTTGTCCACTGCCACCAGCGCAGGAAGGTTCCTTGCCTTTGGAGATCAGTTGCTGTGCTGGCCCTTCTGCAGCTCCAATTTTCAGTCCTGTAACACAGAAGAGCTGCCTGGAGAGATTTCCTCATCCCTGATCTGCTGATCTGGGCTGTCTGTAACACACCATGCATAGCGAGTTGCTGGGTGTGAGGGAGCCTTGTGGGCTGATGTATTTGGAGTTGCTCAAGCTCCCTTACCTCATTTTTCTTCTCTCTTATTTTAAAGCAGATTCAAGGTGAGATAAGATAGATTTTTAAACATTAGCATTTAATTTTTCTAGCATCACACTCCTGAAAAGTACAAAACTTCTGCCATGGATAATTATGGAATAACCTATAAAAGGGAACTGTTTCCCCAGTCTCCTCACAACTGGTGGATATCTTGTGTCCTTTGAGCCTGAAAATTTGTATTTTTGTTCTGTCTAGAGTAAGTGTGGGTTTTTCTGTTAGCCAGACAAATACACAATCATTTAAAAAACTGCTGAAATGCATTTTCCAAGATATCTTGTGGCACTCTAACCCACAAGCTAATTATGGTGCTGCAATTATAATTTGCTATTTTGAGTTGATTTCGTGTTCTGCTGGATCAGAAGTCGTGATTTCCCTTATTTCTTGCTGTTACTTTGTTTATCAGATGTCATCTGTCTTCAGAAGTGCAAATCTTTGCAACCTCTGTTGTTATAGAAAACTATCCATGCTTCTAATGGTTTTAGCCAATCAATATGGTCTGCTGTTTGCAAATCTTGTCCAGCGATAGTTCTTCCCTTTCTGGAGGGTCACTAGTTAAGCAACACTGAGTTAGTGTGGACGTTTTTAGCACTTGTTTGATCTTTCATTTGATTAAAGCCAGACTCTTCTGTCCTTTCCTTTCTTTGCTGTTCTTGCAGAAAGTCTTTGGCAACCAAATGGTTTATGAATGTGTGTGTAAAATTCCAGTATAGTAGAGGTATCCAGTTTTCCTTGGCTTTTTTTGGTGCTTAGTGAATTACATTGATCAGGATGATTGGCCAGCCTGGTTTTGATCGATGCCTCATAGTTTTATTTGGCATTGAAGTAAGCTGCTACTGGTCTGTAATTCCTTGTAAGTTCTGCTTTAAAGAAAGTGGTAACTCTGGTAATTGACTGTAGTTAAGACGTACATGTCTGTTAGTGCGTAAATCATTTAAAAATGCTGTCAATAATCAGTGAAGTATTTTATCAATCCTTTCCTGCTGATCGTGCACTTACTTAGTAAATTTGTCATTTTTATACCAATCAATAGAAGTGACTAAGTTGATAATTAATGAATGTTACTGAGCATCTCCACTTTTTGCTGAGCAGTTCTAGACCAAAGATGGTCACAAACACAAGTTCTAGAATTTGTCACCTGATAGTGTAAACAGATTCTGTTTGAAGCTTGTAAAGAAGAAATTTTTGTTTTCATCTGAGCTTTAAGCTAGCATTGTCAGCACCATATAATGAGTTTTTTGCTGGAAGGACTTTTGCAGGTATTGTGGATGTTCAGGTGGGCAATGCTTGAGGAGTGGCTGAGCAAATTCAGTGTCACTGTTCTGCATTTGGCTGCTCCTGGCTCCTGCCTGTTGCAGTAACTTGGAGTCCAAGATTTCAGTGTCTTAAAAAGGAAACATCAGGAGAGGCTTTGCAACAAGTTGAAAATGAGCAGTGATGTAGAAAATACGCCATGATTCAAAAAAGGCTGAGTTAATTAAATCTTTATGGCTGAGACATTCTGGTGTAATCAGCCTGTGGCTTCTGGCTTCCAAATTAGGTGTCTTTCTGTATGTGGCCAATCTCACTGTTTTCTGCTTGTGGTACTGGAGTTTCTGTCACTCTGAGGTCAAAATATCAAATCCAGGTGAGTGACTTCCACATTATGGAACAGGAGAATCCCTCCACTTAAGCACAGGTGTGCAGCCTTTCCTGGAGGGGTGGTCAGCAACAGCACAGTGACTTACAGAGCAGCAGTGCTACATCCATTACAGGACTTCAGAATCATTAGGGTTGTTTGGGAGAGCAAGGGAACAGATTTTTTCTCCTGGTATCTTCCTTGTTGCAGTGTAAGCCTATTTATATATATATAGATATACTTTATCCCTACCCACTGTGATACAGAGAACAGTCTATTCTTTTTCACTTTGCAGCATTCTTTATGTACTGGAAGACTGAGCATGGATGTGATCAATCTTCTTTCCTCTGGACTAAATGTTCTTTGTTGCTACAGTCTCTCCCCTTGGGGGCTGTGTTTCCTGGACCTGGGCTTGTTTCTGTCTTCCTGAGTTTCTCCAAATAGTCAGTGTCTTTTCTTACGTACATTTCTCTCAGCCAGGCAGTTCTCTAGCTAAGACCTCACGAGTGCTGACTAATTCAGGTAGGATTTTAACTTTGGGGGTGTCTCAGGACATCTTCCTGTTTATGCTTCCCTGTCTGCAGGTTTTGCACAATTAGGAGTTTGTTGCCTTGGGTTTAATCTGTGAGCTCAGATCATGAAGCCTCTCTGTAGGTTTGTTAATGTAGGCTTCCATTTCTCATTTTGTATTTACACATTTCAACATCCCCTCTTAAACAGCTTCTTAATTTTTCAGATAACTGTCCCAGTTTGCTGAGTTCAAATTCTAGTCCTTTCTTCCAGCATATTCATTCTCAACTGATCTATCCAGTCATTGAGATTATTAATGAAAATATTGAATAGAATTAGCTCAAGGAAAGGCTTCTGTGAACCACGCTTAATGCACCCTCCCAAACAGCATACCATTGATAACTATTGTCTTAATGTTCTCCAGTCTCATGCTTGGCCTATAATGAGTTTTTCTAGGTGACTTTTCCCTAGCTTGCTTGTGCAAATGTCTTGTGGAAAATTCTCAAAAGTTTCTTCTAAATCAAGCTAGCTACATCTATATTCTAGGTGATATTTTCAGAGTTTTTCTGCTTTTATTTGGCTTCAGCTGCAAAACAGGGCCTAGGTAGAACCTGCTGCCCCAAGGCATGTGTTTATTTTTGGGTTTTACTAGAATCCATTTTTCCTAGAAAAATTTCAATTTTTAATGTGTAAGAGGATGTTTAGGAATGTGGACTACTTTGGTGCAAAATACACTGTACATAGGTCATATGCAAGTTATCTTTGTTCTGAGGTGCATTTTAAACTTGACCTGCAAGACTGTGTTCAGAGCCTGGTTTAAGTATTGTGCAATCACAGCCCTAAATCAGAGCTGTCATCAAACACTTGGATGCCAAGCATCCAAGCACAGCCTGGACCCAGTTTCAGCCCTTCGGCTTTTCTCTCTCATGGCTCCTGTCTAAATCACAGCCTGTAAGGCTTTCAGGGCTAAGAAACAGCAAATTTTGCAGCTGAATTAAACAACACTTTGTTGACAAGGGTGAATCCTAACAGGAGTCTGAGGAGATATTCAGGGTCATTTAGAATAAGTGGGGATTTGAATTGCAGGTTAGTATTGTGGTCCATTTCAGGATCATGATGCTTTCAGCTGCGATTAAAATGTTCTCGTTAACATTTAAAAATCAAATAAGACATTTTCTGATAATTCTGTCTCCTTTCTTGGCCTTGTAATAAGCATATAATAAATTCAACAGCTGACGTCGTGAGGAGCTATTGGATTTCAGCCCATATGAACACGGAGATATTAGGATACCTCCAGCACCTTTGTGTGTAAAGAATGGGTCTTAGTTATTATAAAGTGCTGCACAACTTCATCCCTGCACAGGGTGTTCAGCAAACAATCCCCAGCAGAAAATGCCTAAGCCATGGGAAATGCTCTCATACTCCATTAGCCCCACTGCACTTTGTTTTTTCCCCCTATTTGCTCCAAAGAGGAGGGAAACATATCTTTACAACCACACCAGCAAGAATTAGCCCAATCTGTTTTACAGGTAAACTAACAAATAAGAGGAGAATCTGAGCAGTCCCCAAGGACTGAATTTGTTTGCTGCTGCGCCCTTCTATCTGCGGCTGGCATCGGTGGAAACCCGAGTGCTCCATTAAAAGTTGACAATCTCTGTTGTCTGGGGCATGGGGCAAACAGAGCCAGCCTGTTCTGCAGACAGACTGACAGCCCTTATCTCCCCCCACCCAGCTCGGGATGGGAAATGATGAGACTCTGAAACAAAAAACTTGAAACTGGGACTTGGAGTTCTTACCCTGCAGCTGTTGTTCCAAGAAGGAGCAGAGACACAAGGTTGCGTTCAGGGGCCATGTGGGAAATTCAGTGAAGTGCCACGCATTCAAGTGAGGATTGAGGCTCTTCTGTAGATATGGGGAATAATGCATGGTGCTGGTGGGGGCCCCAGATAGTGGCATGGGGGTGTGCATGTGGAAATCTTCATGCCAAAAACCTTGGGGATGGCGAGGGTAAGTGCCACTCTAAGTTGGTGAGGACAGTGATCTGTTATAGGGTCTACCCTTTTAACCATGCCCATGGATTAGTGCCTTAAGCAGCAGCATACTGCCCTTCCATCCGCCCCAGGGAGGCTCAGGCCTACGCTGTCCTGTAGCATTTTCTTCCAGTAAATGTGACTGCTCAAATGATGCCTTGATGTTCTGTTTGCTCACTAAACAGAAAGTAGGGGTTATATGTACTTTTGTCCCCATGGTGCATCAGAATTAGATTGCATCTCAAACACCTGGGGTTAGAGATGATTCATGCAAAATACCCAGCATTTGATGTTTTCATGTTTTCGAAAGACAACCCTTCAGCTAGGGGACAGTGTGCCACACAGGAAGTACACTGGGCTTTGATGGTATCATAGCCTGAAGGGAAATGCATGATAGTACTCTGAATGCAAGGGAAGTGGTCTTTCCACTCTGAGTTTGCAGATATTTGAGTGGTGAATTCATTGGTTCTCCCATGCAGAAGAGGTTATCTTTACCCCATCCCTGCTGCTTCCCTGTCCCTTTGTTCCACCAACAGTTATCTATAAACTCTTTTTTACAGCCAGCAAGTTGTTGTTTGTCATAGGTTTAAGGCCTTGTTTTGTCACTAAATGCTGATGTTTTGTTACTTGTTAGTTTCTTTGGCAGTCTGGGTCTCTGAGCTACCCAACAGTAACGCTGGAGTGTTGGGGCTGTTGGGGGATTGCACATGGTCTTGCTATCCTTCTACTTGTTCGTTCTCTCAGGCAATGTTATAAAGTGTGTAAAGGGAGAGTTCCCCATATCAGCTGCCTTTTGTTCATCTTCATCTCTAGTCAGTGTGAGTGACCTTTAGATAACAGCCAAGATAGTATTTTGTACTCTAAAAGCTTGAACATAGAAATGAGTGCAGCAAATACCCCTTTTGCTTTTAGCTGTCTGCCCTTTGTTGGGTGCATAGGTTGAATCATTATTCTAATTACCGTTTGAAGGTAAAGGTGGTATCCCATGAATGGGATTTTGAGAAGCAGTAACCCTAAACCTACTCTTACAACAGTCAAAGTGAGTTTCATGGCTAATTTCAGGACTAAGAGTGTGCCCACAGCATGCAGCTGATGGCCCAAACCAAACTGCTATACCTGGTTTAGTATGGCTGCATACTAAACGTGTTGGTTGGTCGCCAACAGAATTAGGGCATTTCCCCCTGAATTACAGAGATTTAACCTCTTTTTTGTAGGGCATACTCTGATGTCTGTTCAATAGTCTCTAAACCTCTCCTCATATACACAGTAAACTCTGGTATTCCTGCAGAGGAGGGGAAAAATGAAGGAAAAACATCTGGGGAAGGTAGAACATGAGCACAGACCACTGAATATATTGTCTTTTGGTTATAACAGTGTGTGAAATCTCAGGATAATCCACTGCAAAAACAGGGCAAGGATGGCTCTACCAAAAAAATACTTCTGGCTTAGAGCTTGTGCTGATGTTTTTTGTCAATTTGACCATGGTGTTGCACTGCATCAAAGAATGATACAGTTTGTGATTAGCATTTAAGCCCTTCTCCCTGCAGCATGCATAGGTCCAAGCCTACTGCTTGACTTTGTGGGTTCTGTGACTTCACAAGTGTTGGAGTGAGGAAGAAGCCCAGTGATCCAAATGTCAGCAAGGATTTGGCTGTCCTGCAGTCCCCTCAGCAAGTCTCTCTGGTGTGCCTGTGGAATATTTTCTGCCAGGTAAGTGGATCATATGTCTTTGGTCTTAATTTCAGCTACTTTGTGTCTATCATGTTCAGACTCCTGAAAAATTGCCCTGGGTGTCTCATGGTCTCAAGAATACCCATCTCTAAACATTTTGGTAGATGCCTTTGATTTGCACTGTTCTCTGCCTCCTGGTTTGTGACCAATGCTTTGTCTCCCTTCCCTGTTTTTTCTGACATGCTTCTGGTCAAGAGGTTTTGTTTCTTATAGCACCAGCAGCAGAATTAGAGGCGGAAGCAATGCAAAACTCTGATATGTCCACATCTCTCTTCAATCTGTTTATCTTCTGCAGAGGCCTGATAGTGAATGACATTCATATAAACAGTGGCTGAAAGACCTGATGTGCACAGTTCAAACATCCTGTCATGGTCTGGGTACATGTACTTGATTGAAAAATAAACACCTAACATGCATAAACATCTGATGTGTTTTCCTGGTTAAAATCTTGTGTCCCTCTGCAGTATTTTTGGAAGACCTACAGTTCATTCTTCTATTTTCTCAGAATCTGTAAGATATAACCTGATTTTAGTTCTGCCTTGAGCTGCTGGCTGTGACTTGATTGATGCTGTAGATGAGTTTATCTGAATGCAAGTTTGTGATATAATAAACAGAGAAACTCTTAAAGGCTTTTCTGTTTCCAGCAGTAACCTGTTAAACTATTTCACACAATTTAACCTTGTCTCTCCCCCGAAGTACACTTGATGGAAAGGAAAGTTCTTCAAGCTAGAAAGCCATGTAGGTTGGACCAGGCTGTCATTTCAAATTCTGGAATCTCTGTTCTTGCAAATTTTTCAGGACCAACATGGATAAAGTCACCAGGTCTGAAATAACTTTTCTTTCAGCAGAGGTTGGTGTTAGATGGTTTCCCAATATCTGAGTGATTCTATGAATCTGTGTGAGACCACGTGCAGCCATAGTTAAAATCAGGTTTGTTCATCCTGAAATTCCTGTAGCTTGAAAGAACATCATCTTTAGATAATATTTTCATTGCTGCTTCTTTGTGTCAGCCTCCTATAGTGGGATTTTTGACCAGAAGATCGGATGTTTCCTGCAACTGAGGGCATACAACAGATAAATTGCTGAGAAAGGTGGGAACAGAAGGTGCAGTAAAACTCTTCTAGAGGCATCATTTGTAGCAATTGTAGTCTGGTTCCAGCTTCCAGCTGTGCACAGGGTGGGACAGTCCTGAATATCTGTGGTGCTGCTCTGGCTGTGGTGGATTCTCTCTGCTGTGTCTGTGAAGATAAAACTGATCCCACATAAATGGCTGGGAAGTTACTGACCATGTGCAGTGGTTTCACTGCACTCATCAGAGTCCCAGAGCCATGTTTCCAGAAGAGAATTCCTTTTCATGGCAGGAGGAGATGTGCTCTCCCATACTGCTCAGAGGACAGGCCTCAGGCAAAGACCTTCAAAGTTTGAGCTTTCTCCTACATCTGAGGAAGAAGATGGCAAACCCAGTCCAGAGGCTGCTGATGTTAGAGGGGATCAGGCTTTCAGTCTGAAAGTCCTCAATGATGACTATTTTGGTTTGTAACAAGGCTAAATAAGATCCCTGGTAGAAACTTACTTGTGCAGTTGAGTTTTGCCTATGAGAAGTTTGTTTTTACTCTGAGCTGTTTTTACTCTACTCTGCATTGTACGTGCTGTTCATCCCTAGCTGTCTCTTTGTCCTCCCGCTATCCTCAGCTCTTTCCAGAAACCTTAGATTTATCACTCTTGGATTGTCTGTCTTGTTTTGGCTTTTAAAAATAAAAGCTTTTCAAAGGGCCTTTGGAACAGGCTGTGTTATTTTTGGCTCAGTCTCTTAGTGACACTCATTGCAGAATTAAAACTTCTAATTAGCAAGCAAAAAAAATTGCAAGGGAAGGAAAACACATTGCTGCAAAATTAAGGCAGATATTTTAATTGCCCCAGAGGCATGGAATTGCAGTCCACTGCAGAGTTTGCTCTGCCCCAGAAGATCACTGTAGAAAGTGATTACTGTTTTCCATAAATAATCTACAACCTTTTAATTTTAAAAGCTCAAACAAACATCTTTGCCAACATACTTGGACTGAGTTTGATGCAAATATCCTAATAAGAATCATTTAAAATTTACACACATGATGTTGGGAAGACAATGTAGAGGGAAAAAGTAGTGAATTAAGTATGACAAGGGAAAAAGATTGTTGTAATAAAACAAGAGATACAATGAAGTTAGAAGTGCAGATGGCCTCTATGACCTTGGATTTTTCAAGTGATTCATTTCTCCTGTGCAAACTTCTTGAAAATTGCTTTGAGTTTATCTGCCGTGAGGCTCTGCACGAAGGGAACGTGTCTGTAGAAACTGGCGTGGGCTCCTTCCCGGTTTGGGTGGGTGCTGCCTGGTGCTGCTCCCTTTCCTTTGCCATGGGTGCGTACCTGGCCCTGGTCAAACCGTCAGCTTCTCCCATGGTACCTTTCACCAGAGCTGGAGTGGGTTGTGCTTCTTGGTGTCTGTGTATGTTTGTGTCTGCCAGAACCCCCCTGAGGTCCCAGCTGTGCTCTGCAAACCTGTTTTGAGGGGAGAGGAAAAAGAAACAGAGAAAAGGAGATGATTGACAGTAGCCCTTTAGATTTCTGTTCTTAATGCACTGGTAATAAGATAATGCTTATCTTTAAATGTTCATGGAATCGAAACTTTGATGGAAACAGGCTTTTGGGTTAATATATTTTTGATAGATAAAGCAGAACGAAATGAATAGAGATGGGGAACATGCCGTATTTAGAGAAACACATTTTTTGTTTAAATCTCTCTCCTGGCATGCTGTCTAGGAGCATGTGACACTGACATATAAATGGTGTGCTTGTAAACACACACACAGTGCGTGAGTTTTAGAGGGATATGGGGGCCTAAAAGGGGTGTTACTGTGCTAAGAGGCTGCTGAGTGAAATGAAACCTGCTGGTTGAAATGAAAAATCTCACCTTCAGTCCCATCACTTCCGTTCAAGTCCAGCTCTTGCTCGGTGGGTAAATGTGAACAGATAAGAGTTTGCAGTGTAGAGATCTTACCTCTCCCATGCTCTGACATGAAAAAGGAGTTGAGTGCCAGCCCCTTTGAGGAGTTTGGGCAGTAATGTTCTGTTGTTCGAGCTGCGCAGGGGGAGTTTGGGATGTCGTAATCATTAATGCATTTCAGCCCAAGGCATTTGGACGGTCTGTTTTGCATATTTGCACATTTGAATGAAATTATCTTGCAACCGTGTGTAGTACAGTGTCTGGGAAGGCCATGCCAAGGGGACAGAGCCTCCTTGCAGCAAAGAGCTGCAGCATCTGGGACTTGGATCCCAGACCACTTGGTTGCTGCTTTTCCATTGTGTGTTTACATCACAATTGTTGGATTCCATCTTCCCGGCTTCATGCCTCTCTTTTATACCTCTTCAGTGAGGAGGTATATTCCTCATTCATTTATCATTTCTTGCTTTTTCAGCCTTTCACTAAGTGGTGGGCTCTGAGTTCCTGAGCTTGCTTATTGTTTGTGATGTCCCTGTTTTCAGCTGGATGAGTGTATCTGTACTTGTGAGCACCTGTTGCAGGTGCCAGTCTTTGCATCACCTTGAAATTTGCTTCCTTTGAACAATTTTGATGGGGTTTGGTTCATTAGGAACCAAATGCATTTTAGAAACCTGTGTGTATATTGGTTAGAATGTATTTGTGCAGCTCACAGGCCTCTCCATTTAATTAACGTAAAACAACTGTCTTGAATCTAAGAATCTATCTAGTTGCAATTAGTTCTTGTTTGCTAATTAATTACCAATGGATGATTAAAGACATGTTTACTGAGGTTTAGCAGCTATCAAGACATACATCTAGTACTCAGGGGATTTACTATGCGGTAACTGGATTGTTGAATTAAATTCTTATTGGAGACCTTTAAACTGTGACTGAAGAAAGCTGCTCTGCTGACAGAGTTTCCTTTTACAGCTCACCCGGGTCCTCCAGCCATGGGTAGCATTCCTCGTAATGGGAGGGGAGGTTAGGTTGATACACCTGACTCACTCGGGTGAGCAACTTGTTTCCTTCTGCAAATTAAAGTCAAGGAAAACTAGGATCTCGGGTCTTGGCTGTGTTGGTTGAGCAGTGCTGCTCTCACACACTCCCAAGTACCGTCTGTCATGTCTGGCAGTCATGGTTTACCTTTGTCTCATCTTGGGTGCTCATCACATCTTATTCCAAACAGACAGCCATGAATTGAGTCTTGTTCTGTTGGGACTTGATTGCATACTGGCTTTTGCTCCTGTATGTAGGCTTTTGGTTTTGCTTCTTTTGACAATTTGCTGGGCGGTTTTGTTGAATTTTTTTAAGTCTATGGGTTTGTTTCAGATTCAGTCCCTGTGTTCATGGATTATTTGGTCACCAAAATCGCAAGTTTCTCCTCACCACTTGATGAATAGGAACAAGATTTATGGTGCCCATTAGTGGCTTTTTTGGGTAACCAGCTGGAAAAGGCTTGAGAAGATGGTGTGTTTGCTGCCTTCTCAAAGCCAGGCTCTTGAGGTGCCTGGAGATGTGCAACCACCATTGCTCACTGCTTTTGAGAGCCCTGCCCTGCACATTGTGGATAAAACAACAGAAAGGAAAGTTAAACACTGATAGTCACACACAGAAGCTCTTGGGTTTGCCACAGAGACTTGCTCCCTGCAGCTTGGCATGAGCAAAAGCTGTCCGTGCAAGTGTTGGTGAATAATAAGGGACAGGAATGTGCTTTATGAGAGCAGCAGTTCAGAGTTTGGAGGGTTGGCTTTAAAAGCTGTCCGCAGGATCTTTAGCCTCTGTCAAGGACTGCTCTTACATTTTGGTTTTTCGCCAGCAGGTCATGAAAGGAGGTAGGAGACCAGCAAGGATGCTGGGAGTTTCTACATGGAAACAAGCTTGGTAGGATTTCATGGAACAATTTTATCCATTCGTTCATTTTCTCTTGTGCTTTCCTTATTTATAAGCCAGAGGTTTGGATTGCTTTTCTCCAGACTCTCTCACTAAGCGGAGCTGGCAGGGGAAAAAAAAAAAAAAATCAGAGAGAATGAGCAACTGTGGCAGAAAACTGATTAAAAAGAATAATTAGCATTTGCCCCTGATAAATGAGCAAAGCCATTAATTAGAATTATTTACTCCTGGCTTTTTTTTCCTTCTCCCTTTCCTCTCTCTTTTTTTTTTTTTTTCCCTCTTTATCAAATGGCAGTGCTGTGATTGCCCCTTTGGTATGTTTTCATCAGCTTTTCACCAGTTGTCAGAGCTAACACCCTCCTTTCCTGGAGCCCAAGAAGCCTCTTGTAGCTAATGGATATGGAATGCAGCCAGAGCTGATAGCTGCTAGATCTCCACTGGCTTACAGGTGTTTCCATCATTACTGGCATATTATCTGCCATGGGGTCTCCTTCCTCCTCCTCCTCCTCTCCTTTCTTCTCTCTGTTTTCAGCCTTCTTTGCAGTGTTCTAGAAGTAATTACAGTTTAGAAAAAAAAAGCTGGCAGATTTTTAGGAATTTTATTTTATGCCACACGATGTCCCGGTGATCAAATCAATTTCTTTTTTTGGCACGGTGACAAACAGTGATGCTGCCGCTGTCGCCTGTTTGAATGTAATTACCAGGATGAAAGGGAGAATTTTAATTAAGACAATTTCCCCCCATACGTTCTTCCCTCCTCCTTATTCAAATAATGAGCTGGGGGCTGTGTTTTTTTAGTGCTGGGGTTTTTTAATATGTGCTTTTTTTATTAAGAAATACTAGTAATCATCCAACTATTGCATATTATATCATGAGTATGCCCCCCCACCCTGATGAGAGCTGGCTGAAGGCTTGGGTCTGTGCAGAATGGGAAAATGATACATTCACAGTCTCAAATGGGAGCTTGGCACTGTACAAGCCAATATGAGCATAAAAGTCCTTGTTTCAGATCTTAAATGGTGCAAATGGGATCACTGGCATGTATGTGGTGATGGGAGCCTTTTGTGATTAATTATTATATGCATTCCTGTAATGCCCGGAGGTCAAATTCTTCATGCAGTTTAGGGCCCTGGAAGCAGAAACCGGCCCAAGTGACTGCCTGGGAGCCAAATGCCACAGAAACATCACAACATCTGGATTTGACCTTCATTCTTTAGACCCAGCTCTAATTTAGGGACGCATTTCCATGGTGGGCTGGGCAATGGGTAAGAGTAAGATGCTTCTGGGGTAGGAGGAAGAAAGTTACTGGTAAAGGGCAGATGTGGAATGAAATGGGAGAATAATATGCTGGCATTTGTTGGAAGGAGCTGTTAAAAAGCTGAGGAGAAGTAAATGGCAACTGGAACTGGGAAATAAGGGAATGAGAGTTTATCTGGAATGGGATTTACTTTTAAAGTTCAAGCAAGTACAAATGGATAATTCTTATGAGCCTCTGGCATGGGAGGTGCATTGGCAATGGGTTTGCAAGTCAAGGCCATCAGTTAGAGTTAGCGCTTTGTGAGGAGCAAGTGAGGTGCTGGGCTAAGATTTTGGGGGTTACTCAGCCAAATTCCCTAATCATTCCATGAGTCTTAACCCTTATCTCAAGGGGGTGCATGCTGGGGATGATTTTAACTGGCTTTTGCCTTGGAGGGACGCGTTACCCTGCAGTACTGTCACCTCTGTGCCCCTGAGCCTCAGCACCATTTGCAGAAGTTATACAGAGGTCAAGTTCTCTGGGACTGTACCCTGATGCACAGGCAGGAGCATGAAGAGGAATTTTTCTTGTTTGTTTGTTTTGGTTTTTGGGTTCTTTGTTTTTCTGTTGTTGTTCTGTTGGGGTTTTTTTGTTTGTTTTTTCTTTTTAGGGAGAGCAAGGACCCCTTCCTAGTCCTCTGGAATTTGCCCTTATCTGGTTTCACTCCAAACCAGGTACCACAAATCCGCTGGGCTCTCTCAGACAGAGGCAGGGCATCCTCTGCAACCTGGCCATGCAAGTCTGTTAGCAATCCAGAGTGGCTGGTTCAGGGTAATTGAAACTGCCTCCTTTCCCCAGGGCAGGACACACACTGCTTCCAAAACATGCTTTTTAACCTGCAGCCTTGGGACCAGGGCAGTGCCATTACTTGGGACTGAAATTAGGTCTTCAAAGGGTTGGTGTTTGAAGGGACTATGAAGAGGAAATTCATTTCCCAGATGTGTTTTTGAAACATGTCTCATGTCAGTGGAAGGTAATTTAGACCAATCTGGGTGCTTGGTTTCCCAGAAAAACTGAAAGTTTATGTGCAAGTTCCTTGGCTGTGCAGTGTGTGGCAGGTACCCTGAGCAAGGCTGGTCCCCAGGCTTCACCCTGCCTTCCTGGGGATCACTTCAGGCATGACATGAAGATTGCTGGACAAATAGGAAAACCTGCAGAGCAAGGTAGGTGCCTGCCAAAACATGAAGGCAGCAAGCTCTGTTTGGGTCTCTTCACTTGTTCAGCGATATTCAGAGGGGTCACAGCTCTGCCTCCCACCTTGCCTGTCTCACTGGCTGCCATGGAGCACTGGAGCTCAGGCATTTGGGCATAGCTGGTTGAAAAAGCTGAAAGAAAGGAACTAGTAGAACTTGAACCTTGACTGAATGGTTGCCCTTGTCCTCTGCAAAGAAGCCATTCCTGCTTATGAAATCCATGTGCTTACACCTGGGTTTTCAAGTCCAAAGGGGAAACTTTTCTCCTTTATTCATTCCCAAGTGAGTTGGGGGATAGGAAAGCTGTGGTGTAGGGTGTGAGAACCAAGGTTACTGGATAGAGGGGGTCAGGGGGTTTAGGTGAGGAACAGCACCAGAACCAGGATGGTAAGAGAGTAGAGTGGATATATCATTGTGCTTTTGAAGACCTTGGGCTCTGCTGGACTTGACCTAAAGCTGACAGCCATTCATGGGCTGGCATTCACCACCACAATGGCCAGTTGTTCTGGAAGAGATGCTTCCTTTAGGATGGCAGCCCTTGAGGGTTTGGCAGAGCTTGGATGCACTGGGTTAATGAGCAAGGATCGGTATGAATGCTCCTACCACACACAAACAGATGCAGTAATCTGAATTATTCGTGTGCAGCCCAGGTCCCTGGCTTGCTCAATTCCAGTGTGGAAATTGTGCCTGAGGTTAATGCACTACAAAGAATGTAGGGGAAATGTTTTGCGTTTTAAACAAATAAAAATCAGTGCATATTTTTTTAACGCTTGCTGACCAGCTCTTCACATCCTGTTAAGCTAAATATTTGCACGGTGGTGGTGCAGAGAGGGCTGAGCAAGGAGCCCCTGTGTTTCATTTGGGTGGCTCTATATTGTGATCAGCTGCTCTTTCCTCTTCTGTCTGTTTTTCTTAGCAGGGTCAGGACGAGTTTCACAGTCCGAATGGTTCACTGCAATTCTCCACAGGATATCCTCATTTTACTTTAATGGGGAGGAAATTAATGAAACATACAGGCCCTGGGGCTTCAAATACTATACATTAATATTATCCCAACGTATTGTGGTATGTGCACTCTCTCAGACTAAACTTTACACTGGACAGAGGAAGTTGTGATCAGATTCAGGTGCCTGTGAAATTTAAGTGGTGGGGGGGAGAAGGGGGAAAAAAATAAAAATAAAGGAAAAGAGAAGCTTGAAGATGTTTCCTTCTGTTTCAGCCCCTGATCAGTGTGAGAATGGGTAAGTTCAAATGGGATCAGGTCAATACAAACCAAATAAACTATCTTAACTCTTAGGACAGAAGTATTTAGTTGTATTTGTATATCTGAGAGACTCATTCTTTTGATTTGTTGGTTACCTACTTTGGAGAGCAAATTCTTCCCATCTGTCACTAGGCCAGTAGTGATCTAAGACAGTGGTGGTCTGCAGAAGGTGCACTGCTGAAGGATTGCAAATCTTCCTTTCCTCCAAGTGAAAAACACCACAAAATGGGAGAATGTCATAGGAATAAATGAAAATCAAGTTCAGCTTCAGTTTTCTTTGGTGGTTACAGGGAAAAATGAGAAGACAGGTCTGAGCACTCAGCTGTTACCCCTTGTGCCAGCCACCTCACAAGCCAACAATTTCCATGCAGTGATGCATTCTGGCTTCAGCACAGCCCAGGACCTTCAGCTGGAGGTGCCTTGCCCAGACAGTGGATCTGTATGTTATTAAGCCTCTTAGGACAACCAAGGAGCTTTGGCCGTGTACTGAAAACAGCTTAGACCCAGCGTGCTCATCTGCCATCCCGCTGTTGCTGAGCCGCTTAAATACAGCCCCTCTTGTGTAGCTGCTCCTGCAGCTGGAAGGGGGTCACTAACACTGGGCTGTATTGGGCCTGTTCCTCAAAGCTGCTGACAGTGAATTCTGTTTTTCCTTCTGGGAGTTGTCGTTGTTGTTTTCTTTCTCCTTGTGCTGCGATTTCCTCATGTTACAGCAACTGGCACTGCCTTTGCATCGAAAGGAACAGTCCTTCACAATTTTGGTGGAATAGTGTGGAGGAGAGGATCTGGTTTGGAGAAACTGGCTGCATCAAGGCAAAATAAGAATTTAAAAGGTCATCATGGTCTTGGGGGATAACAAGGCTTTTTTTTTTTTCTTTTTCTTAGAAATGCACTTAAATTTTATATGGGGTGAAGTAGAAAGCAAACCCCCTCCTGTTCCCAAACTCCACATCTCCAGTTCTGTCCATTTGATTTTAAATGTTGCTGAACCGCTTGCCTGGTGGAGAAAACCACAACTTGAATATTACCACATTTTGCAAACTGAAGGCTCTGCCTTGGGATACGGGGACAATTTATTAGTGGAAATATCTTTAATTAATTTGTGCACAAGTTCATATTTTTCTTTAATTCTTCTCCCCAGGCACTTGACCCATAGTAATGAAATCCGAGAGTCCTTTTCAGAAAATTACTTTCTCAGCATTTTTGTTCCTTTTAAAGTTAAGTGTATCGCATAATGACCATGAAATGTTATCCTCTATTAGGAACACACGTTTCACTGAGAGTCTTCAAATAGAGTTTATTACCAGGAACTCTGTAGTAAGCTGCCATCCACTGCCTAACAATGACACAGGCCTGGCTTTGAACTCTGCGTGGGAGTGTCTTCGAGGACAAGTGCTCCGCTCGGGCAGCTCGGTTGGAACTGGTTGTCACTGGAGGAAGGTAGGACCAAGGTTTGGGTCCAGCCTCAAAGGCCAGGCTCAGGAGAGAACAGAGCTCTGACATCAGCGGCCAAAAGCCAGACAATGGGCTCCTGGAACCCAGCCATGTTTGGGAACCTCACGTGTGACCTGGTCCCTGGGCAGTTCTAGGTGCCTCCAACGTTGCAGTTGGAAACACAGACCTTTTCTCTAGGTGTGCACAGGGACAATGGCCCGAGTAGCTCTTGCTGGCCCTCTCCCTGCCAGTGTCATATTGTGGTGCCAGTGTCTCAATGGTTTCCTCTTGTCCAGGCTGCCCCTAGGGAATGGTTCCACGCTCAGGAAAGTAGGACATGCCTTGAGAGGTTCTTAGGTGTCTTAGATACACTTTGCCTCTTACTGCAAACAGTCCATAAGGATGGAATGGTTTTCTTTTGCACAGGGATGGGCCAACAGTCCCCTGTGGTTTGGCATGTGGGGGTGTTAGCACTGACACGACAGACACTGGTGATTGAGAGGTTGTTTGGGAGTAATGCTGCCAAGGCACAATGGGATTTTTCAGTTTTTTGCAACAGAGAAAGATGGGAGGCGGGTGCTAAACAGCAACAGGTGATGAACAGTTCTGGTTTATAACCCATCTGAAATATGATAAATCCCCAGTCCACCTTCTGTCCCTCAACTGCCACTGTCTAAGCCTGGCACCTTCTGATACAACATTTAGGTGATGATTCAGACCAGACTTTGGAGGACATGGTGTCGTTGTGGAAGAGTTCAGATGGGTGTTTCTTAAAAAGTCTCACTCAAGTACTGACTGGGCTTTTACCCCCTGGACATATGCCAGGGAGTTCACCATGCTGTAACATTACTGTGTTGTCCTGGAATGGGCAGTCTTGTCCAGAGCTACAGAGCTCTTTGTACCCCTCTGGCTCCAGGTCTGAGTCCTTTGTTGGGGCAGTAACAGAGGGCACTTGCTGCTCTCTTCGGTCTCTGATGCTCAGTCTGAGTAGAATCAAACCTCAGGGGTCAGAGTTGGTTCCCTGGAACCAATTCACATCATGCCCAAGTGATTCATCTTATCATAAAGATATTATTAGTGTTTAGAAACCCCCTACCAGCAGCAGAAAGGGCTGTTTCACAAGGGGCCTGTTCCCATTGTTTTGAGGTCATCCATCTCCTTGTCCTGGTCCCGTGTTCACTCTAATTTGTTTAGACCACAGAATGGGCGCGTGAACAACTTGTTTTGTTTTTGATGGGCAACCACAAGAACATTAGCAGCGTGAGCTTTTTGTTTGGTTGCAGTTTAACAGCTGTTCCCTTTGAAATAACCCCATTTCTGCTGGCTTTATTTCTTAGTTGCTCTTACCCAACTTTTTCGTCCAGTGAGGCTTCTCCCTCCTCCCCACACACCTGGCCCTGGTCCCTGCCCTCCCCACCACTACCCCAGGAACTCTTTTGGTTATTTCAACCTCCGTGATTAAACTGGCCCCCAATTGTTATCAAGAACATTCAGGAAGGAGGATGAAAAAAGGAAACATAATCTTATCTGAGAATAGAAAATATGATAAGGGCCCCCTATCTGGAGGCTGCAGTGTCCCTCGTGGTGGGGCTGCAGCAGTTCCTTTGAAAATAATCACCGACACCATCTCTGCTAAATCACCTTTCACACAGCTCAGGCCTTTGATACAAAGGCCTCTGGCAAAATTAGAGCAGGATTGTGTAGACCCCAGAGCAAATGCATTAAGTGCTCAAGAGATCAGAATTAGGGGGCACACAGATATAATTGCTTAGGAGGAACTTGTGTTCCTGGGGGGTGACAGTGTGCCTCTGTGGGTGGATGTGTATGCACGTTTGTGGCTCTGTCTGGTAACTACCAGATGATGACTGCAAGTTATAAGGCATGATATGAGGTGCTAATTAAATGGCCTTCGTACCTTTTAATCATCCACCTAGGAGAGGAGTTAATGCTGGACTATATGCAGTGGGTGATGATTGAGTGCTCAGCTCTCTCAGAAAGTCTCAGGTAGTGTGAGCAGTCCTGTGCTGGTTACATGTAAACAGCAAGACCAAGAAAGTAAATTTTGCTTTTAGTTTTTGTTGTTTGGTTTTGGGGTTTTTCTGTGTCTTTGTTCCTGCCCCNCCCCCCACCTGTTTTGGTGTTGAAGCCTCAGGGTTAAGCTTTCCTTATTTTATTTCACCTGAAGTGAATTTCATTGGTTTTTTATGCAATAGATCCTATTAGACACACTGCAAAAACCCCTCCATGTGTTGCTCCCAAGAACTTGACAGACCTTTTCATGAAGGCCTGAAATACCTGAACCCTATACCTGGCCTGAAACAGCACTGGTGTAGTGTGGGGAGGCTTCTGGAGCTGGGAAAGCAAAATACCCTGCAGGGACAGGATGGCGGTTCATTGAGTAGGATCATAGGAAATACAAATATATGGGCCATAAGTACTACTTACTTCAAAAAAGAAAGTAAAATCTCCTCCGTATGTGTTCTGAGATTCTAAAAAATGCTTAGGGATTTTGGGTACTCACTCATTTTTTGGGTTCTTGGCATGGGGTGCCTTTCAGACAGTGGCATAAAATAGCTCTTTTAAAGAACTAGGTTATTTTTAAATGTTTGAAATTAGTAACCTAAAAATGGAGGTTTCCCAAATCCAAGCTCACTTGAGAAAATTGTACATTGCTAATTGACTCCATATATTTGTGATCATCATGGCTTATATCCTTCAAAAAATAATTTGGCTTGAACTGGAAAATTCTGAGCCACCACCCTGACTTGCAGGTGTTAGCCATCAGCCAGCCAAGCCATTTCCAAGGTACTTCAAGGCAAAGCTTAAAAATATGCTTAAAAAAACAAAACCTAAACAAAAACCTGTGAAAACCTTCAACAGCCAAGCAAACTCGACTCCTCTGTGAATATCAGGTTAGGAGGTTTTGCTTGGGGCATAGGAAGTGCTGAAATTGTCACATCTTGTGAAATTATTTAAGTAAAAAATCCAGGCTGAATCTGGCAAAGCTCAAACTGTAATGAAGTTCCTCTGCAACATAATAATCTGGAATTAAACCTCTTTTTCTCATTAGAAGGAAAAATACTTTTTTCTCATACATTTGTGGTGAGACCCCTGCAGCACAGGGAAAGGGCATTATAGTGTTGCCAGCTGGTATCTCAGAGTGAAGTGTTAACTTCAGCACTGCATCGTTATTCTAAGGTAGAAAGTTGGTAAAGTAACCCAATTTTAAGTGCTGGCCAAGAAGCAAATTGCAGTGGTGGGAAATTGGCACGAGAGGTAAGAGATAAGCTCAGAAATCCTCGTCTTTCTGCTGATCTGGCTTTCAGGGACGGGCATTTGTGAATACAGCCCATTGAATATGAGTGCTGTAGTTTGCTGGTCTGTAACAGAGACGTGATCCATGTGGAATAAGGTTGTCAATGACTGGCAGAACCTTCTGTCCATTTTTTTCCAGATACACAAAATATGCCCTTTAGATCTTTTCCTCCTATTCTTCCCCTTGACAGCACAAATTATGGATGGAGGTGCCAGCCTGAACACTAAATTTCCTGTTGCATGTTGATTTGTGGGTTATTTGTGCAAGAGAAAAACACACTGATTTGTGGAGCAGTCACAGAGAGCTAAACAGAGAATTTGGACATAAATCCATTTTATCTTTCATAGGTGGGTGGAATCCTACGTCACTTCTGTAGCTGGCTATGAAATGCATCTAAACCAAATCCAGAGATATCCTTGATCCTTTTGGGAAGCTTCACTCTGAGATGTCCCACAAGAGACGTCTATAAGGAAAACCTAGATTCACCAAAATGGCTGTGTTATATTAGATATAATTGCTGATCCGGAGACACCAGACTCTGATTCACTTGCAGAAGTATGAAGTGAGGCATGAGCCAGCCAAGGCAAGCCCTGCTGTCACCTGCAGAACTCACTGGCATCGTGGTCTGGGGCATTCCCAGCCTGCAGCAGCCATCCCTGTGATGGTGACCACGCCGTTTTATAAGGAAGCGCAGTGAAATATCTCAGAGAACTGATCCAACTGCAGAAGAAAAAAGAAAAATCCTGCTTTTTTGTGTCCTGTATGTTTCTTGTTACAGTGGATCAGTTCTCCAGCCAGGCTGATGTCATGGACTGCTGCAGAAGCACATGGAGGGGATCACACACTGCCAGGCAGAGGCACTCAGGAAGGAATCCCCAAAACTGGAATTGCCACCAAATTTCTAGCATGAAACTATAGCCCTAGCAAAGCAGGGGAGAAAAATTCTGTGAGCAGTTTAAAGAACAAGAAAAACCCAACCAACTGGTAAAAATGTTTTGCTGAAGGAAGTACTTGGGAAAAAAAAAAACCAACCAAAAAACCCTCCAAACAAACCCCAACCCAACCCAAGTCCTTTTTCCTAACAAAGAGTTGAAGATCAGTCTTCTTCAGCCTGACTCAACAGTGTGGAGTGGACCATTTTGGGAAGTTTGCAATGCAGGAGGGGGAG
The DNA here is from genome assembly GCA_013390045.1 of Picathartes gymnocephalus. Lineage (NCBI taxonomy): Eukaryota > Metazoa > Chordata > Aves > Passeriformes > Picathartidae > Picathartes > Picathartes gymnocephalus. Next base: position 367,907 of record WEKY01002082.1, on the reverse strand, counting down.
AGAGTGAGGAAAACAGGCAACATCAACAAGTGCCCAGAGAGTGAGACTCAAAAGCCCTCCCTCACTTGGGTTCCGGGAGCAGAAGGTGCTGTTGGTGACCACAGAGGGACGAGAGCTCTCCCAGAGTGTCTGACCCTGCCATCCCTGTGTGCAGCCTCCCTTCTCAGGCCCTTTTTCTGTTTGCACCTTTTAAAGAGGGGTTCCCAGGCATTGCTCAATCTGTAACCTTTGTGTGCTTCCTGTGGAGCGCGCTCTTAAATTATTTTTTATCAATAAGGCACAGAAATTTGATAGGGGAGATGAGAAGATGGGTACGATCAGGGAAGATAATAATGAAGAACTGTCACTTTCCTGGCTATTGCTTTGTTGGCCCTCCTGCTTTCTGAGATAAAGACACAGCAGCTCGTCTGGGTTCTATATTAAAAGGCCGATTTGGCTGCTTGATTATATATGAAATATAGATTTAAATCTTAACTTATGTTCCCAAAAGTGAATCAGTTGCAGGGTAAAGCCTGACACATTTGTTATGATCACTAAAAAGCTTTGCTTGGCTTGTTGGTGCTCATAGTGGCTGGAGGGGTTTTTAAAACACGTTTGGATTCAGTTTAGTGAAATCTTACCTGTTCAGAATCTATTTATATATTTATTAATAGCAGCTTAGGCTGGGAATATTTTCCTCTCTGCTATCCTTGTCCACCTGAGTTCCAGGAACCTCTACAAAGGAGTTAAAACCTCCTTTTAGCAGAAAGGGAAAGAGAGGCAGAAAAAAATTCCAGAGCCAGTGTCCAAAAGGACTGTGATCCAGCCAAAGTATTTTACTTCTTCTGGAGATGACCTTGCTCAGCTCCTTGGTTAAATGCTTTGTGGGATCTGTTGTTTTAGACTTTGTTCCTGGAAAGCTGAGTGTACCAGAGCTAGAGAAATGCTGCCCTAGCATCAGTAAATGGTTGTGGTACCCGTGACAGAACAACCTGGAGCATCTCTGTGGGCGCTGGAGGAAGAAAACACCTTTGAGGCTGTGGCTCTTTGCCATGGTCACCTCCCTGGCAGCCTGACAAGTGCACAGCCAGAAGGTCAGTGCAGCACCAGGAGTTTGCCAGGAAGCGATGGCTGGAGCCGTCCTGCCTTGGCTGACAGGCCTCTGGGGCTTGTCTGCTCACAAATGGCACACACATTCAGGCACAAATAAAACCCTGGCAATCGCTGCCTGCAGGAGCCTCGCCGCTTCCAGGGGGAAGGAGCGCAGAGTAATTTGATGCCTTCATTATCTTCCTAACATGAACCAATTTGTCAGCAAACTACTGTGCAGCCTGATTCCTGATTGCAGGGAAAACCAGGCTGGGAGAGAGGACTATTATTTGCAACCAGTTTAAGCATTGTTCTTTTTCAGAGGAATATAAATACACTGTGTAGAGCTGGCTCATTAGACACTTATCCGTTTGTATTTATGGTTTAATTAAATAACTGGGAGGACTTTGGTTTCTAATGGCAGTCACAATACAGTTTTGCCCTCCTTATGGCAGTCTCTTTCTGAGAAAGGTATTGTAGGCATGAGCACATTCAATTTGCCAGCTCCCATTCCTTGATGGAAAGACGAAAGTAAAATACTTTAAGCCCCAATGTATGCATGGGAGAACTGATGGATAAAGAGTTTCAGTGACCAGCCTCAGGTTATGCTGTTTACTGACTTCTTGTGAGAAACCATTGGGTTTTCTGCTGAAAAGCAGAGCTAGGAAGTGAGTTGCTGATTGCTCTTTGCTTCTGAAGAGATGATCCCCCACAGAATTTTGCAAGCACCACTTTTGTCTGCCTTCTCCTTTTGTTATAAATTCCAAGCTTACCTCTTCTGTTCAATCACCCTGAATCTGATTTTCTCTTGCAGATTTGCTTGTTGTGGTTCTGATTTTAACCTGAAGCAGCAAGAATGCAACATAGTGGGTATGATTCCTCTGAATGAGCCCCTGAACAGAGTCCTGTGCTACTTCCCCATCCCAGAAGCTGGATTCCATGCAGGATGTGGCAGGAACTACCTGCTAGGTTGGGTGTGCAGAGATGTGAGGTGAGCTACACACCAGCAGAAAAGCTGCAGACAAGTTAAGTGACCCTCTGCCTGTCTCTGAAATGGCCCCTACTCTGGTGTTGCTTCTGTTTTCATATTGTCTTTTGGTACCAAATCCAGTGGGTTTCTTGCCACCCATATTTCCTATAAAAACCATTCTACAGAAGATTGGCTTTGAGATTTTTCTGAGGGAGAGTCTGTGTCAGGGCTCTGGAGTGGAGGCCAGGTAAATATAAAGGTAAGCTTTCTTTGTCTGCCCATCCCCTCACTTCGTGCATCAGCTCACATCTCTGGTCTCAGTCTGGTACAGAGGACAGAAGGGTTATGAGATCTCCTGATCAAGCATGCAACTTTCAGCAGTACTTTGACTTTGAGTGTAAATTTTCTCTCTGAAAAGTCAGGGGAAATCTAAAGGAGCTGCCTGTTGCTTAGAGAATAGAGAGGAAGAGTGCTTCGACATTATATTTTCTTATTCCTAATCCCTGAGGTAGCAGATGTTTTTATTTAATATTTTTTTATTCCCTTCCATGTTTAATGTGCTCCCTTAAATTGCTTAAGCTTCTTTTTCTTCTCTTTAACTCAGTTAAATCAGATTCCCCTGTACCCTGAAATATAAAATACATGGAGGTTTTCTCTAAAGCATAGTTTATGCTAATAATTCCCTCTCTGCATTCCTGTGCTAGAGTCAAGCACTGCATATCTGATTGGGCTCTTAATGACTTTTGGGAATCATTTAAATATCTAGCTGACTAGCCCAGTTAATAATCAAAGCTGCAGTTGCTTGAAGCAGGAGTGTCTCATGGAAGAAGAAGAAAGCTTCTGGTTATTTCTAAGCCTCTCTCCTGCCCCTTCACCGCTGTGCAGGCTCTGAAGGGCACGACCTTATCAGATGTTCCCAGGCAACGTGCATCCTTTCTGTCTTGCTCCCAGTCACATATTCAGGTGTGCAAAGTGCCAGCTTTGTTTCTGAACATCTGTTGCCTGTGCACCCATTGCAGGGAGATTGCTGGAGCTTGCAGATTAAACAGTTCAGGGCCAAATTAATTTTTGAATTGCAGATTTTTTGGGGTAGGGGGGAGTTTGGGGGGAACCCTTAGATATTGCAGTGGGGAGAGTTCTTGGGAGACAACTGGCTTTATTCCTGTGTGCTTAAGTGTGCCCTGATGCTGCTGGTAGTATCTGTGGATGAATCAGAAAGCAGCGGACATTGGGATTTGCCTTTGGGATTGCTTGTCTAATTCAGTGTCCTTTCCCAAATGAGTGCTACCCTATTCCAATGTTTGTTTTCATTCTTGAGGTATTTTCCAACCATCTCACCTAACAGCTCCTGAAGTTTCATTTAATTTCTAGAATTTACAATGAGCTCTTTTTTTCTACATTTTTTGTTCTAGAGTGCCATGGATCATTGTCATGTGCTGTTACTGCTGTCTGTGCTGCCGCCAGCCAAAAAATCTGCTCTGGTAAAGGAAAAAAAAAAAAAAAATTGCTGTGTTTCCCCTCCTCTTGCACCCCCAGACTACTCTTCTGAGCACTAGCGTGATGCTAGGACTACCTCTGGCATCTCTGTGTTCCCTTTTGTGTCCTGAATGGCAGTGCTCACTGAGACTCACTGCTTCTCTGATTTATGAATCGAGATATGTTCCACCAGAGAGAATGAGTGCCCGGGGGAGGAGAGCAGGGCTTTGATCTCACTGTGCTTTTGAAATATGACTGTAAAATCAGAATTAGATGGCAATCTCTTTGGGGCAGGGACATCTCTGTTTGCCCTGCACAGTGCCTGGCATGCTTTGGGTGCCATGTTATCCACAACAGAGCTTGAGTTATGAGTGATGCTCTCAAATCGTGTCTATTGACCCTGACGAGTTGAGGAGTTGTTCTCTCCTCATCCTATTATTAATAGTGCTTTTGTTTTCTTCCCCCTGTAACATAGTAACTGGACCTTGCTAGGCCCTCTGGCCATAGATGTGGTGGGATGGAGCTGCTGCTGAGCCATTGCCTGGGGTTTGTGCTGTGACAGGAGCTGTGCCCTCTCCTGGGCACAGCCTTGTGCCTGTCCTGCTGTACAAACCATAGTTTTTCTGTGTTACTCACTCTCCATAAAGAAGCACCTTCAGGAAGCCTTAAAATGGTGAAAGTGGCAAGGAAAAGCACAGGGATATTTGCAACTGCTGGGACCAGTCACGGATTTTTTCCTTTTGCCAATGTGAGTGCAGATATGCCATCTCATTCTTTCTCTTGATTTGAAGTTGTGGAGGAGATGTACAAAGACTGTGAGGGATTTAATCACTGGGCTGAGTTGTTCTAAATCCACAAAATGATCCTTTGAAATTTCTTTTCCTTAACTGTCTCTTTCTTTTTTTCCTTCAAACCTAATTTTTTCTCACTTCCAGATGTGAAATGTCAATTTTTGATCAACCTAGATCAAAGTTTTTCAGTGGAGAAGGTACAGCTGAAGATGTCCTCTCTGCTTCCAGAAGTGCTGTTTCCTCAGCCCTAAAAGCAACACCACACATAATGGTTTCACCAAGTTTTTGCTGTCACTGCTACTAAAGAGCCTGACTTAATTCACAGTCATTGCATTTGAGTGGAAAACTTGTCTTATGGGGCAAGAGGGAGGAAAGGATACTCAAGATGTGATTGCCATGATTCCTAAATGAGTCGTGTATTTTGATGTGGAAAGAGCTGACCTTGTCCTCCTTGACTGCATATGTGGCTTTGCTTTTTAAGGTGAATGATGGGGTTCTGTCTGTTCTGCATCTGGTGGTTCAGATTTGAGGATAGTAGTTTGCTCAGCCTTGACAGGAGATTTGGGATAGAGGGCTGCCCCTCTCTAGGGTGTCCTGCTGCAGTGGGGAGTCTGTTCACCCAACACCAACCATTTCTGAAGAGGGGGAGCAGGATGGGTGCTCAGTTTATTTGAGCTGAGTTGGCTCTGAAATACAGTCCATGTGGAAACTCTTTCAAGGAGGACCATTCTTATCTTCTGTCATGATGATCATGCTTTCCTAAGAGTAAAGAAAATTGATTGGACTTTGGAGAGAGGCAGAAAAAAAAGCCTTTTTTAAGACCCACCAAGCTATGGGCTAAAGCTGAGGTGCACTCAGGTGATGTCTTCAGCTCAGTTGCTCTTAAATGGGACATGTGACGTCTCACGTGGGCTACCAACCTGTGTGCTAAAACTCTCCCCTAATTGTCTTGGTTCTCCAGCTGCACAGATTCATTAGAGGAGTTGGAAATTTCTTGCCTCCCCAGCCAGGAATATAAAGGCAAAGGGATGGATGAAAGGGAGTGGGGAGAGCTCACAAGGCGACTTTGCTGGCAGATGTCTGCAGTGGATCTTACAGCCCTGTTCAGCACATCTGTCTCTCCAGAGGAGCTGATGGCACGTGTGAAATGCAGCAAGTCCTTGGGCTATTGTGTAACTTGGGGGATGCCTGCAGCCGGTGTTCGTAATTAATCATTTAAGCCACAGTAAAATCAAGTGACTTTACTGACAGTATCCAAAATGCTGACCTCAATGCATTTTAAAAGTTCGTTGGATACTGAACCTCGAATGACCCATGGACAAATCTGGAATAATAATTTTCATAATCCTCAAGTCATTATCTTAAGAGGGAACGTATTGTTCTCCTAATTAAGTCTGTCCACACGCTGTGCAGCTTCCCATGCAAATGCACTGTGCATAAACTAATTAAAAGAAATATACAGCCACAAGGACTTAAATGGTCTTTTATGCAATCTCTTTAAATTATAGTCTCCCTCCTCCCCCCTCACACACACAAACTAACAAGGGATTCAGCATCATATTCAGCAGGGAAAACCACTGAGCAGTTTTGGATCCCAAACTGGAATCCCCCAGAATTTATTAGAAAGCTTTTGCTTTATGACATTTTTGTGAGGGCCCTGGATGTGTAGAAGACCCTAATTGAGGGTTATGATTGTTTAATAGGAGACAGTTCCTGCCCTGAAGAGCTCACAGTCTAAACAGAAAAGACAGCCAAAAACTGAAAAAGCCTTGTTTTGCAGTTGAACAGCTCAGTCATTGAAAAGTTGAATGACTTTTTCAAGGTCATGTATACAGAACTGGGAACTGGAGGCAGATCTATTCCAGCACTGTAAGTACCTGAGTCTTCCACCTCTAGTAATAGACCCAAAAGACATAATATATAGAAGTCTGTTTTGTGCAACAGCACCAAAGGGCAATTTCACACTGATTCTCACTGGTATTTTGTTGGCTGGGAAATGGCTGTGAGACTGCTTGGCTGTTTTCAGTAGCTCTTTCATGTTCTCTGGTGAGTTGGAGGTTGTGCCCCTAGAAAGCAGTCTGTTGGAGGCATGTGACCATCCTAAAACATTTTCTGCCAAGTCTCCCCACTTAAACCTCAGCAACAGTGTGCAGATAGAGCAGTAGCCCCCTGGCCAGCAGTGTTCATGCTGTGTGCCTTGCATTGGATCATGTATTTGATGAACCCTGGACTGGCCTCCGGTTTTGTTTGGTTGTGAACATGAATGAATCAAGATGAAGGAGATAGCAGGGCTATTTTTGCTGTCATTTCCCTTGGGACTGTTGCTGACATTGCCTTTGGCTTCTACTTTGCAGAAGAGGAGTGGAAGTTCTGGGTGTAGGATATCCTGCTTGCTGTTTTCACTCTTCTTCTAGTACGTGGATCTGGTGTTTGCCAGACAGCCAGCAAAGGAATACTGTCTGAGTGGTCTGACCTGAGCAGAGTACCCAAACAAGGAAGCTGTATTTGCACTGAGGTGAACAGGGACAATGCAGCCAAGCCCATCCATGGGAGAGGATGCAGGCAATTGTGCAACTCAGCTCTCTGAACCAGGTGGAATGGTATCAGCTGCTAGATTAAGATGGGCTGTGTAGCTCACAGCATTGCAGAAGCCTCAAGTTCTAGCAAATAGACATTAGTTGGTCTCTGCAGCTTCTGAACCATTATTGAGGCAGTGGAGCTGCAAGCTTCAGGAAGCCCATCAGTGTGTGAATGCCAACCACAGTGGGACTGGTTCAGGGGAAAGTGGCAGCCAAGCCCTCAACAGCCCAGGCATGGCCGGATAGGAATTTGCACATAAATTTTGAGAGAGAACAGGGATTTTCTAGCTTTCTTTTGTAGATAGGTGTTTATGAGTATGAAGTGGAAGATGAAATTTCCTTAGGCTGGTCTCAATTACTGTCTCATTCTTTGCATGTGGCAGGTTTCCTGACAGCATCCCTCCCGATGCAGCAGCCATTGAAAACAGCAGCTGGAAAAGGAGGGTGAGGAAGAGCCTGTCCTTGCAGCTGGGAGGCCCCTCAGCACAGGATCAGAACCGCAGGGAACAAGCAGTTCTCCTCTTATCTGATGTAGCCTGGAGAGCAGACAGATAGGACTGCAGCAATCAGTATGATGGGAATGCAGTGGGTGGACTCTATGAAGAGAAAAGAAACCCTCCCCTCTATGGATGAACCTTCTTCTCTCTGCTTCCCCCCTCTCCAGTCCTCATTCTGGTAAGAGGGAGGATCTTTTCCCCATCCAGTGATGAGATGAAAGAGTGCCCCACATCTGACACTTCATGAGTTGGCTGAACCTTACAAAGTGATCTTCATAAAATCCTGATTCCAAAGCATCAAAGCCTTTTCCTGACTGGTAAAAACCCTAAAAATTCCTGGACGAACTGCCAAAGGGCAATGGGGCTGATTCTGTCAACTGCCTTTGGTTAGAGCCGGGTTTGGTTATTTATGGGGGCCGGGGGAGGCAAGAACTTTCCAGATGGGTGGCTAAACCAAATATAACAATGATAAAAATCAATGAAGTTATGTGCAGGGAAAAGAATGCCTGTGCATGAGGCACACGATTCTCTGTGCTGAAACATCCCTTCAGCACGGTGCTGCTCAGGGCTCTCCACCCTGGGCTGTCTCATCCCTCTGTGTCTGCCCATAGGTGCCCTTTGCTGGGGGAATTCTGGCTTGAAGTAATGGTACCTTCCTAACGAGACTTCACACTGATTGAGGTGCAAATCTTACTAGAAACATGTCTGGGCGAGTAATCACCCAAATGCAGCAAGAAGTCATCCCACTGCAGTGGGATTATAACAGGGCTGGCCTGTCAGCCCTTGCAAGAACCCAGCAATGGATTAGGAGCGTGGCTTTCATTTCTCTGGAAAGATGGCAGTGTTCTGATGTACAGGTCGTGCTGGGACTCCAAAGAAGCAGGTGTGTGTCTCACCAAACTGTGCCTCAGAGCTGATGAGTGAGGGATGGAGGCTGGGACACAGGGTTGCACAGAAGCCCTTGGATGAGAAGCAAGGTGTAAAGATGAAGATTTCCTGTCAGAAATGACTGAATAAATTGGCTGTTGCAATGTGTAAAGGTGTAAAGGAACTAAGTGAGCGGGAGAACAATCTTCAAAATCATCTGGGTACTTAAGATATCCTGAAGCATTAATTCTGAGTCCTGCTGGGGTGTGTGTCACCGCAAAGCTGTGAGTCGGAGTGAAAAACTGTCCCTTCTCCAAAGAATTGAAGTCTAAGCATACAAGGGAAGAGAAAGCATAGGAAAGCAGGACATATGGGATTGGGACTGGCTGTTAGATTCTTCATGCATCCAAGATTAGAGAAGGAGGGTTCAGTAATTCCTTCAAGAAGGAAGATTGCTTGCCATCTACTTTTCAAGGAAGCATGCTGAGCATCACAGCAAGTGGGAAGATAGCTAGGAGTCAGGACTGAGTGGAGTGTTGAAATATCTGATGAGAGAGGAAATGTGGTGGAGAGGGTTGGACTTGGTGACTGCAAACTGCTTTTGCATGACTGCACCCCTGCTTTTCCTAGGTTAGTGAAATTTTGGATGTTTGCATGGTTTGCTACACCACCATACCATTAGGCAGTCCAATATTCTCATCCTCTTAGTGCTGGTTTTTATTTTTGGAGGTGTGCTTTGGTGGAAAACATCCAGTACTCTCATGGAAAAAATGTCCCTTGAGTAATTCCTTTTTTTCCACTGAGTCCTTTTGTACTTCATAGAATCATAAAATGGTTTGGGTTGAAAGGGATCTCAAAGGTCATCTAGTCCCAAGCCCCTGCCATGGGCAGGGACATCTTGCACTAGACTGGGTTGCTTAGAGCCCCACCCAACCTGGCCTTGAACACTTTCAGTCTGGTAACTGCACTCCTTGGCCTCACCTGTTCACCAATATTTGTTTATGCTGTTAAAAATATAGTGAGGATTAGCCTACTGAGGTTGCTGTTCATCAGTGTGCTGTGAACTCCAGCTCTGTAGGTAAGTGAAATTAATTTTTTTCTGTCTTATCCATCAGAGCTGAGTTCTTTATTTAAGTCTACACCTGTGTGAGTGGTCTCACCCCTGGTTTGACTTTGCCCAGTCTGCTGTCTCGAGGGAGCCCAGCCCTGGCCACAGTCATCGCCTGACTGAGACACTTGTTCCTCTCTGCTCCTTACCCACAGATGGAGCCTGCTTGCAGCACTTCAGCAGGAGAGGGGCAGGATGAGCTGAGTGATTTGTTTGCTAGTTGGATGGCAGGACCCTTGTTTCTTGTTAAAAGCCTGTGAGATAAGAGATGCCATTGATGTTTCAAGGTGTTCTTATCAGAGGCCTTAGTCTGAAACAACACTACTCATCCACACTTTCTCTCCAGCTTGTTGATGAAAATGGAGAGTTTTGTTCTGATGTTTCCAGTCTCTGGAATGTCCCTAGACAAAAGACTTTTTCAGACACATCTTTTCCTTTTGTGAATCAAACTCCAACCTCTTAATGTTCAGCAAATAATTTGTTCCAAAGAGACTGTTGTATGTGATCGTAATTACATTTGGGTTTTAATAATCATAAACACTCCTGTTTTCTAAGAACCAGCTAAACTGATTTCCAAATAATTTAGTTTGAATGGCATGTTTTGTGTTTGTGTACCATCTTCTTCCCCATATGCACTTCTAAAGGAAAACAAACAATGTATTAAAAAAAAAAAGCAAGTGTGGGGTAAAAAAAACCTTGGAGAACTTTAAAAGACTCTAAACCTGAAAAGGGAGGGTGGGATCAGCTAATTTGTCCCTCTTTTGTATGGTTTATTAAGCCTTTTGTTCTGGAACGCATGGGTTCAGTGGGAAAGCGGTTTTTGATATATAATGTATTTACTTTTGCTAATTAATTAAAGCAGTATTCATATGAAAATGCCTGCTGATAATGGCTTTCACAGCAACAACTGTGTTTTTTAAAGTAGCAACTTTTAATTACAAATTGACTGGCAGAAATATATAAACCCAAATATTGTTCCATTGATTTCCTTTTAACTGTGTTACTCTTGCTTGATTTATCGGATTAGGGCTTTTCACACATAGTGCATACAAGATATTGTTTTTAATGAGAAATTAAAAGATTACCAACAATACCCATAAACCATTAAAAACACAAATTCTAGATGAATGGTAATTAGACAGAATGATTTGAGGCTGATAAATTGAAAGCAATTAATGTATTTGTTTGGGATTCTGACGATAGCTCTGGGTGTTCCAGAAAGCACTGAAGGTTCAGATTTGGTGTGGAATTGCATGTGGAGATTCCTTTCACTGCCTCAAGTGTCCAGAGTACCAGTGGAGAAGATGCTGGCAGGGCTCCACCGGGTTCTGGGAAGGGGGAGAGGTGAGGAGTTACATCAAGGGGTTTTGTGGGGAGGGCTGAAGGGATGGATCAGGGCAGATTTTCCCTGGATCAAGCCTTTTCTGTGTTTCACTGTTATCTGTGACATAATGTGAGGGAAAACTTGAAGAGGTAAGGCAGGGGGAAGTGCTAGGGAGAAGTAAAGTTTTCCCATCTCTGCTGTGGTTTATCAGGAATGCATCTTCTGCTCTACTCAAGCAACACCAAGTCAGTAAAGCTGCACGAGATGCTCTCTTTTGGGATATGAGTAAGTTGCATTTATTAATGGTGGCTTGTAACCCCTGGAAGAGCATCCTGTTTCTATTCTTTCTCTTATTCTTGGCAAAGCAAATGTTTTGGGATTCTGTTTCAGCAAAAGGAAGTACTCTTGGGTGGTGATGCCTTTTGATATTGTTCCTTGTACTTAGGTCTAGAACAGAGCTCACCGTGATTTCCCATCTCAGGAGAATTTTTCAGCACATGAAAAATAGCCAAAACCAAGTAATCTCCTAAATCAGGACACTGATGTCTCTACTCAAAAATCTTAAAACAAAATAGCCCTCCCCACCATAAAACCTAAACGCCCAGGTAACATATGACCTGAACAACTGAAACATCTAATTTTAGTTTTTGCTATTTTTATTTCAAGTCTTCTCCAAGTGTAAATTAGGACATTCAAATGAAGAGTCATGACAAACAAAAACCAGAAACTTTTCCCCCATTTTCCTCCAAGTCAGGAATATAATCAGTCCTTTCTTACACACATTTTCTTTGTGACAATTTGAGATTTCTGATGAGGGGTGGGGTGTTTTTCCAGAAAAAAAAAAAAAATCTTGATGTGGAATTCTGCAAGTAGAACTCCTTCTCTACCATTGGCTTATCTCTGTTTTAATCCCTCCTTCAGATGTATTCCTTCCACAAGGCTTTTCAGTTCTTATCAACTGTAGAAAGAAATGCATTATTGAACAAGGCAAGAGCACAGTGAATCCTGATGGTAGAGCCCTTTGTGTTCTACCATCAGCTGCTGTATCTTGTTCAGGAAACCAGGTTTTCAAAGGAGCTGGAGTTCTTGAATTCACTTAGCACTTGATGCTGGTGGGTGCTGAGCTCCTTTGTAAACCTGCTCATTACATTCTGAATGAAAGCTGTTGGACTGAACTGGGATGTTTTTCTGAATCTTTGCCCAAAAAATGGCGTTCCCTATGGAAATGCTGTGGCTTTTTGCGTTTTCTTACTTGTTGTCTGTCTCCAAGATACACTTAGGTCTTGCAGGTGCTCTGAAGATTATATTTGCAGGAGCAGGAGCCCTGTCGCCTCTCCGTGTGGCTCCATCCACATTGCGGTTCTTGTAGGGTGATTTGTTACAGCTCTTTTCCATCCTACTGGAGTCACAGTCAGTTGCAGTAAAAAGTTACTGTTTTATCAAGGAGTGTCTTGCTTCCAAGGATGAACTGGACAAGGAACCCCTTCACCCAGCAGCCTTACTCTGGGGAACATTTCCTGGCTTGTTGCCGCTGCTCTGAAGTAGCATCTTGGGCATTGCATTTCAGTATTTTTCATTCCTCGTACACTGGTTCAGCCATCAAATTAACAAATAAGGCTCTTGGAGGAGCCACCTGGGGCCTATTGCCCAAGCTGGATGCCGGTAAAATCCAGTGGTGTGTAGCAAAAGGGAAAAGACCAATAAGGAAACAATAACAGAAAAGCTCTGTTAAAAAGGCATATAGGTAAAATGCTGCTGGCACACTTAAGGAACCTGTTATATTCAGTAGTGCAATAAAATCCCAAGTAATTGCACATGAAACTTAATGCCTTGTAAAAGAGCTCAGCTCCTTTCTCCCGTAGCTGCAGCTTTTTGCATGGGTCCAGCAGGAGGTGCATTTGTGCTGCACAGGCTCGGGAGGCTTTGGGGAAACAGCTGATCAGCCGTGGGCAGTATGAGGGTTGTTTGAAATGCTCCAGGTTTTTGGCCAGCCTGGCCTTCTGCAGGAGGCTGTGGAACAGGGCAGCACACAGGGAATTTGACTCTGACCCTGTGCGTGTGGGATCCAGAGCGTTCTGGTCTTCCCAGCAGGTGCAGGAATCACTTCAGCCTGGTCCAGCCAGGACGCTGCTGATGTGATGGCTACTTTTTCCTCTGTTTTCAAATCCCTGTGTTCCATCATCATCATCCTCACTAAAGCAGTGGGCTCAAAAGCAAGGCAGAGAAGCCCTCCTAATATTACTTGTGTGCATATTCCTTCTGGGCTTTTATCCACACTTTTTCCTGAATTTTTAAAGCACAGGATTCTTGCCTGCTTCAAGCAAACCACATCTATTTGGGGAAAAGAGACTTGTTCTGCTCTCTATTACAGATTTTGGATCGTAACAGTTTCTTTAAGTCATAGGACTAAATCCTGATTGTCTTTCCTCAGGTCTCAAGTCAAACTTCCTTTATGTGAGTAAGAAGTATGTAGGAGGAGGGGATTTGCAGCACTAGGCTTTCCAGTGAAGATAGGGGTATTTTTTATTGTTTAGTGTCCTGTCTTTGGGAATTAAATTACTGCTTGAGAATTTTAACTTCACT
>WEKY01002082.1:185637-354567 GCA_013390045.1 Picathartes gymnocephalus | reverse complement strand
GTGTGATTTGGTTATGCCTGAAAGACTCAGAATCCAGAAGGCAGAGAAAAACAACGCAAAGCTGATTGTTATTAAAAACAAACACCACCATCCCCTCCCCAAACTGATGGTATTTGTATTCCTGGGTTTGCATTGCTGGTTTTGGGCTAAGGGAACTCAAGGCAGGTAGAAGCCTGACTTGCATTAGAAGAGAGAAGCAAGAACCTGGTGGTTTGCTTGCAAATGGCCTGAGCCCGTTAAACCTGGTGGGCAAATGCCTGCAAAATGGTGTGAGCAAGGACTGAGTGAGTGCCATGGAAGAAAATACCAGCCCTTAGAGAAAATCCTTCCTGCTTCCACACACTTCCCTCATTTTTCAGTCCTGCAAAGTATATCTCCTCCTTCTCCTTTATTAATCAAGTTTTCATTTAAACTGCAATGCTTTGTTTTCCCACACGATTAACTGTATTTGGTAAATAAAGCAGTGAATGGCCCTTTAAAGTTCAAATGATGGTTCTAGCTGCCCATGCTTCAATTGAAAATGTGCAGTGTCCTTTTTCCTGGCTAGCAGAAGTCATGGGCAAATAGACCCTGCTTTCTTTATTGTTGTTTTTTCCTTCCTCTGATGGCATGAGTCAGGGGCACTGTCAGTCTCTGAACCAACAGTGTCTCCTTTTCAGCAATTAATCTGCTTGTTTCATTGTTTGACTGAGCTGTGGCATGCTCTAAGGTTTGTCTTAATTGTCTGTAGTTGACAATAAAGAGGCAAATTTCTGAAATTCTAGGAGGATTTCTAGAGAAACTTCCTTCCCTCTTCCCTCCACCTTGAAATAAAGCAACCTCCTGCAAACTCTTCAGCCCATTTCTGTTCTTACAGGGTTAGGACTGGCATCCTTTGTGAACTTCCTGCATAACCATGGGTTTGATTTGGCTTCTCTAAACATTCTTGCTGAAATTGGTCCAACACTTTATCCTCACATCCACCCACGCATGTAAATTCCTCAGTGGCATAAGTTGGTTAGGATCCATGTAAGTCATGGCATCTCTTTGTCTTTAGCCCTTCATCCACCCCTGTGAAAAATGTGTGGCGTTTAAAATGGAGGCAAATGCAAATAGATATGAGGTGGGGACATGGAGCTAAGAGAGGAGGGCAGTGAAGATAGAGTCTGTGGAGCTTATTAGCTCCTTTCAACAATGAAATGCAAGACTGTCCCTTAAAGCTGGATGTGAGAACTGCTAAGCCAATAGAGAGGTTTGTATTGATTTTAGTGAACTCTGGATCAGTCCCTTCAAAAGCAGCAAGGAACATGGACCTAACCAGATGATGCCCCCAAGACAAAAGATAAGGCTTAGCATCTATGCAAGACCCTAAATAAGACCTCAGGTCTCTCAGAAATGCTCCTTAGGAAAGGGCAGATCTATACTCAGGGAGGATTGTAGTAGTCTGAGTGTTTTGGAAACTCTCTTCTCTTGGCTAAATGAGAATACCTTCCATTTTCAAATCTGGTTCCAGTTGTAGGTGTTAAATGAGTGAAAGTCTATTTCTGAACAAATTTTTAAAGACTGCCTCCCCTTCGACATCATAACTGAATTTTGCAAGGTGTTATGTTCCTTCAGCTTTAGGGCTACACATACACACAGTCAAGGACTTAGGAGAATCCCTTATGGGAAATTGAAAAGCAGAATTCAGATAAAAATGGTGTGGATATTTGGATCAAGGATATGGACATTTGAGACCATTTTAGAAGTGGCAAGCCAGTCAGCAGTTTCACCACCAGATCTTGGTTTGAACTCTGAAACCCCAGGAAAGTTGGGGTATGTGATCCCAAGACTGGGGTTGTCTAAACATTGCAATCACTCAGAACTCAGGTCAGCAGAAATGCATGTAAAGGCACTGAATAAATGCAGCAGTCCTGGGGAGCTAATTTCTCCACCCAGAGCTCTGGAGTTCTCAGTAGGCAGCCATTATAATCTAAAATATTACCTGTCCTGTTGCAGCCTGGATTTAGTCTCCTTGCCTGTGGATTAGACATAAGGAATATAAAACAAAATACTTGCACAAAACCCTTGTGTTTCTTTTGCAAAATCAGGCTGTGCATATAGCTAATTCTTTTCATATTAATCTACACTTACAACCCGATAACAAGCTAGAGCTTTCTTCTAACCAGGCTTGATTAAATTTGGAAGATTTCTTCCCAACAGGAGAACCCTTTCTGCTTTCATGCAGTAAACATGATTTTGTGCTTTCTGTATTTCCCTTTTTTATTTTTATTTCAGGAATTCTTTTCCCCCCCCCTTATTATTATTATTATGAATAAGCTAGTTTTAAATCAATTTCAACAGCTGGAATTAATTTTCCTGTTACTGACTCTTCACTTGGGCCTGTCACAGAGCGGGAGGCTTTCTATTAGCATAAACATAACTGAAAGCTCTGGAATTTGCATTAATGTACTTTTAACAAGTTGACAGTCTTTTGGCACACGCTCCTGAGATCTGAGAAGCAAGGGAAAAAAAGACTGTATTATACCTTACACTGGCTGGATTGTAAGAAGCTGTCAGGTAAAACCTCAGGTTTCTTTTTCTACTACAAAAATATGGGACAAAATATCTACTCATAAGCAGGTGCACATATCTGACAATTTTGCAAAGTCCCTACTGCTTCCCTCCTAGTCCCTGGAAGAGCTTGCTCCCAGCTTGGGAACAGGCTGTTTTATTGTTATTTAATGGGTGTGGAACTCGCGTGAGCAGTGGAGGTGCCAAGCAAGATATTTTACAAAGCTTTTAAAGGGTCTCAGGAAATGTATGTTTTGGTGACAGGAGCATGGACCCTCTGAAAAATGATCCAAACTCTGCTAAACAAATTGGTAGGTGTGCCAAATAAAAAACTAGTCCTGCAAGCTCCTTACTACCATGGGGTAGGAATTTAAGAGGATGCAGCATGGCAGTTTTGCGAGCAGATGACCAAATCATCAGGGATAACCTGAAGACAGAGATGATGGTTTTCTACATCTCTGTTTAAACATAATTTAAGTGAGGGTCTCTCCATTTGATTCAAGCTCTTGCATGGCAAGCGAATTGTGGTTGAACTTGGCCTTCATTAACCAGAGGAACCAGAAACTGCTGTTCCTGCCAAATCACAGAACCATTTAAGTTGGAAACAACCTCTAATATCTTTGGGTCCAACCTTTGGCCGATCACCACCTTGTCAACCAGACCATGGCACTAAGTGCCAAATGACATGGCAGTAGCTGCAGGGCCTGAAAGGAGGATGATTATTAGGAAACCTGGGGTTGATGACATTTGGCTGAACTCTGCTGCTCTGCAGTCAGTGTGCAGAAGTAACAGGGCTACTGCTGGGTTAGTGTGGGCAAGCAAGGGGCTGGTCTGTGCAACCCTGCCTGCCCGAATGGACTCCATCATGGCCTGAAGTTAAGAGTTAACTGAGTCCCTGCACTGCAGCCTTCAGAGGTATGGATAGGAAGCCTTTGAATAGTTCTGGGTCTCTCAGTTATGTACATGTTCTGCTTGTACATCAGTGGAGTTGATGTGTATTTTTAAAGAATGCAATGTGTTTCCGCCAATTACTTAGAATAAATGTGTTACAGTATTTGCAAAAACTGTACAAGCCAACATTAAATCTGTGTATGTTTCCAGTTACACTAGAAAAGGAGGCAGGAGAAAATATTTGGGCTGCAGATCAGACACATATCAGTTGCTGTGGGAATAAAAGAAATACTGAGAATTGAGGGAATCCTTTAAACTACAGGATTTTTAAAATTGAGGTCTTATTTGACTGTTTATTTAGGCCCTACATTAAGACAAAAATGTGTGTTTAGCCAGCTCCTCCTGCTGGATCCAGAGCAACTATTAGAGCTTATTTCCATAGAAATATTGCTGATCCTGGCCCCAGAACAGAGCAGAAGGAGGCGTGGGAGAGCCTCTGTACTTAGTAGCACTGGGCTCGCTCTGCAGCCACGGGCTCGAGCCGCTCCCTTGTAGTTTGGCAAATAGAGGCCAGCTTTATGTTTACATGCTAAAGCTGCTGCCAGGGGTTTGGCAAGGCTGCAGTATTTGTCTGCTCCAGGCTTTGTTCCTGGGTTTGTCTCTTGAGTTTGGAGAGACCAAAATGGTACCCCTTTGGTCTGGAAACTGTGACTCAATCTGGCCAGCATGGGAGCAGTATGACGCAGCAGTATGGGAACTGTCTCACTGCTGGGAAAAGTCACTGAAAGATCTGCAAGTTAATTAGCAGGGGGATTGTAAATAGCTAAAACCTGACTGAATTCCTCTTGTCAGTTCAGGACAGGATCCTCCTGCCGTTCCTCTTCCTGCTTCTTTGCTCTTTGACCACAATTGGTCATTCTGGAGATAACTTTTCCTCTCACAGCTTCTGCTCCAGTCGCTACTATGGCTCACTACGGCTGTTATTTGTTCCCTCTAGGAAAAGAAGAAACTCAGTGCTGTGGAAGAGCAGTATTCTCTGTCTCCTTTACACCCTTTGTGGTTTTTCCCTCTCACAGGGAAAGGCTGAGAGCAGAGGCAGCCTGTCCAGTGCTGCTTGACTGGGGTGCTGCTGTCCTGTCTTGCTTCAGCTGATGGAAAGCACTTGAGGCAGATCTGCCTTGGCTGTGGCTGAATCACATAATTTTTCTGAGCTAATCTGCCTGTGTACTTACGGTTTCACAGAGCCTGGTGCAGGTTCCTCATCCAGCCAACAACCACAGCTCATGGCAGACTGGGTGGCTCAGGGATACCTTGGTGATGTCTTCAGTTGCCATCATTGACCAGTGCACAGGGCCAGATCACTGGAGTAGGGAATAGGACACTTCTTCCTTCAAGCCTCCAGACCCTAAGGTCATGAAGTTAACAAACCTTCTAGAAGGTTTGTTTCCTTCTTTTTAAGACACTTCCAAGAGCCCCTGGAGGAAACCTGTCCTGCTATAGGCAGTGCACCCTGGCTGAAAATGCATCATAACATCACCTGTCTAAAAACTGTGTCCTCCTTTGATAAAAAGAAGACATTTCTTCATCTTTCACATAAAGACATTTTCCCTATGTGCCAACCCAATCCCTTCCAATTGCATGAGCTCAGAAATTGTCCCAAATGCAGTCTAAAAGTAAGCTGGAAGCAGGCATCAGCAGCTGTGTTTGTGGAGAGGGAAGCTCTCCCAAGCCAAGGGCCCAGTGCCTACACCAGCATTGACTTCAGTGGCCTCAACAGAGGGGCTTGTGTGAGCCAGCACTGGCAGCACCAGGCCCCTGGTAGGGTGTGAGCTGTGGGCTGGGAGGACTTTGCAGTGGTGAGAAGAAGAGTGTGGGAGGGGAAAAGGGAAGAGTAGTTTGGTTTAGAGATACTGTCCATAGTGCTGATTCACCAGGCTAATCAGACCTCGGTGGCATTTTTCCTCTGGTATCTGCTCTGTGCGTCTGTCACTGTTTTTGAGAATTTATCTTTCTCATCAGAGCTTGGGCTTTTTGTTCGGTTTTTTCCTCTCTTCATTCAAGGCCTGTTAGAGGAAAAATCTTTGAAAACAAGATGTCTTTTTCTTCAGAGTTCTGTTTGGTAGGTCTGAGCTGTGATGAAGTCTTTTCTCTTGTTGATTTCCAAGAAACATGGGTACCCCATGGGCAGTGGCCAGCCAGTGCGCCTTACAACCTCTGCTGAATTCTTCTTCTTTTCTTTTTTTTTTTTTTTTAAGAAGTTCTCAGTTATCCAATCTCTAAAGCTTATTTCAGGGCTATGCAGCAAAAGCTGCTGGATGTCCATTTTGTGTTGAACCATGCCCTGTGGCATAGACCCTGTGGGCAAGGGTCTGGACTCATTCCTTAAGTGACTGTTTCTGACAAATGTGAGAAGTGGCAGACTGTGATTGAAATGAGCAGCCCTAAGGGGTTTGGAGATGGAGAGGAGCGTTGTCTTGCCTGGTCCATATCCTCCTAGAGAAAAAGCCTAATAACAAATAGCTGAGAAGTTTTTATTATAGTTCAGGTTCTGGTACAGCTGCTGGAAAGGTTTGAGCAACTCTTGTGGAACTCCACCATGTCCTGTACAGATTGATGTGAAGCCATGAGCTAAGGTGAACTCATGATGAGCAATGTGCCAAACCTCTGAAATCTGCAGTTTTGGAAAAAAGGGTTCAAGTGTTGGTTATTATCTGCCAGCTGAAAACTCCCCTCCAAGCCCTGTTGCATCTGTTTAGCTCATCACAGCATGAGAGGGGGGCTGCTTGGGGCGTGCCTGATAAAAGAACTTTAGCTGTGCTCCTTCAGTGAGACTTCTCCATAAATATCATCTGAAATGGTTAGCATCTGTTTCATGCTATTATTGAATATATGTCTCAGAGAAGAGCTTAGAGACCTTAGGTCAGAATAGGGTTTCACTGAACGAGGTACAGAATATGCCTTAGGAGATACACCTTGCTACAAACAGCTTGAGACAGTCCCAGCCAGGGCAGACAGCTGGGCAGAGGGAGGGTGACCTGCTCAGGGCTGCATGCAAGAACGTAGGAACAAAGCTGGGCCAGGCTGCAGCTCTTGTGGCTCTGCCCAGTCCTCAAACACTGCTGTCATTTGCCCTCAGGCTTATGTGGGCAAATGACAAATTAGAATAGCCTTGTAAATTAGTGATAATATTGCTGTATCTCTCTCTGTGGTGTTTTCACCATCCTTCTCATGATGTCTGCCTTAGACCCTGAGTTTCTGAGGAGAGAGGTGCTGGTAGTCTTAAGGATAAAGCATGATGCTAGTTTTATACCTTTACTGCATTCAGAATGAAGGAACAATAAGAAAAATGTTCGTGTTTAAGAAATATCAAAACTCGGAGTGGTCTCAAGAGTGTATATTAGGTCTGTATAAATCAATACCTTTGCTTGTAGAAATTTGAGAACTTGGAATGAGGCAGTGAAAGGAGATCAAATAAAATTTTAAGTGTAGATGTAGGCTGTTCTGACCTGGTTTAGCACAATTTGGTTGAGATTTGGGTGTGAGTGAAAATCATAATCCTCCTTCTCTACAGCTGATATTTTCTGCATTTCAGTTTCTACCATCTTGAACATTGTGAATGTAGGAGATCAGTTGAGGGTTATGACCATCATAACAGTATGACCCATGGGGCTGGTATGGGACCAAGCCCAACCTGTTTCTTGCAGGCGGGTTCTGACATAAGGACTTGAGCCATTAGGTCCAGGCATCAAAAATGTAGAAATGCCAGTTGGCAGACGTGTCCCACTATCATAAGTGACCCTTGTGATGGCTCTGTTTTTGCTGAGTAACACCATAACCTAAAAGACTCATATGGAGCTGGGAGTAAGCCACAACCAGGAGCCCTCTCCTATCTCAGGGCGAGCACTTCTCCTTCACATAGCTGGCACACTGGCAGCAGGACCCCAAATTGAGCTCTGAGGGCATGGGTAGGCTGTCAGAAGGACCCCAGATTAATGTAGCTTCAAGAAAACCTGTCCTCAGCTTCTGTTTCTTTGTCATCATGCAAACCTTCAGAACCTTTCTGTGCTACCAGGATGGCCATTTGTTATGGTTATCACAATGGTAAAATTGTCATGGGTAAAAACATCCCAACGTCCACAAATACAAGAAAACAGCACGGGCAAAGGGGCCCATCCTCCACACCCGCCTTCCCCTCACGACTCCTCCACACTCAGGAAGTGGCAAGCCTGTCCTGTGTGGCCAAAAACAAGGCACAAGAACCCTAGTGAAAAAGGGAGTTAGGGCTGATTGGTAAGCCAGGCATGGGCACGGAGCATCTCTTGAGAGATAAGTCTCTGATGCTTGATTCTTTTCAGTCCTTTTGGAGAATGTGATAAGGAGGCGGCAGTTGCTTTGTCAGGGTTACTCACGCTCTTTGTGCAGCATGTTCAGTCACTGAACTTGTTCAGATAAGACAAACATCTAAACTCCATTTCCGGAGACACACACCAGTCTTTGCTCTCAGGCAATGGTTTTACCAGGGTGGGCTGCTAGAGACAGGGCTGATGATGAATGCTCGTGAGCAAGATGCTCCATTGTAGCTAGTGGTTCTGTGCCTCCTTTGCTTCCCCAGAGCTCCAAAACTGGAGTCTCAAATGGTCCAATATCTGGGGTATTTGGCAAAGGTGGCCATGAGCATTCCTGCACTGGAGGGGGAAGTATTTCTGAAAAACTCACCAAAATTCTATGTGCTTTGAGCCGAATAAAGCTGGAACTCCCAACATCTGGTCACATCCAGCTTCGTGCGTATCCCCTTTGCAGGATTTGTGAGTCATCAGCCATCAGAAGAAAACTACTTGTAGTTAGTGAGTGCTTCAGTTGCTGCTGAAAGGCAGCCACGGGGGAATAGAGAAACATGATTGATTCAAGAGAATAATGTCTAGACACAATTGTTTAGGACAGACAGTGCAAGAAAATAATGTAGGCAACTGGAAATCTGCAGGGAATTCTGTAAAGTGTCAGGATGTGATAAATGCCCGAGGCAGAAATCAGTCCAGGTGTTACTCAGCACCCTTGCTGTAAGAAGTGCTGGGGCAGCTCCGGTCACTGCAATTGGCTGGAGTTCTTTTCCAAACTCTCACACAAAGCAAGAGGTTTGTTTGGGAAGCAGTCCTGACTAGAAGGAAGAAGCACTCCCCATTCAGTTACCTTAATTTTTTCAGCTTCTATGCTTTCTCTAGAGTGCTTTTGAATAACTGCTCATCTTGATTTTTTCTGAGAGCTCAGAGGAGTCTTTCCCTGGACTGATGAGCAGCAGTACATCAAATGGCTGGAGCTGTCCCTGCAGGAGCAGCAGACTCAGAGCAGTCCTGATGCCTGGGCAGTGAGGGTTATGGAAACCTGTGTCTGTGGGTGTTATATCTTCTATTTTGAGACTTAACATGAAGAGGTTGAGATATAGTTTGTGTAGAGACTTCTGGATGAATAACAGCACCATTTGATTTTTTGTCCTCTTCCTTAAGGAGATGCCTCAGGATCAGTTTATAAGCCAAGATGTGAGTAGCAGAGAGGTGTTGACTTGTCCTAAACTGGGCTCCTAGCTCTGCTGTTGTTCTGCACTGAATATGAATCTGCTTTATATGCCTCCTGGAAGTCCTGGAGGGAGAGACAGTGCCAAAACTTCGAGAACTTTTTCCACTATTCTGTCCAAATCTCCCCTAAGATCTCTACATGAACAGATTTCACAGAGGGAAAAAGATTTTCACAAAAAGTCTTCTCTCCCCTCCCTAAGCAGACTTCATCTGAAGGCCACCAAGAGAGCTGGGGATCTTTAGCACTCAGGATCTGGTCCACATTGAAGGCACTGTCACCACTGTGTCCCTGGGGGATGTTCCTCCTGGTGACCCTGCACAGTGCTCAGCAGTTGCATCACTTAGGCATCTAATTGCATTTATAACCCAAGATGCCAGGTATAAGATGCCAATAAATTTTAAAAACCCTGCAATGGAAAGGTTATATTATATATTGCCAGGCCATTGAGGATGCAGTTCTGTCAGCACAGCGTTATTCAATTAACTGGGATCCAAGCAATTAGTATGGCAGGGTTTTATTGTTTGGTTTGGGTGGGGTTTTTTTGGTTTTGTTTGTTTGTGTTTGGTTTTTTGTTTTTGTTTTTCTTGTTTTGTTAATTTCTACTACCAGAGCAAGGATTTAAAGTGTTCCTGAATTTCGGTGATATTTTTGTTCACTGCCAGTTGCCCAAAGCAAAATATTATGCCTATGGCATATACTGGTATCAGCCTGCTGTGAACAGCAACAGAAAATCCTGTCCTGAGAGGTGCTTGTTCTCAGAGGAATGGGTGCACACAGCCCCGCTCTCTTTTTTCATGTTACATGGAATTATCTTTCACAGGTCACCCAGCAGCACTGTATGATTGTATGGATTTCCCAGCTTTTCCCAGGCTGTTTTCTCCAAGGACTGGGAGCAGTTTTGGCAAGCAGTGACATAGCCATTGTCCATGACCCTGTGAATTCATGACCTCATAGTTCCCAGATTTCCCCTGTGTTCTGCTGATGTGCTGTGAAGACAAACCCACAGAGTACTGCTGTCCTATGGCAGCATTTCCAGGGTGGAAATACTTCTCTTGCTCTATCTGAATGTACCTGTCCTTGTCCGAGCTGGGATGCACCTGCTGTACACCTGTTCCATTCAGGCTCCAGCGTCCTTCTCTTCCCTCAAGCTTTAATTCCACCCTTGCTCTCCCCATACCCAGACCAGCTGCCTGCCTTGATGGAAGGGCAGCCTGTGCCCTTCTTGTGGAAGGCAGCTGCCTGCATCAGGGAACTCCAAAAGCTGTCCATGTCCTGAGCAGTGAAACTTTGTTGTTTCAAAGTCACTTTGACCTGAGTGCTGCAGCAAACGTGTACAGCATCTGCTGCTGCTGTTTCGCATGAGGGAGCTGCAGTCAAATATTAAAAAGGCAGTAAGAGCATTAAATTATTCGGCAATGGAACATTGTCATTCCTCCATAAAACTATTTTGACCTGCAGTTTTCTATGGAGTCCATTGCTCTTAAATGTGCAGTGAGAAAGGAAATTAAAAATTAATCTTTATTTCCATCTCAGAAGGAAACCTTAATTCTCTGCATTGAAATTATACTCATAATCCAGGGTAATAAATTATAGTTTTTAATTGCAGCTAGTTACAGCCAATCAAATAGGAACCTCTCTCTCTCTCTCCCCCTCTCTCTCTGTCTCTCTTGCTTGCTTTAACTTTGCTATATGGAAGAACTCATGGAGTGCTGGAAAAAATTCACATACGTAGACCCAAGCTCTAATATTGTGTGAAACAAGCCCAGGATGTATTAAAACAGCCAGGTTCTGTTCTTGCCTGGCACCCTTGAGCTAGTGACCTGAAAGTACCTCATGGGCACTGGCTGCAGCAGGCACACAAGCACAGGGAAATGGACAAATTGTACTATTTCCATGTGGGGAAGGTGTGGTGCAGGACCTTGTTCAAGGTTGGGGAGTGAGTCAGTGTTGAATGAGGAACAAAGTATTGATCTTGGCTCACCTGCTTTTGACTGTGAGACAAAGCACCCTTCCAAGCAGAGGATAGGAGCCAGGATGCCCTGCTCTGGCCCACTGACCAACGTTGCTGACCTTCAGGCATCTCAGCTCTGACATCAGACCTCTCTGACAAAAAGGACAGCTGGCTAAAGCAGACGCTTCTTCGTGCCTGGTGTCTGTTGCACGTAACCTCTGTGTTCTTTCACATTACAGTGTGTTGCAGACAAGTGGAGTGTTTCTTGGGATTTGACATTGCTGTATGTCACCCTAGGACATATATGATGAAAGCTACCTTGCAAATGGGCTTACTGAGGTATGGCAACCTTTAGCACAGCCATGGAGCTGTCTCTGTTTCCAAATAACTGGTGCTCTGCATGTGACAGCTCTTTCCATTGCTAGCCACAATGTCTGGGGTGCTTGCACACTCACCACACTGCCAGATCTTCCTGTTATCCCAACCCTTGTGTAGTGGCACTTAACCCGGGGTTGTTGCCTCTAGGAGCAGCCCATAAGGTGTATCAATACCTGTGTAGTGCAGGTACCTGAAATGTTTGCATAGCACCATTCTCCCAGCAACTCAGCCTTGCTGGTTTGTGATTTTTTTTTTCACTCTGTTATGTCTCAGACAGTGTGATGGACCTGTTCTCTAACAAGGAAGATTTTAAGGGTGACTTAGCACTCCCAGGTTCAACTAGGAAAAGAGAGGGCCAACAGGAATGCAATCCTCATCTGGACAGAGAAGTAGTGATGGTGGGAGTCCTCTATACTGATAATAACTCCTAGCTCTTTCTGTTTTTCTTTTCCTCAATTATAGCAGTATGTGGAAGAATGGCCAAGTGAGAAAAAGGATGGAGAAGCAGCTAAAATACTAGACACAGGTGTGAGAATGAAATGAGGTCCACCTGACATAAGAAGCCTTAAGTGGTTGTTAGCAATATAATCACAGCAAAGGTGTTTGTTACTAATCAGGATTAACCCAGGATGTCTCCAGTCATTGATTTGGAAAAGACTGTAAAATCTCTGCAGTGCGATCTTTACTCTGTGACCATACCTTCTCAGAGGTTCATTACTGTTAGCTGCTGTGAGAACAGTGGGGGGAAATCCTTACCCAAGGATGCATGAAAAAGTACAGACAACAAAATCTAACAATATTTTTGTGCAAAAGCATTGATGTTCTTGATTAATAGTCTCTAGATTCCAGTTAGAAGGTTTTATGGGGCCCTATTCTGCACTCTTTAACACTGTCTGTTCCTAGAGAGTTTCAGGTGGACAAAAAGAAGCATTAGCATGGGCAAAACATGCTTTTGCCATTATAAGAGATTAACACACTCAGAAATTCTGCTGCCCACCTTCCCTCACTGGCAGTGAGCTGCTGTCTATGGAGGATCTCTGTATGCCCTGCAATGGGCCCCAGTGCAAACCTAAGTGGTGCAAGCCCTTCTCCAGGTGACTGGCTTTCCTGGTTGGATGACCAGCAGCTCCACAGTAGCAGGACAGGTCTGTGCTGCAGCAGTTGTGCAAAAAGGTTCATCTACCCAGGTGAAATTTCAAGAGGGGACACAAATGGTGTGAGTGGGAATGACTGCCCTGAGCACCATGGGCAGAGCTCCTTCTTGTGCTCAGCTGCCTCAGCCCTAGGGCAAGCTTGAAAGAGGATTAGATGGTTACAAGGAAATAAATTTTGACATCCTGGAGTTCTTCTGCCATCCTGACTCTTCCACTCATTTTGTTAGACAGAGCTGTCATAGAAATGTGTGTATTGGGAAGGGCTGCTTCTGTCTGAAGTTGTGGAGATGTTGAAGGCCAGTTTGCACTCAGCTGTCCTGTCCTGCTTTTGCTGTTACCAATGTGCAAGTTTTAGCTAAAAGGTAGCTGATGTGTGTTCATATACGGTGAGCACACCTCTGGTTTCTTTCATCTGAGCTGCTTTTAAATGTGAAATCTCTCCCTAAACAGGATTAACTATGGCATAATGAATCAAACTGCTCAGAGGCTTTTTGTGGTGATCTAGTTGGATTTGGCAGTTAACTTCCTTCCTTCTCTTCTAGTTCTACCAACTGGATTTACCTCTAAGTTACTTTCCTTTCTTGGAGCATTTAAACAGGCGTGAAAGCTGCATAACTTTTCCACTCTTTCATTGTTTTCCCTCCTAAACCAGTTCCTCACACTTTCTGGTCACTTTTTATTCTATCTTTATTTCCCACTTCCCCTCCTACTTTCAAACAAATAAAGCAAAAAAAATTTTGTCGAGCCTCTTCTCCTAGGCTGTGAAATTGTAGAACAGCATACTTGGATTGTTGCTGAGGTAAATACCACAGTTTCTTATGGTTCATGAAAATGACTCTTAAATTTTGAATGAGACAGCTTTGTGATGCAGAAAGCTGAAACTGCCAGTTACTCAACCAAAGCCTCTTCTTCCCAACAGGGAGCAGTCAGGGAGAAAGGAGAACACCCAGTAGACTATGTGCATACAGACAAGGCTCCTTCTGGAAATTAAATGGTTTACCTAAAGTTATCAGACTGCTGGCTGCTCTTTTAAAGAGGTACTTCAGGGCTGGGGAAAGAACTGCAGTTCTATTTGTCAAATCCAAAGGAAGAATGATCCTGGAATTTATTATCCTATGTGTAATTTCTGTATTTAGCAAAATACTGAAACCAGGATTTATGAACTAAACAAACCTGTTTCCGGAAGATGATGGCAGCTCTGTGCCTTTAGCGGTAGTGGCGACACAGTGAATGTATCTCACCAGAAAATCTTTTATTTTATAGGACAATAAAATTAGTGAATGAAAGCAAAAAGAGGTATAATGGATCTGGGTTTTAACAAGGATATGAATCAGTGTCTCATGAGATCTTACCTGAAAAAAACATAATTGTATTTTGCTGGGGAAAGACATGTAGAGAATAAAAGGAAAAGAACAGGAGAGCGAATCTTGTGACCATGGTTGGAGATTTGACTAAGATGGGGTGACCTGGTGGTCAGGGCCTCAGCCAGTGGGTTTAAGTCCTTGCTCTGCCATGGACTTTACAAGGGCACATCCTTGTTAGGGCACACTTCCCTTTTGTGTTTTTTTCACATCACTTCTTTTATTGGTTTGCCATCATTAAATGAAAAATGGTGCTATTGTCCTTCCTGCTTGTGAGAATGATGCCATTTAACACTGAGAGATTCCAGGAACCATGAGAGTGCAGACCATGCCACAATATTGGATTTTTCTACTGCCATATGAGCAATTATAGCAAGTTATCAATTTTTCATCATTTCATGTTTCATGCACAGGGTTGAGCAGATTCTTGATTTGCCTAGGATTGTGTGGGAAGACAAAAAAGATTTATCTGGTGTTTGGAATTTCCTAATGACAGAAAGAGAGGAAAAAAAAGCCTTTTCCTTTTCCTTCATCCTGGAAATGGGTAAGAAGAGCTCTTTGGTGAGGCTATGCAGCGACAGTTCAGACTCATGGCCATGTCATTTAGTGTTTGCTTGGTGGTTTCCTGGTGATTTGGAGTGAAGGTGATGGGCTTCTCTGTCCCCCTGCAGCCTGGGGACACTGCTGTCCCTGGGCCCAGGAGCATTTGCTATGCACGCTTCCTCGAACACGTGCTAGCCAGAGAGGCTAACGCAGGCTGGGCAGCTCTTTCTGAAACGCTCTTCTGTATCTAACGCTTCCCACCTTGAAAACTTCCTTGGTTAACTCCTAATTTCAAAATCGTTATTAATGTATTTGCACAGGGATTTTGAAATTTAATTAGCCTCTTTTGAACTATCCTTAGAGTGTTTGTCTAGAGAAACAGAAAATCCCTCCATGACTTGTTTGCTTTCTCCATTTGTTGGTTTTCATTGGAAGGGAAAGATACCGGCTGGCTTTGCAGGGCTGCATCCTCCTGGTGCCACTGGTGCTGCAGCTGAGGATAAGCCACAGGCTCTGCGGAGGGAGCAGCTGGTTTTGGGGCGCACCAAGGCCCCTCCTGGCCAGGGGTGGGTTGTGTTGGCACAGGCTGGGCCGCTGAGCAGGGCAGGGCTCAGCCAGCTGGCGACAAGGGGCTGTGCAGTGTCCCAGCACACAACTTGCTCTTGCTCCTGACCCAGGCGTGTTTGCACCCGGACAGCCATGCTGGCTGAACTGGGCTCCTATTTCCCTCTTCATTAGTTTCCTTTGGGAAATTCAAATCTCTGACTGAGATTCGAATGGATCTCGCTTCCAGAGGCCAATTAGCACAGTGTGATTTTGATCTCACTTTTTGAAAGAACCATGTTCAGGGCAGTGGTTCTGCCACGCCCCATGCAGAACATGTTGGAGGCTGGGCATGTTCATGTGTGCAAATCTGCAGGCTGTTTTCATCTGAAGGCTGATGTAAGTTGGATTTTCTTCCTTTTGTCTGATCCTGCTTTGAGAAGCCAGGCTGGGCAGAGTAGCACGGGGTTTCTGGTGCTCCCTGCTGCCGCAGGAGCACGTGCACTCTCCTCTCTGGCAAACCACAGTGGTTATGACCACTGCCTCTGGTAGTGTTGTATTGGTCCCAAATTGAGGAAGGATGACTAACTTAATCACTTGATAGTTTTGATTTCTAAAATTAAACAGCCTGCCATATGTGCAACCCTGTTACAGTATTTATGCCAGCAGTTAGCAGAGAGCACCAGCCAAGCTGGAGGGGCTTTGCAGCTGCAGCCTGCGCCTGTGCTGCTGCTGCTGCTGTGAGCATGCAGATGTTTCTTTGCCCTTTCCCTAAATGCAGTCCTGTAGACATTCCTCCTGTGGAAACAAAAGCACTTGTACTCATAGAGCTTTCTGGACACTCTTCAGCCATTGCTTTTTAAACGTGCCCTGATGCTCCCTGGTGAAGCTCAGCCCCCAAGAATGGCTGGAAGGGTTCAAGGACTGGATCAAACCCAGAAGACAGTGCAGCAAGCCAAAACTGCAGGCTCCAGCCCCAGTGCTCAAGCAGAGACAGTGAGTGAACTGCAGGGGCTTCCTTGAGGAAGTGGTGGGTGCTCCCCCAAAGAAGTCACCTCAAAGGCCATGCATGGCCCCAGGGGACACGTGGCAGCTCGTTTTCCTGGGTTGCCTGACCTGTTCAATGAATTAGGGAGTTGAGATGCCTTTCTTCCACCATTTGTTTTGTACGAGCTCAGCTA
The DNA here is from genome assembly GCA_013390045.1 of Picathartes gymnocephalus. Classification (NCBI taxonomy): domain Eukaryota; kingdom Metazoa; phylum Chordata; class Aves; order Passeriformes; family Picathartidae; genus Picathartes; species Picathartes gymnocephalus. Next base: position 338,462 of record WEKY01002082.1, on the reverse strand, counting down.
GCACCATCCAGATTTATTTGGATTCTGGGAGAGAGGAAATAAGATGAATAAGCAGTGGATAAAAGCCAAGGTGAAATGTACTGAAATGGAAGGAGTGGACCCTTGTTTTTTGGAGGAGAGCAGACTGAGGGATGAGATGTTGCTTATTATTTTGGTCCAGGCAACATTCCTCTGTGATCTTAGACATGTTGCTTGACTTTGTTTGCTAGCAGGAAATCTGGTTTGCCTAGCAGAAGGATTAAGAGATGGAATTAATATTTAGCACTAACTAACCAAGAGTGTTTGGGTGCAACTGAAATATTTTGACATACTAGATCTGATTTTACCAACTGGCGTGGTGACTTATAGGTGCTTTTGTTTGGTGTTGAGCAAGTGTTACTGCAAAGCATTAGCAGCAGTGTTTGGGTAGGGTTGCATGTGCTTGTTGAGTAGGTGGCAGGAAAGGGTTTGTTTTTCGTTTCCTTGGGTTTTTTATTTAAAACGATTGGAGTCCTTGGGGGTTTTTTTCTTATGGAATGGAGCTATATGGATCTGGCATCTGTATGTAATAAAAGTAGAGAGTATCTCTGACCCTTAGGGCAATGTCAGATTGAGAAACCTGTATCAAATAGATCAGAAAAAAACAAACTATAGTTAAGTTTCTGTGCCTGTTGCACACTCTGCTCTAAGGATGCATGAATGATTTTGGGTTATATGGATACCTCAGAGCAGCCAGAAGTGACCTATGTACATCAAAACTCTGTGTAGTAACCTGTCTCTCCTGGAGAGAGGCACTAGTTTTGTACTAACCCTGCAACTTTGGGAGATCATCTTCCATACCTGATCATCATTTCAATGTCCATAAACTGTCTAGAGCTAGTTCTTGTTTAACTGTTACAGCTGCATGAGACCTGCACGCATGGATCAGTTTTCATTCTGGAATTACCCTACAACATGTAAATTCTTAGAAATTTCATTGACGTACAGAGCAAAATGAAATACTGACAGGCCACTTTCTCAAAATCTCCCCTCCACTATTTTTTTTTTTGGGGGGGGGGGGGGGCATGGTTTTTTTCAATCTACTTCCTTCTGCTCCTTGTTTATTGGGAGCCAAGGAGGAGGTTGTTGCACTGATTACTGTTGTTTATTAAGCTTGCTTCCTTTAGGAAGATTTTCAAGTCCACTGTGGCCAACACAGGGAAATGCCTTCCTATGCTCCACCTCTGCTCGGAGGGCAGAAGTCTGGCATACAAAAACAAACAAGAAAACCTTGGGAATAATCCTTTCTTAAAAAGAGACAGACCAGACTCACAGCATTTGAAGTCTTCTGGAACCAGGGATCATAATTTCTGTGGATTCACAGAACCTTAATGTTTTGCACCTTAAAACAGCATTTGCCCTTGCAGGCAAAAGGAGGCTTTATGCTTACTGTTTTGCTTGTGGATAGTTCCAGACAAATTACTTAAAATTCTCAGGTGTCTGGATAGCATGCAGTATTGGGAAAGGAGAAGAGATTCTTCTGTGCCAGAGGCAGCATGGGCAGCAGGCAAGTGAGCTGGCTTCTCTCTTTGGATTGTTGCCTTGGGTGGGTCAGACTTCCTGCTCAGTCCCAACAGTATTGTTTGAAAGTGTTATTAGTAGCAATACATTTTAAATTATTAACATTTGGAAAAGGCTTGGATTTATTTGCAGAGAGCTGTTCTGGACCACGAAGAAGGAATAGTTTTTTGGGTTGTATCTTGGATTTGTGTGGGGTTTTTTTATTGGTTTTGGTTTGGTGTTTTGGGGTTTTCATTTAATTCCTTTTTTTTCATTTAGTTAGCTAAATTTGAGTCCATACTTTGACTCATATTTTAAACAGCAACATCAAGGAACTCACTATGCCAGGAGGGCATTTGGCCCTCTCCTCTTTGCTGGGCTCTCTGCCTCCCTTCTGAAAGGTAATGTGGGGATGTATTGATCCCAGCTTTTAGGACTTGTTCTATTTCTGAACCCAGATTGCAGTATAAAGTACAAACACCATTTAAAAAGGGAAGATCTATATTAGAATGACAAAGAGAATAAATTAAAGCAGTATCCTGTTTCTAATGGTCTGGAGGCAGTTGTTAAGGAGGGAATGCCCAGTGCTCCCTACCTGAATGATGCTTTACAGTCTCCAGTATCAGGGGACTTCAGTGAGCACAGCATTGATTTTTATTCCTGCATTAAGCTTTTAGCTTTCCAAATGGTTTTCTTTGAAATCATTAACATTGCAATGTGCAGCAGCAGGGTGAAATAGCTCTGCTGCTGTGCAGGTACCACCTCTGATCACTTCCTTCTTCCCTTCCTCTGTTGAACCATCTGATGCACCTGCAGGAGAGTGAGGAGAAAAGGAAGTGAAGTTGCAAGCCAGGACAGCCTTGAAACTGGGTGAGGAAGACCAATTTTTCAAGAAATTAGCAATGTTTTAAGCTTTCTTAGTGGCTGTGAGCCTGGGGTGGGAGAGTTGGAACAGTCAAGGGCTGTGTCTGAATCCTCTGGGTGGTACCTGGCTGTGGGTGTGGGGAGGCTGTAACAGCTCAGTGGGGGCTGAGAACTGCCATCAGCATGTTTATTCCTGCTTGAACAAAGAATCTTAGGTAAATTCAGCTATGAGGTAAGCTCAGATTTTCCCACCGCAAGACTGAAGACAGTTAAGTGGCGACAGGGAAACACTGGAGGTCTGTTATTAACATCAGACTGAGGTTTGCACCCCAGGTTTGTTCATTAGAGGATGAACAGAGCTGAATCAGTAAATCAAGATGGTTATGGTTGTTTCAGATTTATCCAGATCCCTGTTAGGTGGGATCTGCTGGCAGACAGGAGCATGTCACTGCAGACACAGCTATGCTGCTTGAAGCAGCTCTTCCTCTCCATGCCCAGCTTCCTGCTTTAAGGACTGACCCTCACCCCAGGGGAGTGGGAAGGCTGCTGCAATATCGGTGGGTGCTGTGAAACTGTCATCCGATGGGAAAGATTGCAGAGACACCCACGGGTATGCCCAGGCAGGGTGGGGATTATCCACAGGGGGAATGGTCTCCCAGATGTATTGAGGGGGAAGGATGTTTGTGTCTTTTGCTTTTGTCTGTGTGCATGAGCCCAGCGTCCTGAGTCCTTCAAGTCTAATGATACTGTTTCATTTCAGGACAGGAAGAGGAGCTTTTTGCCCCTAACACTCCTGACTTTGCTGCAGCGGTGAGTTCCTGGGAGATAGGGATGCCTGTCTCTCCTGTTACAGAAAGGAGGGGGATGTGATGTGGTAGCAGAAGTGACAAGTGCCCAAGTCCTAGTGGCTGCTGTGTCACCCAGCCCTCATGGTTATTTTAATGTCAGTTCTTTGTGAGAAGGAGGGTTGGAAGGGATATGGAGATATTTTCTAGTGCTTTCTACTGCCCCAAGATGGAGTCAACTTGCTCAAAGATTTCTTTTGGTGCAGCATAGCACAGGATGGGCTCTGCTGCTCTGACCAGCACTGCCTGTCCTACTCCCACCAGAGCCTGTTGGACCCCTCCTCTGCAGTGTAGGTGGTTGCTGCTCAGGTAGGAAACCGCAGCTCTCTCCTCTCTCTGCACTGCACAGCCCTTTTGGGGAACACTGCAATGCCAATACCCAGTGTATTTGCAGTAGCAGGCAAAGGCAACCCCTCCCAGTACTCTGGAGTCATGCTGTTTGGTCTTCTGCGTTGTGACCCTTCATCTAAACCGGTAACTAACAGACACAAAGAGTGCGTGTACAGCTGGAGCATTTGTAACAACTTCATTTCTGCTGTGATTTAGCTTTTAATATTTAGTTCTACATCATGTCTCCATCAAGACAGCTCAAATAAGAGGCAGTTGTTTTCTTGGCTAGAAAGTTTCCCAGGCTTGCTGTCAGTGAGTGTGCTTCAGGAAGAGACCAGCCTCCCACCTTAGCAAGCAGCAGAGAAAAATTTTCTTTTCTGTGGTCTCCTCCCTCCCCCAGTCCACTAGTGTGTCAAAACCTTGAGTTTTGTGTAAAGTTGTTAAATAAGTTTCTAGGCAAAATAAAAGATCAAAAGGGGTCTAATTAGCTGCAGTCTGCTCAGGAATTGTGGTTGTTTACCTAGTTTTATAAATTGACACTTTTAACATTAGAACTCAAAGCAAAAAACGATGTAATTATTCCCTTTTTTTTTGAAGCTTAGGTTTAATGTCTTTATTGAAAATTGGGTACTTTTGTGGCATCTCAAGATGCTTTATTCTATCAAATCTGGAGCAAGTAATTTTTCATTTTGGATTGTAATATGGTATAAATGATAAGAGCCTGATTCAGAAAGCTTTTCTTTTTGCTCCCCCCACCACTGGCAGCCTGACGAGAAAGCTTTGCAGTCACCTCACAATAACCCTGAAGATAATCTAGGGTTTGAGTCTTTGTGAAGCTGCTCTCTCTAATATAAGGCAAAGAGTGAGATTTCTGAGCTCTTAGTTAGGGTGCCGGAAGCTAGCTTGTCATCACAGGATTTTTAGTTCTTTTCATATCTCTTACCAGTTGTAGGATGCCAAGGCAGAAATGTATTTCTCCTATAACCTTTCTGTGCTGTGATCATGTCTCTGGGAGTACTATGTGCCCAATTTAAATCTCAGAGAGGATAGCAGGTAGTTGAATGGAGAACATATGGTGATTAAAGCAAAGGAGGAATGAGAGACACATCAGTTCTGTTATAAATTTTTCAGTTTTGTTCTGATATGACCTGATCAAGGGTCTTGTTTCCCAGTCTCTGCTCATTTGGACATACCATGCATGACTCAATTTTTCATGTCCAACCTCACTAAATTTGGCCTCAGTATCTTAGAGCAGCATGGATAGAGGAGGGGAGGGGCCTCATGAAGTCATGTTAGGGCTTGGATAGGTTAGGAATTTTATTTACACTGTGGCAGGACTCACAGGCTCCATTTAGAACCAGAGGCTGATGGTGCTGGTATTTACTAATGCAAACGAAATCGTGGTGCCTGCCCTAAGACCTTACCTCCCAACAAGACAAATGGTAAATACAGGATTTGTGTGAGGGTGATTACAGAAAAAGTGTCAGTCCCTCAGTGAACTTGTTTGGTTTTTTTTTTTTGGTGTTTATCTAAAAGCTCATGCAAATTGAGGTGGGTTTCTTTGATCTGAGAACTGTTTTTTGTAATTTCAACTGCTCCCTGGCTTGTGTCAGAAATACCGTGAGTGGGGTTTCCCTGGGGTTTTTGCACAGCCCGGGTTTTAGCTGGTCTGGGAGGGACATGAGGCAAGATTTATACATCAGAACAGGACTTGCAGTAAAGAAATTTTTATTGGCATATTTTATATTGTCCTAATTCAAAAATTTCAGTTCTTGATGATCATTCTGGGCATAGGTTCAAGGTTTCATTTGCACTTGGCTCAGTTCAGATGCTGGGGGGAACTTTCATGATGGGAGACAGGTCCTTTTCCTTCAAAAACAGAATTTCTCAGTAGATGGTAGGATTGGATAAGAGCTTCCTTTGAGAATCCAGACGGGATTTGCTTGAATTTTTCAAACTCTGCTTCTCTGGTACATTGTGGTGATTAGAGGAGAGCTTTTCAAGTGTCCCTCTGAGAGTCTGAGCACAGTCTGGCTACTTGCAGCTGTGGAGTTTTCAGTCATTAGAGCTCACCAAAGGAAAAGCTTGGTACATCCGTATATTCTATAAAGGTTTCCCTGAGAGAGTGGGTGTTTATTCCTCAGTAACCCTAAATCTTTTTATTGGCTAACTAGTAAAGAGACATTGGTTTCTAAGACTGAGACAGCTGCTGTGTGGAAAAGGTTCAGTTATTCTATATGCATGCTTCATGTGGACTGTGTTGCCATACAGCGTAAGCATAGTCCAAGGCCCTTCCCCATTTGCTCCTTAAGGTGCCCAGCGGCTTCAGTAGGAAGAGACAGAGCCCAAGAGCAGCTCTGTGAGCCCCTGCAGAGAGCGATGGACACAGTTCAGTGGATAATGTAACATAAGGCTGCTCTGAAGGGGAGTTCGGCCCCTCTGTCCCACCCAGAGCAAGGGGAGATGGATGTTCTCCCTGGCTATGCGTTGGGTCAAGGACGCAAATGTCGTGGAGCTACTCTGTGCTGTCAGACTCGTTGCTGGGAGGGTTTGTGTCATGCAGAGCCTCACCCCTGGGAAGCTGAGTTTGGAAGCAGAGAGCAGCTTACGTCAGGCTGTCACACTGCCATAGTGGTCATTAAATAACACTTAGGTGTTTTAGAGCTAAATGGTTTTGTTTAAGTATCAAATGAAGATTTTCTTTTAATTTAATTTAGCTTAATCATCTGGTTGTGTGGCTGACTTGAGCAGGAGCACTGAAAGTCTACAGAATTCCCAAAATACACCAGAGAGTGAAAATCCATATGATTTCATAAACTATACAAATCAAGTAACTGAACTAATAGGTTTGTGATCTGCAACTTAGGAACATGAATGTGTGCACATGTTAGAGGCAGGAAACCAACACTTCCAGCAGAATACACAGCTGATTCTTGGGTGAGGTGAATGCAATCTACGTTTTTTATTTCATCTTCCCCAGGTGGCTTATACCAACATGCCTACTCTAAAAGTTTCATTTTTCCTTTTTCTTCTTACTCCTCAGGAACATGCAAGTCTTGTAAATTCCCATTATTGTTTAACCCCTTAGAAAGTCACCAAAATTGGCCACTACACTGTACAGCTGTCCCTTGAATCCACTGTATTGCCTCTAGATAATGCCTGGTGCTCCAGTGTCAATCCAGGAATTCCCAGGGTGTACATCACCAGGTAGGTAACAGAGAGAAATTCTTACCTCAACATGGGGTTACAACTGCATATTATGGAGCTGGATTAAACATGTTGTTATATGCATTATTGCCATATTTTGACTACCTACAAACTAGAGCATTAATCATGTGATTACATAACTTATGGTTACCTAAAAATGCTCCCTCTTCAAATGGCTGTTGCAAATTTATTCTTTCCTCTGCTGAAACAACCTGTCATCTGCTTATTGTGATTCATTAAATATGTTGCAACTGGGTTATAATCTTGATTAATTTCACAGAATAAATCCAAAACCAAGGATAACCCTTTTTGTTTTCACTGAAACAAGCAGTCATGGGGGTTGATGTCTGTCTCCTTCACCATGAGAAGTCTTGGTCCTAAACTCACTTCCAGTATTTTTGATTCTTGAGGGTTTCCTAAGTTTCAAGAATAAGCCTCTCAAGAGCAACATTAACAGCATACAGAAAAGAGGGATTTGTAAAATAATATTAACTTCTGTAATTTATAAACTTGTTTTCAGATTCCTTTCTTTTGACCATTTTGTTTTCAGAAGCATTCATCAGAGCACTGGGTTTTAATTTCCTTTCAACTGACAAATTTTGAAAACAGACAAGATACATTTCTCTGATTACTGCTGGACAAGGCTTGTAGGTAGAGATAGTGTCTTTCATTAGATGGAGCAGCATGGTTGGAGAGCTCAGGCAAACTTTGAGGCACACGAGCCCTCCAAATCTGAACCAGAAGCTGTCAGTGCTAAGCATATGCTGAATAAGCAGCTGCTTGGGGTTAGATATGTGTGAATTAGACCATCTCAGAGAGGGAAGGTGGTGAGTGTAGGTATCTGTAGATCATAACAGCGACTGGAAAGTGTTGCCAGATTATTTGTAAGCATTGTCTGGTACACAGGTGAAGGGTGGCAGAATTGTACAAGGAAGAGTCTTGTGCCTTAAGTATGGGAAAGATGTGTTTCTCTTGAGTGATCTAGTAACAACATGAACGTGAAAGTTCCTATTTCATGCTTAGAAGTGTGTGTCCTTCTGAGATTGCTCAAACGTGCTTCAAATTTTCTTCCCTATTAATCTCTGTGTGCTTTTGCAGGAAGCTGGGAAAAAGGCTTCTACATTTACAGCTCTTTTTGCTCTGACACAGGCAGAGTAATCTTCAACATGGAAACTCAAACTCTGTCCCTGGGGTTTCAAGCCCATGGAGAAGGTCATATATGACTGACAATGGGGAGCTAGTGAGATCTGCTGTTCTGGATTTGTCAATTATTAGCCTGGTCTGACAAAGGTTCTACCATGAGCATTGTGGTAACTTCTTAAAGTTGATTGGGAGCTATTAAAGAGTGATAAAAATCAGATATTTCTGACCATGGTGATCAAAGGAGGAATTCAGTGATAGTACAATAGGTGCTTGGAATTCTCTGGGTATTGCCATCAGTATTGTTTAATGACCCAATGCTATGGCTATGTTGGGTAAATAGCACCTTTGGCAGATATATAGAAAAGAAGTCCTTAGGACACAGGGGTTTCAGAGCAACGACATAATTCATTGCAAACTGCCCACTGTCCTTGGACACTGGTGGTTGCCATATTGTGACTGTCAGCCAGAAGGCTGACCCCACTTCCAGAATCCTGATTTATTCAGAAACCTGCAGGTTTCCTCTCTCAGGTTTCACACACGTTGCTTGTGATCTTCCACCAGCTGAGCTGTCAAAGGTTTCTTTCTGGCTGAGGTTATACACACACGTTATAAGCTGATGCCAGGTGAATTTTGCCTAACAAGATTCTGAAATTTCCTCCTCCTTTAAGAAAGAGGGTAATTTAATGCTCCTGTCCTAATATGAGAAATATACTGATTTGGGAGCACAAATCCTCCACTCTGCCACACTGAAAGACTTCAGCAGCCTGTGCTAAGAAGTTGGTAGCTCACCACATGGGAAGTGTTGTGCCCGCAGCTGAGTGGAGCCACCACATCCCATGGAATCCCAAAAGGTTTTTTTATCCTGACTATTTTTCACTCAAAACTCGTGGGCATCCTCACACTGCTTGGAGTGCAGAGTGGTGGCTGGGGGGATGTTGGCGTCCTGCATCTCAGGCCTTTGATGCCTTGAGTTGCCCAAATTCCCTGAACCTGCCATGCATTGGAGCTGTGTGAATCTCCCTGTTCTGGCTGACCAACAACCAGCAATTTCCTAGGCATCAAGTATATGTGTGTGTGGTATTGAGCCACTTCTTTGGGGCTATTGTTTAAGGCTTCAAACCATGGAAGGAAACCGGGAGCCCATTTAGATGTCACTAAAGGTCACCAGCTATTTTTATAGATTACATTAAAGAAAACCAAAACTGCACAAAAAGAATATTTAGATTGTGAAATCAGGACTTTGAAAAATATTTTTGCTGCCTATCACAAATCACTACAGAGCATATGCAAACTGATTTTTTAGGGTCTCATACTTTGGCCAAAGGTGCATTACTCCTCCTGTAAAAAATTATTCCCTGGCACCATTGTGACCTTCCTGCCAAAATTTAAAGCAGTCTCCAAACGATAGCATTGAGACTATTCAACCAAAAGCTTGCATGAGATACCAGATACTTGTTTGTTGTTTTTCTCTTTTTTAATTGGGGCAAAAAGCTTTCCTGTAGTGGATGAACTGCATTAGCTGAAATTTTCACCCTGAAATCCAGCAGGGCAGACAACCAGCACTGAAAGCTTTAATTCAAAAGATCAAAATCTGGCAAAATTCTAAGCAACCAGAGTCTTACATTAGTAAGTTTTGTACAATGTGGTCAGCATATTAAAGGGAAATTCTTTTTTCTGTCTGTTTTTATTTTGATGTCATTCCATCAAACATTTAATTGGTAGACACAGCATTAGCTCGTAACTCATTTTGAAGCAATGAAGATTAGTCAGACACAAACAATTGGGCTGGGGGCAAATTAGACGAGTGCCAAATGGTGGGAAAGGTTTTTAAAAAGTGGCTTTGCAAACTGTGTGTCCCTGCATGAACAGAATTGTTCCAGAGCAGAAAATACACCTTGAAATGGTCTCTGGTGGAAGGAACAGGGCTTGTATAGCACAAGGGAGTTTACCTACATAGCAGCCTTGAGCCAGGTATGCAAGTGCTTGGGAAGATGAGGTCAGGTTGGGACTGATGCAGGTCTGGCATCAGAGTGACCTGGGCAGAGGGTGGTGGACTTTGACAGTATGGTGCAGCTGAGTGATGGCTCGATCCAAAATCCTGCCAGTCTGCTCTCCTGGGGGAACAGCAGGGTCATGTTCTGGTGTCTTAGAGGCAATTTATGAGGTTAAGCTGGAAGTTATGAGGTGAAATTGAACCCCATGCAAATGGGTCAAAATGCTAATATGTACATATACAAAAACCATGCAGGAAGGCAGCAAGCTTCTTGAAAAAAAACAGGCTTGCAGTGACCAGACCTCAGACACCATAAAATAAGGAATAACATTCGCTAATTCTCAGTCATTGCCCCTGCAGAGTATTGCAGCCCAGAGAGGCAGGTGAGACTTACCCAAGGTCTTATCTGGAGTCAGAGCACAGCTGAAGGTTCATTTCCAGGTCCACGGTCTCACTGCTGGAACAGGCTGCCAGGAATTACTGGCAATATGTTTGGTTTTAATCTTTGCACTGTTCTCCTGTGAAGTTCTTCAGGCTGAAGTGCCTGGAATTTATCTCCAAAATATTTTGGAGAGGAAATGTGATCATAAAGCTAAAGCTTTGGGCTATGCATGCTTCTTTTCAGGCTCCTAACAGGTTTGAAAGGGGTAAGTGTAAGTAACCTGCCTCCTTTATTTTTTGACAAGAAAAGTAATTTAGAAAAACAAAAACCAAAAAACCCAAAACCATTTTAATCCCTTACACTGAGTTCATGTCAGCATTAGCTTAACTCAACCCACATTACAGGAACTTTAGAAGGCAATTTATGTTTTTTAAAATAGGTTTGGGTCTCCTACTGCTCCTATGACTCTGTCACTGACTGGGGCCAGAGCTGTGCCAGCGAAGTCCTGCCCTTGGTGGCAAAAGTGACAGCAGGCTGCTCAGCCCCAGTTTCAGGTTTGCTTAGCAAACAGCCTGCCCAGCCTCTGCAGAAGGACTGAGGCTCCAGTTCCTGTCCAGCTCCTCACACAAAACCCTGTGCTTCCTCTCCTGTATCTCTGGAGCCTTGTAAGACCCTTCCTCTTCCCAGCAATATCAAATTGCAGCTGTCTCAAGCTGACTGGCAGCAAATTGCTGCTCCCGAGCCTGCCCTTGGGTTTTTTTTCCAAGCAGAAGGAAAAGGCTGAGAGTTCCCAGTTTCTGCAGTCACAACTGTCCCAGAGAGCTCATATCTGCCCTGTTGAGAGATGCCAGCACCCTCTGGGTAGGCCGAGAGCATGAATGCAGCCAGGGAGCACCAGTGTCAGGCGGGCATCGTGCCTGCTTTTACCAGCCTGATGGGAACAGACAGGGACAAAGGTAAAGTTCGAGCCATGAAAAGGCTGCTTGTTGCAGCGTTTCATGGCCAGTGAGCATGACCAGCCTTCAGGGCTAATTACCAAAGGAGAGAGAAGTATGTTCTTGTCAGCAGACCTACAGGGTTACTATTTAATGAAGCAGATATGCAGGTAACTTGCTCAGTGAGCAAGTGACTGACTTGTGTGCACAAGGATGTAGGTGTGTGTGACAGGACGCTTCAGGTGCCTTTCGGCCCCTGTCTTCTCTCTAAGTGTAGCTGGGCACAATTCTCAGCAGTGGCAATCTGTATCCCGTGTCCTTCGCCAGTTTTTCCCCTCTACCTTCTCTGCTCTCCTTTCACCTTTTTTCTCTACTATTCTCTTTTTTTCAACCCTAGCACCTCGTTTATTCCATCCTGTCCTTTCATAGCTCTCCACCTTATTTTTCCTCCTCTTTTTTTAATTAGTGATGTAAAGCAGCATTGAACAGTGGTGTCATCACTATTTCATCAGGCCTGCCCAAGTTCCTGCCAGTGGTTTATGGAGTATGTGTGAGCTGGGAACAGCCAGTATCCTCTGTGTGCTTGAATCAGGGTCCCCTGCTGATCTCAGTTTCTCAGCACATCTGTCAAGTGTTACTTGTCCTTTCCTTGGGACTGCCCGTGGAGGTGTGCAGGGGGTTGTAAGCTGTGCCAAACCCTGGTGTTGTGCTGGCAGGGTTACAGCCAGCGTGAGGATGCCTCCATGCTGCAGGAATCTCTTTGTATTGCTGCGTAGTCAGATGCCAGAAAGTTATTTGTGTGTCAATCCGGAGCCTGTGTTGAACTCTGTAAGAGAGATGGGACAAAACATGTGGGAATTAATCAAATGGTGGGTTTTTTTCTGCCCAAGTCAGTGGATATGAGCAGATTTAATGACTCTTTCTGACTCCTAAACTTGTACTCTGAATTCATACAATTTAGTCAATCCAGCATCACCTCTCAGACTTATTCTGACTTCTAGCCTGGAGTAGGTATGACTAGGGAGGAGTAGCAGCATCTGCAGTACAATACCTTTCACAGTTTGTTATGGGAACTATTCATTTACTTCACTGCAAGCTATATTTTGACCTGATAGCAGCTACACTTGGTAGATCTTTCTGAAACAAAAGTTGATTAATACATGCATATTAGATAATTATGGATCTCTTCTACCAGTGTCTCTTGTGTATTTACCAGAAAAGGTAACTAGATTGTCAAAATTTCACCTGTACCTCCCATGGTATTGGGATGAACATGTCAGTTGAAAACTTAGTGTGACCACAGAGATTTTGAAGCCCAGCAGCCAAGGTATGTATGGGGAGCACAGATTGCAGCAGGGAGGTTGGTGCAGGTCAGAAGTGAGATGCATTAGCAGAAACTCTGGGACACACCATGACTGTCTGACCCAAGGCTGCTATTCCTGACCTGTGGCCATGACCCTCGGATTCTTTTCGCAGGAGAATATGACAACGTGAAAAAACACTTTTACTTGCATGTTCCATGGATTTTATGCTGTTTTCTCTGTAGAGAATGTTGGGTTTTTTTCCTGGAATATTAAGCAAAAATGCATCTCGGGAAAGAGTCAGCCTACCTTTTATTCTCCTTTTTGCTACACAAACCACTTGATATGAGGCATTGAGGTGTTTTGGAATACAGTGTTAACTTGGCCTCAGTTCAAGGCTGCAAAAGTGGCTGCTCTCCACAGGAGAACATGGGGCTGAGACATGACACTCAAAGCTGTGCTACTGCACAAGTGCTGCACATCCCGGTCCCTTGCTCTGGGCTGTGGGAAAGCAGTCCTTGCTGACACCAGGACCTGTCACAGGTCCACTTGTAGTGACACCAGAAAACACATTTCTTTACAGTTGTGCTGCTTCACACTCTCTGTTTCTACCGACAGGTTCCAGGCCAGGCCTATGACTGTGCTGGCCTGTGCTGTCCTCAGGGAAGGGTCCTCCTGCTGCGCTGGCTGCTGGTGACCTGGCAGGGGACATGGAGCTGCTGGCTGTCACAGCACCAGAGGGAGCAGGGAAGGATGCAACAACATCACAAGCCAAGGTGGAAGGAGCAGAAAAAGCAGCTGCAGTGCCAGAGGCAGAAAGCCTAGTGGGAACAGGTCTGGGCAGGAAGGTGGTCACTGCTGAAGGAGCAGCGGCGATTGTGGTGGGAGCATCGGAAAACCCAGCGGCAGAAGGAGTTGCTAAAGCATTTGCCAGGGCAGCAGAAAGAATTGCAGCATCAGAAGTAGCCAAGGTGTTGCAGTCAGCAATAGCTGAGGTAGGCACTCCTGCAGCCCCAGGTGCTCGATGGCGTGGAGGGGTCGGCAGCACTCACTCCCCTGGGCTGGGGTCACGGATCCCGATGGCAAGGGAGGCTGCAGCTCCAGCACCAGAGCTAACCCTGACCTTTCAGCCTTGCCCTCAGAATGCTTCAGGTGGAACAGACCGTATTTCTACTTAGCATTGAGCAATGGGAAGAGATTTTATTTTTGAAAAATTGAAAGCAATGTCAAAAAAAAAAAAAAAATCCCTGAAATTCCTGCTGAGAGTTTGTGTTCTTTTCCCATCTGGTTTTCCTCTTTTAGATGAGCTTTTTTTCATGGTAGCGGGCACTTTTTCACACCTGGTATTGTTAAGGTTACAAAGAACTCTCCATTCCAGCCCCACTGGCCACGTGCTCATCCTGTGAGCTCAAACATTCATATTTGGGGATCAAAAAAGGTCCATGCATGGTGTTTGCTCAGCCGAGAATTTTTATTTGACATTTGGGCAATTATGCCTTGTGTTGTTTGTGAGTTTCCTGAGGGTGATAAATGCACTTTTCCCATTTGAAAAACCTATCTTTTAACATTGATGATGTGGTGACAGATTTTCAGCAGGGATGGGAGTTGGATTTGCCAGGGCTCAGTGCCCACTCTGAGCACCAGATTTGCAGCTGCGTTCGGCACCCAGCAGCTTCCCGTTGGGTGTGAGGCCTTTGGACATGTTTGTTCCCATGTGTTGAGCTCTTTTGAAGAGCTGCCTGCAGCACCACCGAGCATCCACCTTCTGCTCTCAGGAAAATCTGGATCTCATCTCCCTGGGCTCTGATTTCATTTTGGTGTGCAGGGTCAGCTTACAGCTATCACTGTTTCCTGGGCCCAAGAGCTGTCCCGAGCACATGGAATTTCTGTAGGATATCTTAACTTATCCCTCAGCTTGGGCAAGTGGCTTACTCAGGAAGGGCTTCTCTGTGTCTTTTTGAGTTTTGGTGTCTGAGTTTTGGTGCATTTTTACATCTTCTGAAGATCAGCTGCATTTAGGTACATGCCAAAACAATTCTCTAAATCAGCCTATGAATAGATACCTTTATTTTTAATATCAGCAGTTTGCTTTCTAGTGGCTTTTCCAGTGCTCATGTGCTTCTTCTCTTGACTTTTCAGCTCAAAGGGAAGAGGAAGAACATGTGTATAAAGCCAAAGAACACCACTCAACAGGAAGAGGATTGGATGAAAGAGGGAGAGGTGAAATGAAATGGGGAGGTGATGTTCTGGGTCATACCTCCTAATGGGGTGCTTGTACCATCACTCCTGGAATGCAGTAGGGCTGCCAATCACATCTCTTTTGTGACTCACTATACTATTAAAAATAAATATATGGCATATCCTGCATGCAGTAGTGTTGAGAGTCTGTCAAAGGTCTTTGTCTCCTGGTTTTGTGAAAGGCAGCTCTGCATCTATTCCTCAAAAATGAGGGAGAACAAAATGTGCTGTTCATAGCAGAAAACATACTTCAGGCATGAAATGACATAAAAAAGAAATACTTTCATAGAATATCCTGAGTTGAAACTGACCCACTAAAATCATCAAAGTCACCTCCTGGCCCTGCACAGGACACCACCAAGGCTTAAATTTACTTTAAATATGCAGTCAAGCTTTCATGTCTGTAGGCTCAGAGGTGGTTCATGGGAGCAGTGCTAATGTGAAACAGTTTCAAATTCTAACGAAGCAGGTGTATTTACCAGTCAATCCACATTGCTCCTACTCTCTCCAGCTCTGAAGTGAGTTTCTTGTCCAGATGGGAATGGTAGGTATGTTTTTTTCTTTTTTTATTTTATTTTCCTTATTCTATTTATGGAGCGTGGAATGGGAACGGTGTCTCCATCCAGATTGATAATAGTGTGATGCCAGAGGAAGTTCAGAAGAAATTCAAGAAACAGGAAAAAATATCTTCAAAACTGTGGTGGACTTTTCAGCATGAATGACATTCCCCAGGCAGTACAGATGGATCATTAAAACAGGTTTCTAATTTTTGAGAGGACAAAATATTGTTTGTTGTAAGATTGTTTTCTCAGCCTGTGAGGTACAGGTAAGACGGATTTGTAGTGACAGTTGCATGACAGAGCAGTCACCATAAGAGATAAATGGTGATAAAAGTGTTACAGAGTATGGGATTAGAACAAAGTCACTCTTGGTGGGTGTCTCACAGGTTTTCCAATGGAGGGTGATCACAACTCAGAAGTGCCTGATGCCTTCAGCAAATGCCCACTTCATGAATTCCCTCCAGATACTTCATGGTTTGCTGCTCCAAATTTGTGTTTGGCAGACTGAGGGGATGGAGTCAAATCTATACTTCGATAGAAAATTTCTGAACCAAATGCAGGAGGTGATGCAAGCGCTTGTGTGTGACTTGTGGCCATAGCCCAGGTGGGGTAAGCAGGCAGTGCCTCCAGGTACTCCAAGTAAAATAGAAAGCAGCTCCCTGACTGCTGGTGGTCATGACTAAAGTCATATCACTTTTGGAAAGAGTAAATACTGCAGCCCTGGATTCCGCCCCAAAATCCATGAGTGTATTGATAACCCATCTTTAAACTCCTGTGTAGTTGCAGCTGGATGTGATATTCTCCATATACCTTACTTCCAGCTTCCAGGGGTGTTTCTGTGGGAAATATGCCATTTGTCCTGGTGCACCCCAGAAGGGGCAGCACATTAGTTTCAGCATTTTACGGAGCTGTTCTCCAACAGACCCCAGGCGAGGAGGGAGTTGAGGAGGATCTGCTGCTGCTCTGTGCAAGCTGGCTGGCCATGAAGATCCATCTCTCTCTTGGGAAATATGTCCTTGCATTGCAGCAAAGCCAAGGGGTTTCAGTGCAGGCTTGTGCCTTTGCCCCTCTGCAGCGCACCCAGTGCCCGTGCACCTCTGCTGGCTTCTCTCTCTGTGCAGTGACAGGCTGGGGAGGAGAGAGGAGGGGAGAACAGCAGCCTCTGATTAAAACTCAGCCCCCCTGGCCTTAGATCTGAGGAGACAGAGCCCGCCCTCCCTTCCCTTACCATAATTTTATTTTATTACAAAAAGAGCCTGTATTAAAAAAGCTCATGATTATGTTCTCTGTTCACCAAGACTTTTCCTGTATTCGACCTTTGGATAACCTCCAAGGCTTGCAAACATTTGAAAGGAGTAAAGGAGTTCGTTTTATTGCAGGGCCTCAGCATACATTCTTTCTAGCCTATCTTTAACATCAGTTGACAAGAATTATATAATTGCAGTCTGTGATCCCTTTAAGGCTAAAATGTATTTGTTTTCCCTCAAAGAACACTTCAGGTTTCAGAGTTAAATGTATACTTTTTTTCCCCATCTGGGTTATTCTGTAGAAAGCCATTTTCTCTTAAACTTGCAAGTCTCATTCTACCCAGTTGCATGGATTTATTTTTTGCTGCGGTTTTAAGCTCACATGTTAACAAGTGGAAGAACTACTACTCCAAATCTCAACCTGTGTTTCCCATTCCTTTGGAAAATTAGTGGGTTACATAGAATGCGCAAGGGGAATTACACTCCTTAGGTGGAATCAAATAAAATTTCAACATACCAATTTAATCAAATTAGTGTCTAATGCTAATTGATAGGCAGTCTGTAGATGGACAGGTAGCTGTATTGGATTTGATCTTGCATTTCAGGGGCATGACGTAATCTGCTGGGTCAGGAAGGAATTTCTGCTTTCCTATCAGAATGGCATCTGCCACCATGTTTTAGGAAGCCGTAGACATTGGATACTTGGATAGGAGCTGGGGAAGGATGCCAAAAAAGATGTCTGAAGATAATACCTGGAATTTAAAAGATGAATTAGCTGTTGCCATGATGAAGTTCTGTTTGCATATGCTCCTCGCCATTCAGGTTTTCACTAGTGTTTGTGCTCCTGCAGAATAAAACAAGCACTTAAACATGTGAGTATTCCTGGAAGCTTCTCATGCCAGTTGTGTTTGTGTGTCAGAGCCAGTGATGCTCGGATCCTCTGCTTGGAGGGAACAGAAGTGATGCCACCACAGTGCTCAGAGCATATTCACGGTGCTTCTTGAGAATGGAGTGAGATATTAAAAGAAACTGCAAAAACCCTCACCACTGCAAGTATTTCTGGACAATGAAAAATGGAGGGTGTAAGTAGCCTAGTCATGGGCATGTGCATGCAGGGGGGGAAATTAAATTTGTCTCAAGCATTGGCTGTAAGGAGTGATCTGGCTGGCTGAAGCTGGAGAAGAGACTAGGCTCAGTGGGCCAATTGTCCACTTCGGTGCTGCGAGGGGCCCAGGGAGTTTTGAGGGGTTCTTCTCAATTTTGCCATGATCTTACCCCCGATCTCCGCTTTCTTACCTGATAGAAGAGGGCAATGGCACCCAGTGTGCCTGCCTCCATGCCCTTTTATTTAAGCACTTGAGGAAGTGCAAACTTTTGTTCCAAATAATGTTTGCCAGTAAAAATGTATCTCTTCAAATATTTAGTTACTCTAATGCTAATTGCCCCCATTCCCTAAGGGGAGTAGGGGGCAGGGGCAGCATTCCTGATTTTATAGAGAGGCAGGCTTGAGAGGGCTGTAACTGCATGTCACAGGGGCTGGATGCAATAACTGAAGAGAGGGGAGCCAGTAATAGAATCCTTTTAATAAACTACAAGCCCACAGTTTATAAACTTGGACACAGATTATGCTCCTGCCTAGTGTATAAAAATAACCGCATTTGGATGTCTTTGTGGCCAAAGGATCTTATAACCTGTTAAGTTTTCGCTGCCTGTTTTTCTAATGTAGGCAGGACCAGTGTAATACCCTGCATTGCACTGAAAGGGAAAATCTCTGTTCTGTTAAAGCTGTTCCCTGCCTTGGTAGCCTCTCTGTATCAGGATTCACATTCTTGTTTCTGTTTCAAACAGGAGACTAATTTACAAGGCAAGTTCCTCCTTGGAGATCACAAGAGGCTTTCTTTCTCTTTTCTTTTTCTGAGAGGGAGGATTAGGTCACGGTATTCCGCTTGCTTTTTTTTTTTCCCCCTCCTTTGGCTAATCTGCTCTCCAAGATGTCCATGTTACAAGAGAAATAAAAGGCTTTAAGTGAGCGCAGGATTTTTTCACCTCACCTCAGCACTCCAGCCGATAAGGGCGATTTATAGAAATCGCCACATGGAAAAGCCTTAAAACAGAATTTCAGATACTTATAAGACAAAGCAGAAAGATAGCAGAGCGGCAGGTGCCTTCTCCTTACCTCACAGGGTCATGTTCTTCCTGCTCTTAAGGAGTTTGGTGGATGGTGATCACAAATACATCTGCACTGTATCCGGGTGTACTGTACTTGCAGTTACAGCTTTGTACAAGGAGCTCATGTAGTCCCTCACCTGCAATCAGGAAGTTTATCGCTATTCAAAGACCTTTGTTTTCTATTATCTTTGTATATTGTGCGTGCTGGAAGCATTAATGGCACCATGGTTTAAGATGTGTTCTTTGGGCCTGGCACCTTTCCTGGTGCCAGCGTGTGATGTGCTGCGCATCGCTTGGCTCCATTCGAGGGGAGGACACACACTGGCAACGATCCTTCTATGTGTAAAGTTTTGGGACTCTAAACAAAATTACTTTGTTCAGAGCATACTGAACACAAAGATTATTTAATGAATGCTGAATTATTCTTGTTCAAATACCAAGTACTGGTACTAGTTTGTGGTAAGACATAGATTTTTGCAGCAATACATATGAATCTGCATTTGGTAGTTTGTACCTAGCACAGGTACAGCTTGTTCACAGCTTGTTCACACTGGTCACGTCACATTCAGCAAGCTATGTTTAAAGGGCCAGGTCTGCCTTGATTTAAGTCAGTACAGCTCTGCTGAACTTTGTGCCAGTCTCTGACAACTGAAGTTATGCTTCTCAAATGTTTTCAGCAATTTTTTTTTCAGTCCTTTCTTTCCAAAGAGTTTTAGAAATGCAATTAAATGGACAGTAATACTCAGCAGTTATACATAAAAAGCTGTTTATCTAAGGGTATCAAAGTGCTTGACAAAGGTGGGTAATTCTCACAGTGCCCTTTTTTTGCAGGGTGAGATGCTGGCACACAGAGACAGCGAGTGGTTTATCTGAGTAACAGAGTCGGTAGCAGAAGTAGTAATTAAAACTTTGGTCTCATGACACCCAACTCTGTACTGTAACCACTAGACAAACTGCCTCCTGGAACCGTATCTCATCTCTATCTTCCTACATATGCACAATAAAGCCTTTGTAGTATATGCTGTACACTTGCTATTGATAGTTGTATCAGCTGAAAGATAATGCTTGCTCTTCTAACTGGCTGCAAGTGTGCTCCACACAGCCTCAATTATCTGAACATAATGGTGGAAAAGGGGAGAATTTTGGATAACTGAGGGCTTCAAATAATTGAAGGAGTTTTCAGTGCAATTAATAGACATGGTAGGAACACAGAAGGGTTTGGAGAGCAGGTTCAGGTACCTGGTGTCACACTGTGCAGTCAGTCAGTAACAAACATGCTGCTCTTTCGGAGGTTTTCTCTTGTTCTGAACAGAGTTGTGGCTCTTCCGTTCTTTGTTTCAGACCAAAAAAAATGACAAATGTATTTTAGATGTGTTGGTATCCCTTTAAGTTTGATGAAGACTAACAGCCATCATTTTGGTCAGTGGGACATTGCTAATGGACGTGGGTAGTTTAAAAACACCGACTGATCGGTGTTAGGTAGCTTGGCTGGCAGCAGGATGTGGGCTATGTGAGTGGCTCTGAATGTCTGCAGAGAAGCAGGACCAGAGATCATATGAAAAATAATTTCCCCCGCATATGCCATAAACTCTGGGATTTCAATTATGACCCAGCTGTAATGAGCTCCATACAAGCAAACAAACGTTCAGTTACTGTAGAGATGCATTCGTTTCGGAAGATAAAAACATGATCCACAGAACCTGCTCATGGAGTGTCAGCGCACTGCACACTGACCTCCGTGTGATGGAAATCTTGACTCGTGTGACTTTACAATAAATTTCACCATGCCACCTAGGCCAGCTGCACATCACTGCCTGCTTTCTCTGCAAGCTAATTTATTTCTAATTGCAGTAGAGTAAAAAGACGGGATAAAGTTTGCAAAGCATATCACAAAGTGTTACTGGCCCTGCTCAGTTTTCATCACACTGTAGGCACTCACCACGACTTGCTTTTTAAAACCAGCTCTGTCCTCTGCCTCACACCAGATGCAGGAATTAAGAGAAGCTTTTACCCTTTTAGCACTTATGAACTAACAAATTGGTGCAGGTAAGGCTGAAAGACTTTAAGGGAATCAATTCGGTTTGGTTTTTAGGAAATACAGTGTTGGGTAGTGGATGGGTGTTCAGCTGACTGGCCTCACAGCTCATCCTGAACTTCCTCTATTCTGGGACTGAGGCAGTTATGTGCCCCCATCAGAGAAGCAGCTGCACACATTCAGATTAATACAAACCCCACAGTTTGGTTTATTTTTCTCAGCTATTACCTGAGAGACAGGATATCTGGGGGGTAGAGTCTGACTTATTCTTTTAAAGGATGTATCTAATCTTAGTAGCTTTAAATTATGATCTTAAATTTTTCTCTGTAAGTTTTCATTGCCTGGTCTCATTAGCTACTTCAAATGTCTGAAAAAAATATATATACTTTCTTGTACACTTTAGCGTTTACCCCAATATGCATTTTGAGCAGAGAGAACATGCATATTCATCATGTTTAATACAGTCTGGATAGACACACATACATGATTCTCTTCCTACTTAGACATCATATTATACACAATTTGTATATGCGTATTTATAAGGGCTTCAATGGAAACAGGACTGACACCAACATTTTATGCATTATTAGGAAGAGCAAGTTCACCCTTTAAAATGACTATATTTGGAAATCTGATTCTAAACTCTTGCTAGTTTAACTTAATTTTGTGGCTTTTCTCCAGATTTTCAAAACCAGTGGAAGTGAGAACAGGATTGAGAGGAACACTTGAGCTCCTCGAAGGTAAGCATTTGTGTGGACACACTTGTGTAAGGGACTGGGTAAGGGTGCTGCTTTCAACCCATCTGAGAAATTACTGCCCCAAAATGTAGGGCTTCACAGGTCAATATTTGTGTATTGCTATACTCTTTTTTTGCTCTTTTTTTCCTCCACTACTTTGGTGGTCCGAAGTCCCATCCTGGTTTTTTTTGTTGTTGTTGTTGTTTGGTTGGTTTTTTTGGTTGTTTTGTTTTGTTGTTTTGTTTCGTTTTTTTAATACCTAGTCAGCTGCTCTTGCGGGAATCTTGTGCTCCCTCTTCTTTTCCCGCACGATGTCGATCCCTTTTTGAAACCATAAAGCAGTGAGCTAAAGCACAAAGAGCCCGCGATAAAGCCAGGAGTTTCGTTTAACAGTTCCGATAGTGAAAGTTGGCGGGAGCGGCGCTGGGAAAGCGATGCCCCGAGCAGAGCCAGGCTCTTGCCAGCCTGGCTTTGTCCGGCCTGGCGGGCCCAAGCACGGGTATTTGGCGGCGGCTTAGCGGCCTCTCGGAGCCGTGGGTGCGCGCTGTGCCGCGGCCGGGCCGCGCCGCGCTGCGCTGCTGCGGAGCCGGGACCGCGGGCACGGCGCCGGCCGGGGCAGTGCGCGGCACGGCCCATAGGGGGCAGCAGCCGCCTGCGCTCGGGCCGCGCTCCGCCCGCACCGCGCAAAACCCGCACCGCGCAAACTGCCCCGCGCAGCCACCCCGGGCCCCGCGCACTCCTGCTCTTCATGGCAACAGCCCCCGGCAAGAAGGGGAGTTTTTTTGCTGTTTTCCCCTTTTTCTCTCTTTGTGTGTGTATAATTGCAGTGCGGAGTGAGGAGGCTCTGGCGTGGTGTCCTAGGTAACTTTCCCCATAATTGAAAAAAACCAAAAGACCTATTAAAAAGAAAAAAAAAAAAAAGAAAAACCAAAACAAAACCCCAACCACTTAAATACCTAAAAATAATATTTTGCTGCTTGTGCAAAAATACACCCTGAAGAACATCTGAGTAAATACATATATAGAATATGTAAGTTCCTGTAAAAGCAGCTTTTTGTTTGCGTCTGTAGGAAACCCAAGATGATGTATTGTGTTATGTTCAGATCTTTGTTTCAAGATACAGCTATAGGTAGATTTCACGATGGAATATCTTTTAACTCTTACTTCATCACTTCTAACTTTGCTGTTTTCAGCACATGCACACTCAGTATTAAAATCCCGTGATTATTACTTTTTCTAACTCCGTCTTTGCCTGTTAACAAGATCCGTTAAAAACCAAACTAAACCAAAATCCTTTTAGATTCCATGTGGATTCCTTACTCTGATGTTGGTAGCATCAGTGGCCAGTTCTGAACTTTTCTGGCAAGTACAAGGGCGAGCTGCTTGCTCACATGAGTTTGCAGCCAAAGCCGCTGCTGCTGCTGCTGAAGCACGGACCGAGCCGCAGGAAGGACTGAGCAAATGGTTACAAACGAGCACTGCTCCTTCACTCCACAATTTTCTCTTGGCCTTAAATGCACTTTATTGCACCTTTCCCGCAGTTTGTTCTGAAGACAGCCACACTGATAATCCTTATCCAGCACAGAGGAATCGCCCTTCTGGCTCTCAAATTGAAGCCACGGCTGGCATTCTGCTACTCTGATTTGTTGGCTTATTCTTCCATATTATCTCTTGCTCGTGTTGCTGGTGCAGTTTACCTCCAACCACAATCCGAGCCTGGCTAACAGTTGCTATACTGTAGCTTCAGCATTTCCCATCTGTAGATTTTTAGGGCTGTGATTTCAGCAGAATACCTGCCTTGTCATTTCAGTGGGAGCTTTCAAACTGTGTGACAGTCATTTGTGAAAGT
This sequence comes from Picathartes gymnocephalus, assembly GCA_013390045.1. NCBI lineage: Eukaryota > Metazoa > Chordata > Aves > Passeriformes > Picathartidae > Picathartes > Picathartes gymnocephalus. The sequence goes on along the minus strand of WEKY01002082.1, from coordinate 315,109 downwards.
GAAGAATCCATGAGAGAGGCTGTGTGTGTGTGTGGTGCTGGGGGTGTAGGATATGGGCAGACTCTTTAATACACTGAAAACGTTATTTTTTACTTTAGGTACTCTGGAAGATTTTTATTCTGTTTTTTGATGATGGCTAGAACTAGTCCCCAAACTGAAAGTAGCTGCTTTTCTTATATTTTGACAGCAGCCTCTAATAAATGGAAGTCCTTCCCAGTCTTTAGAAAATCAGTGTATTGAGTGTATGCTGAATAGCAAGAATTTACTATTTTTGAAGTTGTTCTGCATTGTGGAATATCAGTGTTCTATATGTTCAAACCAGTACATGCAATTCCTCGCGACTGTTATGTTCACTTTAAACAATGAGGTCTTTGCTCAGGAATAATCCTGGGTTTGTTACGGAATCCGTGCAATACTGGCCCCAATCAAAAAATGAAGTTTGCTTGTGGCAGGACTGACGCAGCCATATATAAGGGTAAGTTCATGTAAGCATTTGATTAATTTCATAAGGGTTTCGTTTGCTGGTTTTCAGGCAGGATAGTGCCACTTAAAGCAAGTATTTAATTTTTTTTTTCTCTAAAAAAAAGTCAAACTCTACAAACGGCTCTGAAAACTTAGCACTGAATCGTGGTCTTACAGGACTAGTTCCCATCAATTTCACTGACTTTATTTGCAGAAGTAAAGGCCACAGGAGAAATCCCACACAGGAAAACATATTCTTTGCCCTGGAAACCTTGTTAATCTTATATGTTCCAGGTATGAACTGTTGGTTCATTCCCGATGCATGAAGGGTGAATTCCTGCCTTTCTTACTCTGACAGGGTTTTGCCAGGGCAAATTTACTCCTGGCTTACACCATCTGTAACCTCAGAGCAAAATTCAGCCCTTTAGCTCTAATGGGAGCCTGTTTGATCTTGTCCTTTATTGCCGAGCGGTATCAGGAAGGGAGCTGAGCACAGAAACATGACTACCACCGAGCTGCTATTTGTTGCACTGCATTATCTGTAGTATCCTTGTTATTCTAAAAACCTTTTTATTTCTTCCCCTGCCTGGAACATTTTGAAGAAGGGGGGAAAAAATTGAAGAGACCTTCATTTGGTGGCATAGAAAATTTGCATAAAATATCGCTCTAAGCATTGAAGGATCTTATTACATAGGGTTTTGATGATAATCTTAGTTGAAATAATATTTAACACATGCTGCACTTTTAATTAAGTATCTGAATAATCTCAAATTAATACCAGAGGTTTAAAAATAAGTTTTCATTTTAGTGAACTGTAACATAATAGCAAGATGCATGGCAACCCCTTCCTTTACCCTTTGATTTAATTAAATGCCCTTCTGTGTGCTTCTTCTCACTTCAGAAATGCACATAAAGAAATCAGATCCAGACATTTTATTTAGGATTTTGCCACTTTTCCTTTTCCTTATGTCTTCGCTTATTAATTTGCCCCACTTCCTCTTGGGCTTTGATTAAGGTGTTTCTTTGAGGATCAGCTCGTCTGGGGCTTTGCAAACTGGCCTGCATGTTTGAAAGGGGCAGTTGCCGTGTGTCATGCTGGTGTTGGGGTTTTGGTGATGGTGACATGCAGGTCCCTGTCTGGAAGCAGCCAGCTGTGGCAGGGAAGTGCTGGGTCCTGTACTGTACATGTCTGTGTGTGCCGTGGGGAGGATGCAGCCGGGTAAATCCTGGGGCAGCTCACACAGCACCGTGACATGCTGGGGTGTGTTATGCTCCTGGAGTTTGATTATAAGGTGAAAAGGAGCTTAACAGTGTAATGGCTTCGGACTGCAATCAAACCATTGTAAATAAATTCATGTTTATTCTATGTCTTTTTTTTGAATTAAAAAGGCCTGATCCAGCCAATTTGTTTGCCTTCCAGTAAGGCATGTTTGACAATCACTGCTTCATTATTCCTTCTTAAGAAATTCCGCTAACCAAAGGAGAGGAAAATAGCCCTCGCTCTGATCCATGTCGGTGAAATTGTTTTGCTGGAGCCACTTTGCTGGGTGAGCGTGGGTGCTGGCTGCAGGGAGGTTGTTTACTGCTTTTATGGAAACATGCTCCGGTTTGGGAGAGCGAGGATGTGAAGCAGGCTGGCTTTGAAGGCTTTCTGTTAGATTTCCCCCTTTATCCCTTTCCATCTATCATTGTAAAGGAGACATATATAACCACCACACTTTGTATATTAAGGGGGGCTGCCTGCTTTTTCCCTTTGCTGAGATAATGACACTGAGGGTTGTTGACTGCTGTTATCTCTGATGACAGCCTTAACTGCATGGCTCTGATTCCCGCTCCCGGAGTTGGAGATATCCAGTCCTTCGGAAACTGACCACTGCTCCCACTGCGGCCAGGCAGGCTGGAAAGCAAATACTTAGGGGTGACAGAGTTCTTGATCAGGTATGCTGTTTACTCAGTTCACCTCTCCCAAAATACTGAAGGGAATATTGAAGGGAAACACTGGAGGTGAGAAGAAATGAGAGCTTCAGAATCAGGTCAGATAAAAGGTAAATGCCCCCAGCTCTCCCTAGACAGCCTCTGGTGGGGACAGTTTTTGTCCATGACCAATTGTTGAAAGGTGTTGGTGTGGGGCTCGGCTTCTCTGCACCACAAAGACCCCGCACTAATGGACCTGGGGATGATACTAACAAAGCAGAGGGACTGTTACACCCTCCTGGCTGCACCAAGTCAGAATCCAGGGGTTTATTTTAATTTCTCTAAACATAATAATCTGCAGTTAATTGGCTAACATTCACCATGCCTCCAACGTGCACAGTGCTGCTGTGGTTTGCCACGCCACAGTCCTGTCCCTCAGAGATCTCAATGCAAATTTCAAATATTTGTGAATTTGGCCTCTTAACGGTATTGAGAAATGCTCTCGTTTTATTTTTGCAGAAAGTGAGATACAGAGATAGTATGTGCACTTGACTGGGATCCCCCTGTTGCGCGTGCAGTCAGCCATGAAATCCAGATCTCCGAACACCTCCCTGGCACCCTGCTCGTCAAACCCTTCCAGTTGCCCAAGTTTTACCATAACAGCCTTTAAAAGCAGACAAGTGTTCCCATTTTCCAAAGCATGGGTTTCTGCAAACCCTGCTGTACTAAAAGTACCATTCAGGGTGGAAAAACTCCTAGTTAATTCCACCTTAAAGCAGCACTGAGCAGGAGCTCATTGAATAAACAGTGCAAGAGCCCAGAGATGTATGAGTTTGAGTCAGAGAGCCCTGCCCGCACTGCCTCGTCTTCTCTGCAAGATCATCTGCCCTTTCTTAAACACTGGGGGTTATTAGGAGCTCTTTTCCTTCCTGCCATATCTTATAATACAAGTGTTTCAATCTGAACACTTAGACCAATTTGATTGATATATGATCCAGCCTGTCTGTACCAAGTGACACCTCAGCTGTTGGTGCTCTGCCATCTGAGCTGCCCTGAGCAGCAATTTGAGGCTTCCAAGGTGAACTATAAAGCCAGTGTTACTGAAAATACACATTGCTGAGGTATGCTGATGCTTCCCCCCCAAATTTAAAAAATGTATTGTACTGAAAACTGCTGGCCGGGGGTGGGGGGGAAATACTGCATTTGCCCTAAAACTTTAAAGGGATGTTTATTTTTTCAGTGCTTCAGAAGAAGGCAAAGCACTTTTTAGTACTAAAAAACAATTATTGATTAAAAACCAGAATTGATACTGAGAAAACAATTTCTTTTTTTTTGTTGTTTTTCTTCTTGAAAAGGAAGCAAAATAAAACTCAAAACTTTCTGTTCAAAAAGCATTTTTATTTGAAAAGCTGGTTTTGTCACATAAGGAGTTCTTTTTTTCAAGCTCTCAGTATGCTTTTTTGCAATGTAATGTATGACCACCCAGGGCTCCTTCTGCACTTTCCCCATGGCTAACTTATGGGGCTGTTTTCCTGAGGCATGCAAAACAGTACTGATCTACAAATATTCAACTAAGAATGTAAGAAATCTGTCTAGGACACTATTAAATCAGCAGAAATTTCAGTTGCAGACCACAGTTTGGAATATTCTTACACACACTGTTTGAAGAGGAGCTTAGGCATTGATAACTTGTCTGTCTTTTCCCCTCCAGTGCTTCTGGCTGGTCTAATAAAAGGGAAAACCTCACCCTGTGGATTTTGCTTTGCTGTTGAATGTGAGGATGAAACATATCAAGTGAATAACAATTATTTTCCAAAGCTATAAGGGACTTAAAGGGGTTAGGATGGGATCTCACTGTGCTAAAATCAGGATTACAGACTTGGATATAACATTACCTTTTACCTGAGTCTGTCTAGGGCTCTGACTCAAACCTGCTGGTTCAAGGGCTTCAGAGACAGAGCCCAGAAGGGGCCCTAGACCCTGGGGTCCTGGCTGCTGGCTGCTGCTCATGTCACCAAGGCACATTCTTCCACATCAGTCTCCTCAGCTATGCCAGTGTAACTGGGAATGGAGCTGCACAGCAGTGCCTGCCTGAGCTGAGCTACCTGTAAGTAGTGCAAAACCCTGTGCTAAAGCCAGACATCATATCTGCTGGGATTTTAACCCGAGCTCAGAGACAGAAATTTGATCATTCAAGAGCACCATTATGCAGTCCCGGTGGTGATAAGGGTGGTTCAACTCCAGCATTTGCAGGATGGGAACTTTTCCCCTGATGGTTTCTGTGTTGTGATTCCCCCACCCAGCACATACCATCCTCCACCACACGTGTGCTCATTTTCCTTTATCGTTTCCAGCCACCCAGCATGCCACTGTGGCTCCTCTCCCACACTGCAGCCCTGCCATGGGAGACAACCCTGCGTGTTCAGGATCACAGTGGGAGCAGGTTTTGTGTGTTGGCAGGACTTATCTGCAGCTGTGGGAATGTGTTCTGTCAGAAGCCCGCATCTCCTGAGCATTAATTACACAGCCCCATGTGCTCCTCTGTTCCCAGGTGGAAAACGGAGATGCCCTTCTTAACCCACACCATCACTTCAGTTCACTGTGGCTCACAAGGTGCTCCCGCATCCACAGAGGAGAGGCACTGCAGAAGTGACAAAGATGATTAATAAGGAGGTTATTAACAAATGCTACAGGTCAAATTCCGCACCAGTTCCCAAGTTTGTGCTTGACACAGAGGTCGATGTCATGAACAACTCCCCATGTGGTGAGAGCTGGACTTGACCTTTGGATGTAAAGCCAGGATAGGCAAAAATTAGGTTAAATAGATTTGACCTGCACCTGATAGGAATGTTTCTGAGGGAGCGAAGTGGTTTCTGTGGTATTACTGGAATGTAAAACCATCTCCCAGGAGAGTTACGAGTGGTCACATTGACTGGTATAGCTGTTTTGCAAGCTGGTTTATCTAAACTTTTGGTATTTGAGGTGCTGCTGACAAACAAAACTTTTGAATCTCTGATGGCTTGGGCAGACAGTAAACTGTGTGCTTGCTGTGGGGGAAAAGCACTGCTCTTCTGGAGTGTGGTTTCCATTTAAACACTCGGAGAGCTCCTAGCTCTGGCCTGCCTGTGTTTATCTGTGCCAAGTGTGAATGGGAATTGGAAAAGGAGAAAGAGAGAATGGCTGCATTTTAAAAAGCTAATTTAAAAGCAGATGCAGTCTTCTATAAAGATGATTCTGATTGTCCAGAGCTCTTTGGAAGGAACAAGGTTAAATGCATTTTATTGAGAATATAGGATTAGACACACACACAAAATGAACAACATCATCTTTATTTATTTCATACTTGTATAGCTAAGAGTGTAAGTCAGTCAATTCCTGAAGATTCAGGAATGTAAGGGGATTTTCTGTATTGTTTTTTTATTTCATAAAGCTCTTTATCTCTGGCTTTGCATATTAGCTGTTTTTACACTGCCAGCAACCTCCTCTGACCACTATCCTTATATAACCAAAGGGGGAAAATAGGCATTGATTGCAAACAGGGCAATCCTTGGAAGCTACAGGTAAAATGCTTGTGAGTCTATTCCCATATGCCCTGATTTAACAGTATAAACTACCTCACATGGGAAAGGCTGATGCTCACACTGCTCTTCCACACAAGATGACCGAGGATTTAAAACAACCCTATGAAGCAGGGGATCACAGTATTATTTACAAAGTGCTGATGTTTTGGCAAAAAACATGAACAGAGCCAGTTCAAATTGACTGCAGTCTGTGTTTAAAGCCATGTCTGGAGCAGGATTGCTTTTTCTTGTATATTTTTACTCTGTGATTTTTATCTTGGCTGCATCTGTTCATTGCCATTGTAAAAGGAAGACATAATAATTTAAAGAAAAAGCGTGGTGAAGTGGGAGTTTCTTTTTTGTCAGTTTTATACTCAGGGAAACTGAGGCACAGAGAGGTCCCGGAGGTTTGTGAATGAAGAAAGCCTGTGAAGCAGTGGAGGACTTGGAAAGAGGGCCCAAGGCTTCCACATCATGGCAGTGGCAGATGTTCCCTGTGCATGAGGATAATAGGAGAGCAGCCCAAAAGTTCTTCACTTTGTGGACTTTGCCCATACATGTCAGCAGGACACAGCAGGTAAGGAGAGGAAGAGAATGTGCCTCATGAATTAAGATTTTGTAGCTTGGTCTCTGATGGAGCAGGATGCTCTGGACCTGGATCATGTCTCAGAAAAAAAATGGTTGGAAGCAACTCATCTTAAAAATCCTTTTGGATGAGCAGAGCCAAAAGCTTCAAGGGCTCTCCACGTAGGCTCTTGACAAAGAGAACTCCAGTCTCCACTACACAACAGTGTCCCATCAGTGGAGTCTCTTCCTTAAAAAAAAAAAGAAAAGAATTTAAAAATTAATATATTAATTCCAGCTTGTCATGGATTGTCTGCCTTGTGTCAGCTGTCTGGCTTTACCCTCCCACTCTCATTTTGGTAGTGTCATCTCTCTAGATCCTATCTTACCTTTCTGGAGCAAACACAGGCTCTTGCTTATGTAGATGGAGCCAGGATCTGTGCTGCAGAGGAGCAGCATGTCACTGTGTGAGTTCAAATAAGCTGTGTTGAGTCATGCCAGCTGAGGATCCTGCTGCTTGGATTTATTGCTGAGAAAAGACCAAAAGTGAATGCCCAGCACAAGGGAGGTTCTGCCTTATGTGCCCCATAGGCTTAATTAATATACAGATTTTTGTTCACTGCTAGTTCTTAAAACCAAAACCACCAACAGACAAATGATGCAAAGGACAAGGGCAGAAAAGCTGTGCTCATGGCTTTTTGCTGTCTATATAGCACTGAAGTTGGGTAAGGCACTCTAAGGCATTTAACAGACATTATGGCATGAAATGCTGAACATAATTAAGCCAGATGGAGCTTTGTGGTTGATTTGAGTGGAGTCACGACTGCCCTTTCCTGAGAAGTTCCTGGTTTAAGGGTCATTCTTGCCTTGAACAGAGCTTCAGCAAGCAACAGGATTTGGATCTGCTGGGCAAAGTCTTGGCCTGGAGGAGCCTCAGATGGTGAGCATGAGCCCTAAGCACTGCAGAGCTGTGCTGGCTCGGGTGCCTCTCCTTAGCAAGGGCATTTCCCAATGGATCTATGACTACTCAGACATGCTGGTTAAACACTTGCTCTTCCTGCTGTTGGAAATACCATAACAAAAATAGCCTCCTACAACCTGGACGTAAATTTTCTGTACATTCTTACTTATTACTTTGTTCCAGGCTTAATCTTGGCCGTGAATATTCCAGGATTCCTGTCCAGAAGAGAGAGGTCTACACTTTTTTGCAAATCCTTGGGCTGAGTCACTAAAAATATGTTATTTTCTTGCTGAAGTGCTGTCCAAGATTTAGAGGTTGCAATCCAACATTTGGGCAAAACAATGACCTTGGATTGCAAACAAGAAGGTTTTTTAAAGGCTGATTTAATTGCTGGAGGTTCTTACCTGCTTTCTGTGTTTGAAACCATAAGAGTACTTAAAAAATTACATTTTCATCCTTTTCCCAAAGAAATGAAGGCTAGATACGCTTTTTACCTGTTGAGGAAAGTGAGGTTATTTGTAGTGCTCACCTTGAAACACCTGTCTTAGGTACCTGAGTGGGGAAACTACTCTTCCTAATGTTTACATGCTCCTCTGAAAGGACCACTTAGAGACTAACCTCCTAAAGTTAGTTACCTAGGTCACCGTTTACGTGACAACCCCTTGCCTCTGATTTCATTTGTTGCCTCTGAGAGCTAAAACTGAAGCTGCAGGAAAAACCTTGTGTAGTATAAGCTCACTGTGAGCTTGTGGTCTCAAGCCAGCTACAAAAATCTAAGAGTGGAAGAGAAGGCCCAGAAAAGCTGTTTCCTAGAACACGGAAAATATGGCTGCAAGTGTTCTAGGACTGAAAATTTGGAGGTTTTTTCACTACCCTTTTTCACTGCATTTTTACCCTTGTCTGGTTCCTCTGTCTGTACCAACATATTTCACTGGAACTTACTGTTTGTGCCAAGTAGATTTGACATCAGTGAATATTCAACCCTTCCCACAGAACTGAGACGGAGCTCTACTTATCCAGCTAAGAAGCTGTTTCATGTGCCCATGTCATCCCTGATCACAGCTAAGCAGCATATCAGTAGCCACAGTGCAAGTGAGAATTGGAAATGGCCACCAACGAATTTCAAGGAATCCCAGTTCACCTATAGATGCTCCATAGTCATAGAAGTTGGTGAGAGTTGTTGCACAGATTTTTCCAAGTAACAAACAATAGGATAAGAAGAAACAGCCTCAGGTTGCACCAGGGGAGGTACAATGGGAATGGATATGAGGAAGAAATCTTCACCAACTGAGCTGTCAAGCACTGGAATAGGCTGCCCAGGGCACTGGTGGAACCACCATCCTTGGAGGTATTTAGAGGACATGTAGAGGTCATGGTCCCCATGACTGAGGGACATGGGTTAGTGGTGACCTTGACAGTGCTGGGTAAACAGTTGAGCTCTATGATCTGAAAAGACTAAACAATTCTATGGCTCTGTATCTCTGACATACTTCACTCCATCTGTTCTTTTGCATCTGCAGGTTTATCAACAGCCAGAGCTGTTGACTGGGACATAATGGCTAAGTTTCACAGTACTCAAATCCCTCCTTCATTGCTTTAACATCTATGTAACATTTCTTTTTGTTTTCCTTTCCAGAATTGAAAGGCCCTTCATGGAGCACAGTGACCTGCCCTGGAGAGCTCTCCCTGGCCCGTGGTTTCATGCTCTACAGTCTCATCCAAGACAACTGCATTTGGGATTTCTCTTCCAGCCCATTTCCCATAGAGCAATTCAGAGCGGGTACATTTCTGTGGTGCAGGACTGAGCCTGGGGAGCACTGCAAACCATGTATGGGAAGGTGTCCTGTGCAAAGACTGCCCTTACACAAGAATATATATGAATAATAGGAAATTTTTTGGGTGTGGGATGCAGCTGGGATTCATTGTCACTGCAAGGAGTGGAGAGCACTGCCTTGGTTTGATGGTGCAGGTCCAGGCTCTGTCTCAGGACGCTGCTCCTGCCACTGTCCCTGTGGCATGGACACATTTCTGCTGTCCCCTACAGCAAAGGGGTCGGCATCAGAGTGAACTGCAACGTGGGGAAAAGCTTGTTAATACTGCTTGGTGGTTTGAGGCCAGCAGGAAGAGAGCAGAGCAGCGGGGCATTAACTGAGGGGCTTTAGAGGATTGCGAAGGACCTGAAAGGGGAGGATTTGGTAGCGCTTCCTCAGGGCTAGGAACGCTCAATGCCCGCACGCTCCTATTGTATGGGGAGGATAAAGCGGGGTGGCCGGAGGGACTCGGGCTGAGGGTCCGGCCGGCGCCAGCCGAAGGAGCCCAGGCCCAGCGGGAGCCCAGGCCCAGCGGGAGCCCGGCCGGCCTGACGAGCCAGCCCGGCTGCCTCCCGCGCCGCCCGGCACACGGGCCTGCTCACTTTGAAACCCCTGGTGCTGCAGAGGGGTGCTTTCTCTGGCTCTTGTTTGCTGATGATCCCTAAATTAAGAAATGCAAATCTATTTAGGGCAGATTCCTTTTCCAAAGGCAACTTGCCTGAGTTGCTAATTCCCTGCACGGCTTCTATACAGACCCCTCGCAAACACCTGCAGCTTTTTTTTTTTTTCTTCCTCTCCCCCTTTTTCCAGGGAGGGGGTGGCTATGGAGAGTTTATTGAAAATCTTTGTTTTCTCTGGTGCAGTGAAACTTGCTTTGCTCTTTTGCCACCTTTTCTTTCCCCTTTTCACAGAATAAATACAGCTGATCCATCTCCAGCCCCTCTGCACGTGCCAGAAGAATAAATTGCCCGCCTCACCCCCAGCCCCCTCCTTTAATTCTTTCCCCTGCTGCTGTGTTTGCTTATTCTCACTGCAGCTGTAGGGCTGGTCGCAAGCGTGAGTTGACCTATTGCTGGTTTGTTTGGCACCGGCTCTGCAGAGCCATCCCCCCCAAAAAAAGACTTTGAAATCAACTGTTAGAGCCCTCACTAGGCTTCTTTTTTTTTGCTCCTCCCTCTTTTATTATCATAGCACTTGCCTTTTGTTACCAGTGAAAATACAAATGCACACACACACCACACACAGGCGTGCAAGCACTGGGGAGTGAGGAGAGCGAAGCCTCTGAAATATTGCACTGTCCAAAGTCCACGGGTTAAAACAAACATCAACACTGCGTCAAATAGTTTGCCCATAAGAGTCTTTTGTTATGAAGATAAGCTTGTTATCTCTTTCATTCAGATTTTAATCTGACAGGTCATTTGCATACTGCCAGCCGACTTCAGGGTGTGCATTAGATCCACTTTGCATTTAAATCCTCTGTCAGTCAGGCAAATAAAAAAAGGGGGGTTGGGGGGGGGGAAGAGAGTAGCAAAGAACCCCTTTCAGATATTCCCAGTTATTGCTACTACTTTTTGTGCTGATTGTTGATGCAGAAAAGTTTTTCTGGGTCTTGAGGCTCTGTATGTTTTTGGGTAGCCAGGATGCCATGAGCTGCATCATTGAGGTCTTGCGAAAGATCCCATTGTGACCCCTGGGCCCCTTCCTCACCCAAATCCCTCTTCCAACCCTGCTAGGCAGATTCTTTCCTCACACTGACCTCTGTTGCCCGGTAAAACCTAGACCCTGCCCTCAGTCAAGTTAAGCCTGTCCTGGGCTTGCATGAGAAGGGATCAAGCCCTTGGGGATAACAGGACAAAGAACAATGCTACAATGCAGTTAACAAGCCACCTATTTAGCAATTTTCATGGAAATATGCCTCTTGTCTTATATGTCTCTCTATGTTTTTATTTCTTCTCCACATGAAGCCTCATCCTGCATCCTTAATCCTGAAGCTCCATCACAGGTGCTGGAGGGATACTAGGGACAAGGCTGCTCTTACAGGTAACAGGGATTCATTGTGTGACTGTGAAAGACAAAAGCTGTGGGACACAAGTCACCTGTGGTGCAAGTGCAGGTTGGCGGGGTTGTGTTGCTCTGTGGGCACAGAGAGCTACAGCAGTTTCTGTTGTCTGGAAGATAACATAGGCACAAAAACCCAAACAAATCAATGAAAAAACCCCACAACACTTGGTGAAGGTGTTATCAAAATGCATGGTTGCTGAGGATCTGTTGTTCTTACTACTGCATTTTTCTGTGATGGCACAAATCAGGAATTTCAGATTTTGGATCTGATTTCTCTCATAGCTATGTGGACATATTGGTCACACTCACTTTTCTCTTCCTGAGACCAGCCCAAATAGCATCAAGATTCCTTTGTTTCTTGGAGATCCATGCACAAGTTCCAGCCTGCTCTGGTTTGGCTATCCCCACTATCTGGCCATGGACCACCAGCTCCTGCCAGCACCTCCCTCTGCTCACAGTGTTTCCTGCACCTCCTCTGAGATGCTGAAACAATGAACTGTGGACAAGATTAAACCTGGTGCAACTCTTGTCCTGTGTATGGACGTGTAACCACAGCTCTGCTGAAGACCACAGAAATTATCCCGGGGTAAGTGAAAGGTAACACTATGACTTTCCTTCCTGAAATATAATGGACAGCCCATGAGACAAGGCCACAGTCCCCCTACAGAGAGAGATGGTGTTCCTGGGGATTGTGTCCCAAGCCACAGCAAGTAGAGCAATAGGAGAACTTTTCCTTCAGCCCCAATGGCGTTAAAGATTGGATCTGATGAAATTAGTGTATCTAAAAGAGAGAAGTGAATAGATGCAGGGCATTTATTCAGCTCTAATGTGACAAGTTCAATTCTTCTGTTCAGAGCCAGTAATTTTCTTACATATATTAATTATTTGAAATAATTCTCTGAATAACATCTAAGAATAATTCAGGCAATATATCTTGATAATGAACCCGTTACTAGTGAATGGTTGAAATCTCAGCTGTGCTGGTGACTTTGGCTTGGGTGAATGTTCACACGGCATTGTTTCTTCTCTGAAATACTAGTACGTGACTTTCAGAACCAGATTCTGGTCTGAATTGCTGTGTTTATGAGGTTTCTATTATTTGCCATTTCAGTAAATGTTCCTGAGAGTAAATGCCATTGTTAGAATATTACTGGTAAACAAACATAAAAGCGTGTGAATGCAGGCAGACCAAATTTAAACTATTTATTTGAAATGATGGTGGTGAAAAAGGTTTGAGATATGTAACCACCTCCAACCTTAAAGGAAGTTGCTCGGAGAAGGGTTTCTCTTCACCGCTGATATCTGATTCACTCTTTTCCAACTTCTGGTCAGGATTTCTCAGGGCAACCGAAAGCAAACATTTCCAAGCAAAGCCCCACATAATGCCACAGTAATGGAGAAACAGGAGTGTTCCCAGTCTTCTGGCACTCTGGGATAGGCTGCTCCATGGTGTTTGCCTGGGGCCATCGTGTCCCTGATCATGGTGTTTGGTACAGGCTATTCCTGCTGTGGCTGCCTTTTCTGGAGACAACTGGGACAAGGTGATTGAGATATCCAGTCTGTGCTGGGGCTCTCAGGCAAGGAAGCTGTGCCCTCAGTTATTTATCATCCAGTAGCACTGCCAGTATTACCTGGACTGAGGCAGCCCAGAGCGGTGTCCAGTGCCACTGGCCAAGGAAAGAGTGTCTCTTTTGTGATGAGGAGTGGCAGCAGAGCTATCCCCAGCCAGCAGTGGGGAGAGCTGGCTGGGCACTGCAGATGTGACTGTGCTGCCAGAGCAGGGCTAGCCCTGTTCCACGCCCTGCTCCAGTCAGCCAGCCCTGTACACTCACAAGCATAGGAGCATTGGAGTTTGGGAGGGATTTTCTGTCCAAAATCTGGACTGTTTGGCCAAGGATGGAGTTGAAAGGAAAGGCAGAGACACAGGTATGCAAATAGGGAAGAGTTCCTTCTGCAATCCAGTTTCCAACACATGCACTAAAATTGACAACACTTAAGACCCTTGGGCAAAGGGGAATGAATGCAGAATGAGAACTCTGCAAAATCCCTTGGTTCGAGGCCAGCTCTCTTGCTTTGCTTTGCTGCTCCTTGGCATCAGTCTTTCAGCCAAGTAAGCAAGTCAATGGCTAGCTGTATTGCCAAAAAAAAATCTTCCTAGCTCTTTTCCATATAGCTAATGAGAATGCAAATGTGCTTGTTTTCCAAGCTTGCTTATAGCCTCTGCTGCTTCATTTCTATGTATGGTACCTAAGTGTCCTTCCTTTTGCCATGTGATCTAAGTACATCACACTGGCTGGTGGGGTTGTCCTTGTGTTGCCAATGAGAAATGGAGTGTTTTGAGTGGAACGACAAAGTAGGAAGCAGAGCCTCTCAAGACCCTGCTGTGCACTATCCTTCCACATGCTGTCCTGGAGGGTTAAAGAAAGACCAGTTCAGAATAAGAAAGGCAGACAAGAAGGTCTGTCTTTGTAAGTTAGATATTACATCAAAGCCAAAGTCACACAGTATACGGACTTCACTGAGCTCACGGTTGGGCAGTGTAGACTGTCTTTGCCGGGCTCTCCTTGGGACTTTTCTTTCTTCTTGTGAGCACTTTCTTCCATACTTACAGAAGTAGTGTTGCTTTTCTAATCCCCCATCAAAAGGTTTCTCATTGGGCTTGCAATGTGGTACCACTTAGAGCTGTGATCCCTTCAGAAATGGAGTGGTGATTCTGTTTATACCTTTCACTGTGCTCTACTGAAGAACAGGGCCTCTCTTGTACAAATCTCTTGCCATGCATTATAAAATCAGCCCTGGGTTCTTTTCAGCTACCCGAGTTTGGACAGAGTCCAGGCAGTGTCCCAAGCCCTGGTTTTCAGGGACTTGTCTCTTGCCTGTCTCCCTTTCTCAGAATGGTAGATCAGAGATGAGAGCTCTGTCCTGATTGGCATTCTGGACTCTTCAGGGACTATGGGGACAATTCAATAAAGGGACACAACATCTGCATAGGAATTTTTTCCACACAGACACACACACTTCATCCCTAGACAATGCAGGAACGCTGCAAAGCGAGGCAAAACTGTCACCTGCTGAGTGTTATCCTTTTCTCATCTCTCCTGTCTGGTGTATGTCTCCAGATTTGCCTCCAGTCTTTAATAGACCTCAGGTTCTTCTGTCTGCGCCTCCCACTCTGGCCACCAAAGGGCTTCCTTTGCCCTGAGAACAAGTCCCTTTTAAAAGCAGCCTGACATCTTTCCTTTGTTGCTGGCTATCCACTAGGATTTTCCATGATGCAATCCCGTATGGGGTTACTGGCAAAGAGCTGTTAAAAGTCAGTAGCTCTGCCTGGAGCAAACCCATTGTTCTGCCAGTGCAGAGCCCTTCAATGCTGCTGACTCCTGCGTGGCCTTGCTCCTGCTCCCCAGCCCCAGCGGCGGTAGGGACGTCCAAATCCAGGAGGAAAGCAGACATAAACGCCAGGCATAGCACAATAAGCAAGGGGTGATAAAACGCAGCCACTGCCCCAAATCATCACTCTGGCCCTGGCTGGGGACTGGGCTCAGACTCACCAGATGCATCTCACTTTTCTTGGAGAAGTTCACAGGCTGTTCCTCCAGTGGAGAAGGGTTATTTTGGAGTGGAAAGTGAGAAGCTGTAGCTTTTATCCTTTTGGAGGAGCAATTTCCAAGGAAAACAATGCAGGATTCTCTGGAATAAGGAGTATTAGCTGCATCATCCTTTAAAAATAATTTAGCCAAGTGAATGTTGGCTGGGGATTAGCACCCTTGCAGGCACTTGGGTTGCAGTGACGGGATGTTTGCTGAGATTTGTTGATGTTGGGGATTGTTCCAAATGCATAGGTGACATCTAATGCCAAAGCAGATCTCTGGCTTGCTAATGAGATAAGTCAAAGGCTCTGCAAAGTTTTCAGCAGCATAGCCATTAACCCCAAGACTACAATATCCTTTGTGTTTTTCCAGCATGTTCTGCCAAGATTTCGCCTTAAGCAGAGAAAAGATGAAAACTGGAGTGTCTCACAGATGAAAACGTCTGTCTGCTGTGTTGTTCCCTGGGACAGAGAAGAGCCTGTGTATAAT
Source organism: Picathartes gymnocephalus (assembly GCA_013390045.1). Classification (NCBI taxonomy): domain Eukaryota; kingdom Metazoa; phylum Chordata; class Aves; order Passeriformes; family Picathartidae; genus Picathartes; species Picathartes gymnocephalus. Next base: position 299,697 of record WEKY01002082.1, on the reverse strand, counting down.
CACCGCTGAGCAGGGAAATATCCCTACTGTCCAGCACAGTCATTTTCTTCAGTGTTGGACAAGTGGAAAAGGGAAAAAGCCACTGAGAATGGTCCTGTCTGGGAAGTTGCAATCTTATATCCCCCATCCTCCTCTGCTTTTGGTGCTTGGATTTATGGGGCTCTAAACTCAAGTTTCAGAAGGGCTTTCTAGGTAGTTACATCAGGTACTTCAATTTCATCCAAGGAGATCTTGTTATGGGAATTACTTTTTGTGGTAGTAATGAGGTTTTCATCTCTACCCTTTATTAGGACTTGCATGCTTGAAATGGAGATAGGCTGCAGTTAAATTCCAGTAGTAACTGACCAAGACTGGTGATTGGAAAAATCCCTCAGCTAAGATCTTTGTAGGAAATAAAAAATGCTGTTTTAGTAATGCCAAAATGTTTAGTGACTTTGATGTGCCTATGCTATTGTGTTTGGAAGGACTTCAACTTTTATATTCTGTCCTCTCCCACAAAACATGAAACATTTATTCCTAGAAATTTTCTTCAGTTTTATTTAAATCAGTAAAAAAGTACCACCCTCAAAAAAAAAAAAAAAAAAAGTTTAAAGTTAAACCAATAATTTTTTTCTGCTCCAATTTTTTAAAAAATACCAACCATATCAAAATGAAAACCAACATGTTTTGGATGTTTGAAGCAAAATTCTTGTTTCCTTTTATTCTCTGTAATTTCTTGATGGGGAGTTACTTTCACTTGGGACATTTAGACAATGATTTGCAGAATTAAAGGATAAAAAGAGAACAATCCAAGGTCATAGACATGTCAGTATCGTGGGTAGGTGCTGTGGGACTTCTTCCTATAATTCACTAGGAGGACTGAAAAAACCAAGGTGACTCAGTGGTGAGCTAATGAATTATGTCCAGCCTTCAAGGAAGAAAATCAAGTAGTTGTGATAATAAGATAACACATGCTATGTTATTGTTAGAATTATGTTTCAGTCTCATGTGTATGCTGAATAAACAACTTTGATCTCTTTGCAATGAGAGAAACATTTTGTATCGCCCCTTGTACCATGCAAAAGACTCTCCTGACCACTCCTGGGGAAGTAATTCCAGTGTGGATCAGAGCTGTCTCAAAGACTGGTTGTGGTTGATTCACTTGACAGAGCCATTCTTCACATCCTTTCTTTAGTGTCCAAAATGAGCAGCTCACCTGTCCTTCCAGCCCTCTGGAAGAGGCAAAGCCATCAGGAAGACCATGATTGTTTCCATGGTCCCCCTATTGTGCCACTTCAGATGGTGCCCAGCTTTGCTTGTGCCCAGCTCCAGCTTCAGGTTTTACAAGATTGCTGTTCCCAAAATACACGTGGGCTGTGCCAAGGATGAGTCTGATGGATGCTGTTAGTGGTGCACTGGGTGGTGCAAGTTAGTCCCTGTTCATGGCAGTCCATGAGCAATTAAAGGATGAAAATTGTAATTAGTGCCAAACAGCATGAGTTAATGGAAAATAGAATGGGATGTCTCTCTTTAGTTTAGTTGATAAAAGTGATAGTAGTGTAGAAGACTTCTGTGAGACATTTGACTGGGTACGACATGACATTTTGATTAAGGATCTAGAGCAGTATAAAATCAAGAGGGTGTGCATTAAATGGATTAAAACCTGGCTCCCTGACAAGTCTCCAAATGTAACTGTAAATCATCTGCCAGCTGTGTTTGTAACAAAGTCCCTCCAGTATTCTTGCTTTTAATATCTTTATCAATGACATGGAAGAAAATGTAAAATCACCACTGATGTGGTCTGTTGATGGTGTGATGAGAAGGAAACAGTAAATAATGGAGAGGGGAGGTCACTGATAGGGAGGAATACAGAGCACTTGGGGAGCCAGGCTCAAGCAAATAACAAATATGGCGATGCATGTGAACTCAAGAAAAAATAATAAAAGCTGTATTTATAAGACAGTGAACTCCAGGAAGAAGGATCCTGAAGAAGCTTTTGGGAAGTCTTTTTTATTTTTTTTTGGAAAAGGTTCACCAGCCAAAATCAGTTGATTGGATGGTTTTGGTGCTGAGTTGTAACTGAGCAGGAGGACACTTGGAGGTAGCAAGAGCATAGAATGTCTCTAATTTATTGCCTCCTGATGGCAGTGCTGCTGTGGTGAGTAAAACCATCAAAATGTTGGAGAGGGTTCAGGAAAGAGACAGGAAAATTTTGGAAATATAGCAAAGCCCTGAATGACCGCGTTTGCTCAGCCACCAGAGCAAAGCTGAGGATTGAGTTGGTCCCAGTTTGCAGATGTGGGGAGTGAAGTAAATACTAGGATATTGTATTTTTTTCTGTAGTAGACCACTGAGCAGCCACTGGAAGCTGAGTGTGGAGGCAATGAGAGGGGGAAAAGGCTTAAAGGAGTCAGTTTGATCAGCAATTAATTTGTGTTGTCTGGTATCTTTGTCCAGGCTCAGTAACTCATGGCATACCTGAGTGCAGGGCATCAGAATCTCAGCCAGATTAAACCAGCACTGCTACACTGGCATAGCCAGATTGGTGACTGTCACCTGCAGGTAAGTAAAAGCTGAAGCCCTGCTTATGTTGAAATCTGTACCAAAAGTGCCAATGCCTTGGGGGAGGTAGAACTTGCGAGTTCTTAGGCAACTTTTTATCCTGGTCTATACACAAATGTGGAAAAACCACTGAAGTATTTTTAAACTAATGTAGAAGAAGCTGTTGGATAAACATCTCAAAATTTATTTAAAACTGCTGTAGGTGGTGCTGGTTGTAACTCCAAATCTTTAGATAGGTGTTCACAATGTAAACAGCTGTGATAGCTAAAATGTTACCATACCCACAACCAACTGCTTCTTGTCCACCTCAGCTTGAAAAGACTGTATATATCAGTGGGTTTGTGGGGTGGCAGCTTCTCTAGCAAGGTGCCAATGAGCATCTTGTGGTCAAACCATCAGCTAGCACAGGAAGACCTGGAGAACAAGGATGTCCATCACAACTTGTATTCACAGCATGAACCAACGTCTAGGACCGATTTAAGTGTAATTGCACTGGTGTTGCTATGTATTTAAGTTGTTTGCTAAACAAGATCTAAGGCAGTTCAAATTTCATTGAGAAGAACAAGTTAATGCCAGGGATGGCTTTACTGCAGCTTGAAGGTAGCTTAGGCTAATGCAGTTTATTTTGCAGGATCAGGCTAGGAGAGTGCATTGACAAGTGGCAGATCAGTCACTGCCAATTGTTTATATCCTGTGAGCAGAAGAATGCCCCAGGCAGATTCATTTCGGTGTTTTATGCCAACACAATGAAGTCCAAGGGAGTCTACAACTGACATAATTTACACACCATGGAGTCAGAAAACCATGAACACTGAATCCAAGAGGGACCTATTTTAACTTGCGTTTGCTTACAAGGCGTTGGGAAACAAATTCATGTTTTGGCTGACCCATCTAGCTGGGTACTGCATCTAAAAGGGGCAGCACTGCTCTTCTGGTTCCCACCTCACCTTGTCTCTTGTGTTAGATGAAGTGACCATGCAACCATTTGAGGAGCTGGATTTACTTGCTGCTTGTGCGGGCTGTTTTGGTGAGCTGGTTTCAAATTGGATTCAATCTACTTGGAAAAAATATAACTTTCAGAGTGGCTTCCCAGTCACTACAGTCCAAAAGAGTGGGCGGGATTTCTGTGGCACCCTTTGGTTAGAAGGGATGGAGCCTGTTCAATAACAGTTGATTTTCTGACTTGGACTCTTTGAGACGGGCATGGCATTATCTTAAATCCCTCTTCATAACAGCAAAGCAAGTTAACAGCATATTCTAATGGGACAAATTGTGCAAGAAAGCAGCGTGCAAGCACAGTGACCAGGCTACACAGGGGCAGTTAGTGGTCTAAGCACCTAGTCTGAAATAACACACAGTACTGTGCAGGTTGAAAAGCTACAGTAAGAGGCACGGCTGAAATTCACATATCTGTGGGGTTTGTTTGAGCCATCATTTGCCTCTCCCATAATCGGTCACCCATCACTGTTCCCTCAAGCATGGGAAGTTTAATTTCCTATGAATCGGGGTGTGATTTGAGAAGTTAAATCCTACATATTTCTGAGCCTCCACTGACAAAATAGTAGAATAAGTCTGCTGTGGTATTCCTGCCTGTTTAGTTGTTGTTGGAAATTGTCCTCTGGCTGTTGGTATCTTTATCAGCTTCAGCTTTACCTGCAGTCTGGACTGCTGTGGCAGCCCAGGTTGGTGTATTTGAGAAGTTGGTGGAAAAACTTCTTGAGTTAAAGGCAAGTGTCTGATGTCAGGGGACTCCTGCCAGGCATTGTTCTGCTGTCTGTGTGAAAACAGGCTGAATTCTGTGGTTTTGCTATGTAACATTCTTATGTAGCTGGCTGAGTCGCCAACATGATAAATGCAATTACTTTTTCCAATTGTTATTTTTGCCCAAAGCATGCAATTGACACTGAAGTCTGCTGGGCAGAAGGGGAATGTAGCGGCTGCTCACATCCCCACAGCGGCACAATGAAGTGAAGGCATGGACTGCAGTGATGGGAACGCTGCGCATGGTAGGTCAGGAGTAGGCACCCATCTGTGTGTCCCTCAGTCCTATCTTCAGATGTCAGTGCTCCGGGGGTAATCTGCTTTCTTCATGTCATTGAAGGGGGAAGGATGGAGTTTCTAGGTCAGTTGCAACATGATTCTCCCTGGAAAGGTGGGAGGGAATGGGATTTGGTTGTGCAATGTAGTCAAAGAGAGCTGTATTGCACCACCTGGGAGGGGAGCAATGGCACCAGAGCCGCCTCCCTCTCCCCTGTGCCCAGCAAGACCAGCCATGTCTCCAGCTCCCAACAGGAGCATTCCCAAATGGGAAAAAGGATTTGGTGCCCTTCTTCAGTGGGAGGCAGGACTTAACTAGACCCCGAGCTTGGGAGGGAGCACAGCTCTCTCATAATGATGGGGATAAGGGTGCTTTCACAGAGAGTGGAGATGTGCTGGCTAATTTGGGTTGTCTGCACCCTTTGGGAAACCAACACTATGGGGTGACTGCTGCTGTGGGCTTCCTACGCTGTGACTTATTCAGCTGAGTAGAAGGACAGCTCAGCCAAGCTCCCACCGTGGTGGTTAAAGTTTGTTTTAGCCACCTTATCTAATCTCTCCCCTAACTTTTGCTGGGGGAAAGCGTTTATTGCTTATATCGTGTTACTCCATGAGCACTTGCTGGCTGCGGCTGTTTGCGTGTGTATATGTAGATGTGAAGCCAGATAACTTCAGGCCTTGCAGTTTTATGGGTCAGTCAATCCAAACTGCTTCCACTAGCAGATGTGGGGATGTGCTGCGTTCATTACCTGTAGGCCATGTGCTATCAGGGTGTAAATCAGCAAAACGGGTCTCTGTTTATACACATAAATTGCCCCAATGTGACAGCTTAATACCCTTTTGACTTTTTACCCTCTGCAGGGGAGAGCCTCAAATGTCTTACAGCACTGCTCACCCCCAGGATGACGGCAACACGGGGAAACCAGCCCCTCTATAAAAGGAATGAGCACGCTTTGCTCCCGTGTGTCTTCAGGCTTGGCTGCCTAGCCAGCAGCTCCCCGGAGGGGAAAGGCCCTTCCAACAGACCAGTCCAACAGGAAATTACCTGCTCACCCTTTGCTAAATTACTAGCTGGACAGCCAGTAACAGGGTCCCAAAAATGCCAGCTCCATCTATTTCCCTAGAGACATGATTCCCAGGCATGCAAACTCCCAGCTTGTTCACTGCGAGGGCAAACCCACCAGTCTGTCCCTTCCCTGCAGCGCCTTGCGCAAGGCTCTATTTCATCTCTTCCGTGGGACATGAAGATCACGCGGGTGAATTTTCCCTGAGCAATCACAGGGTTAAACCTGCCAGGCTTCCTTTAGCTCTGGTTGAACGGTTTTCTTACTCCAGGAAATGCTTTATTTTTTTCAGCAGATGAGAGGGTGCTCCCAGTGACATAATAGGGAGTTGATGAGAGGGAAAAAGTGCCAGAACATTCACAACAAAATGCATTGCTGTGATATTATGAGGACACTTCCAGATTTAAATGATGTGGGAGTAGGGGTAAGACTGTTGAAATCAAGATCCTCCCCATTAGAAATTTCCTTTTTGCATTCTGCTATGTTGTCTCTATCATCTTGGAGAACAGGAACTCCTGGCTGCATCCAAACCTTTAGTAACCCCCTTGACTTTTTTCCTTCATTTAGTGCATCCTAAATCTGACTGCACTAAACCATCCTAAACCCAACCTAAAGGAAAAGAGACCCTCTTAATCAGGACATTTTCTTGTGCTGGCACTGAGCAGCCCTGGTTGGGACTCTCAATTTATTCCATTGTCCTTTTCAAGCCCCCCTCCGCATCAGCACCTGAGCTCTGTTGGAGTATGGCAGGTCCCAGCTCACTTCCATGCTCCCACCCTAACCAAGAGCATCCCTGTGCCCTTGTATGAGAGAAAGACATCTGCAGCAGGCCTTTCCCAATCTGCTTTTAAAGTGCAAGTTGAGCCTGAAAATTGATGCTATAGGAGAGTGACCTTGTGAGAACGTCCTTCCCTCTAGCTGATCCCAGGTCAAATGCTCTCAGTTTATGAGTCACTGACTCCCACAGTAGCTAGACTGCTCCTACCTCTACTTCTGCTCACCCATGCAGCAGGAAAGACCCTGCAGTTGGGATGTTGTATGGAGGAGAAGGTGACCCCATCCCTGCTCCTGGCCTTGGATCCCCTTGGTGCCCAAGAGGTGGCTTTGGTGCAGGAAGGGCTGAGGAGCAGCTTAGGTGGCTGGAGAGCAGTGCTGGTGCTTCCCTGTGCCTGCAGATACCTTATTTTACCTGGCTGGGACTCCTTCCCATGCTGACACTACTGTTGTGGCATTTCTCAGAAAGAGACCACAATTTTGAATTCTCAGCCGAAATGATGCCATTTCTACTTCAAGTGATTCAGTGAACTGTGGCTTCCTGCAGAGAAATGTAGGAGGCAACTCCAGGCTGGATGCTCTGGTGTTTAATATCAGCAGTGTCCAGGCTGCAGCCTTTGTCTCAGCATGGGTTCAGTGTTCTCTTGTCTACCCAGCTCTGGCAAGACTTGAAGGCAGTTGGTATCTTTGACTCTGCCCTTCTGGTAAAGTTGGTTGAAATTGGCCAGGGAGTTCACAAGTTTTATTAGGGAGAAAGACAGACACACTCACAACATGATCACAAACAAGTTGTTTCTCTAGGAAACTAGACTGAAAAAATGGCTGTTCAAGTAAGCAAATATTTTTCTTGAAGACACTAGAGCAGGGGAAGTGGGAGGAGAAGTGTATGTTTATATAGCTGTTGACCCAACCTCCCCTTAAGCATTAGTTTCTTGGTTTAAATCTCTTTATTCCTATTTATGCCCATTTTTATCATGCTGGTTATTAGTCCTAATGACTTGCTCTGCCCTGTGCTGCCACCTTCATCTCAGCAACCTCCCATTTTGCTGCAGAACTCTACAGACCACTTTGCTGAGCTCAGCCCATCCAAAGAACTTCACACACATAAGCAATGAACCCAGTGAGGGAGAGGGGGTTGGCAAGGCCCTGCAGGGGCAAGGCACAGATGTGAGCAAAATTAATCGGTGGCTCAAGCTCTCCTATAAAGCTCCTGTTTCAGGATTTGCAAACTGGTTTCCTCTATCAGCTCCAAAGCATCGGACCTGCTAATCCCAGGGCAGTAAAGGCCTTTTTGGTATGAGCTGTCAGCCAAAAATTCAAGCGCCTGTAAGTTGTTCTAGTTTTTTCCAAAAATGGGTGCAGTGGTCAGGTGTCCCTTTGATGTACTCCTGTTTAGTTACAAAGAGCCCAAAAGGTCCCATTCCCCCAAAGGTGACAGGAAACAGGCAGGGACAGAATTTGGTACCTTGTTCTTCCTGTTAGGGCTGATTTCACATGTGAGTAAACAGCGGGTGCGTGGTGAGCTGCAGCGAAGGCTTTGCTGCCTGAACAGCCACCCATCATCCTGTTTTCCAGTCCTGGATGCCTGTGTGAGTCTCCCTTTCACTTTCTTCCTGGCTGGCTCAATGCAGGAAATCAGACTGATTAAAAACTGAAGTGGAAAAAAAAAAGAAAAAAAAAAAGGAAATAAAAATGTGTTTCTTTAAAAGCAGAAGAAAAAAAAAATCAAAGATCATTTTAATTAGATTTGAAAAATCTGCAGCACAGTTGACAGGCAGGCTGACAGGGCTCCCTTTTACCAGATCGCCTGGCTCAGGGTTTTTCATCTTGTGTGCAGAATATTTTGACATTCATGCTTTCTTGGCTCCATTTGTGGAGCCCAGTGGAACCTGTAGCCTAATTAAATGTAACAATTCCTGAAAATGAGGGTTGTTATTTTTTTTCCTAAGGATAATAATAGAGGTTTTATTTTAAAAAGAGCTGATCTATTTACTCTAGGCTGCCTGCTTCCTGACCTGGCCTCAGCACCTGAGGGGACAGGAACAGAACGAAATATTCAGGAGCTTAGTCACTGGAAAAGATGAGGGTGTTAATGTGTATGTGTGTGTGCACGTGTCCTGCATGCTCCACTCGAAGAGTTGAGAGGTGGAAGGTTAGGAGGCTCAGATTTTCCCTGGCAGCTGACTTTTCCCCTTACTTTTGTGGTTGGGTGCTGGTTTCTAGCCAGTGTCAGGCCTTGCGGGCTCTAGAGGGGCTGCACAATCCCTACTCTGGCTCCTCCACCGTGGGCACCAGCCTGCAGGGGAGGGGGAGCCAGGGCCTTTGCAAACCTGGGGCTGTGCAAGCCAGGGGGTGACGACAGAGCCTTTGTATAGGGAGCTGTGGTAAACAAGAAGAAGGAAAACACAAGTCAGTATTGTTGAGGACTGGATGTGCCCACCTATGCACCAGCAATCTGCACCCCTTGGTGCCCAGAGCTTTCTTTCAGGGCTTTAACCACAGTGGTTCATTTTTACTATGGTGTTACTCCTACGCCCTTGAGCACATCCCTGCATCCTTATGACTGGTGAAGCATAGGCCAAGCTTCTGGAGAAAGACAAGTCAGAGAAAGTTGCTGGTGCCTCTTGCTGTGGGTTCCCGGGGCCGCTGTGCCTCAGGTCTGTCAGCTGCCATCGCTGCAACCAGGCAGCACTGCTCAGGTGTCACTGCTCGTGGCTTCCTGTGGGCTGCTTGGCACTGAGAGCACTCCAGTGTGAGAGCAAAGTCCCTCTTTCATCTCAATGTGCAATCTCCTGGGCTGACAAGGAGGAGATGGTGGTGACAGAGGCTGAGGAACGCTCCTTCCCATCTCGTACATGGTGGATGGCTTCCCTGTGCCACTGGGTTCAATACTGCTCATCAAACCATCTCAAAACTTCCCAGCTGATGTGCCCATTGCTCAGCCAAAAGCAACGGGGTAGGACACCAGCAGTGCAAACCACTCGCAGGCTTTCCCTCTCCCCACTTCTCCCTGCAGCTCCAGGGAGGTCCCCTCCAGCACAGGAAACCAAAGCTTCAGGGGCACTTGTCCCTGGCCGGCCACGGCAGCACTGGCTCACGGTGCCCATTGCTTTTCCCAGCCGGCAGCCTGATGGCAGCAATGAACCAGCAGCCAGTGGACTTGTCAAAGGTATTCCTCCACTTTAATCCTATTGACAGGGACTACTGCCTGGAACAGGAACTGCAGGGTGAGCCATGTCAACAGCAGATTCTTATTACAGATAATATTGATGGGGCCTTTTCTTGAATAATGAAGGGAAGAGCCCTCTGCTTTAACGTTTGTCTCCAAAACCTAGAATTACTAAGAGTTTAACCATCGGAGGGGAGCTTAAGATAGTTGCATCTTAAAGGATCTGCTTTCTTGTCGCATTCAAGGCTGGGGAAAGGAGTTTAGCCCATACACTGGTAGCTCCGTGCTGACCTTTTCACTGCTCTTAATAAATGTTACAGTTAAATAAAGTCGGATGGATTTTTCTATCTACAGTAGGACGTTATCCATTTTCTGGGAAAAAAAAAAAGGTAAGAAAACTCCAAATCCCTGTTTAATATCACTGTTGCTCATTATCTTTGGTAGCTGCAAGGAGGAAGGGCAGGGGCAGGACAATTCAGGCTGTATTATCAGGGTAATTCCTACCATGATTATGTGTGTCTCTGTAAAAGGGTGAGTTGGGGCTGTTGAAATCCATTGTGATCTTACTGCCAAAGCTCAAACCAGGATCAGCAGCAGCTCTGGAAATAATTGGGGAAAGTTTTGTTTGTTTGTTTTTTAATTTACTTTCTTATTTTCCACTCTTTAAAAGAGAAAAAAAACCCCTCTCTGTCTGGTCTGGTCTCTATTGCTTGATTCGCTACAGGAGTGGAGGCACCAGAGCTGCAGGGGAGAGCTGCCTGGGAAGTCAAAAGAGGGCAGAAAGCATCAGCTGTTCCAGGAAATAACCTGTCCTTGCACATTTCCTCGTGTTCAGGCTTCAATATTGTGAACGCAAGCACTGTGATGAGAGAAGGTAAGGAAGGAAGATGGGACTGAATAACGGGCATTCTTGAATTTTAGATTCAACCAGGAGCTCAAAGGTGTCCCTCTGATGCCTTATACCAGGGACATCTCTAAATGGGGTTTGGACCTCTAGCTCCTATAGGGACAGATGAGGAAGACAGCAGGCAAAGTTGGCTTTTATCCACATTTCTACCTCCCAGATCCTAGAGCTGGCCCAGGACTGAACTGGCAGGTGGTTTAAGTTACAGCAGCCACAGGCTGCTCTAACTTAAGCCAGCTGGAATCTCTTCTGGGGCTGGTTCTACCAGCCAATGTTTACTAGATTATAGCAGGGCCCTGAAAGCCTCCAGCCCAACTGCATGGCCTTCACAAGAGGACCAGGGAGCAGATGACATGAAAATGTTAGGGCATTTCCCAGCTGGTGCTTAAGGACAGCTTTAATTCCTTCACACTGCTACAGAAAATCAGTATCTGGTCCAAGGAAGCCTGTTCTCATGGTATTTTTAGTCTGATTGTGAAGACCCTAGGAGTCTTGGATTACCCTTAAGGTTCTGAATATTGGGCTTTCTGACTTGAACTGTTAAATATTTTCCATACATAAACAGCAGCCACAACATTTCAGGTTGGATGTCTTGTGTTTTAGATTTAAAAACAAATGAAATGCCAGAACAAGACAGAGGAAAAGCAGTCTCCAAGCAGTTCAGCTACTCTGAGTGCCTCTGAAACAGGTTCTTGACACAGGGACTAAGTTGGCTCTCTTGGCTCGGTTTTTAGAAGTGCAAAGACCCAGCAGGCACAGGAGGGACCATTTCCAGGGCTGACTGGTCACCCAGCACATGAATGGGGCGCATGAGAAGACAGGCCATGCTCTCAGTGTGCTCCCTGTTCCTCTTGGCATTGTCCATGTCTATATGCAGTGTTTTAATCTCCTTGGATCTTCTGATTTACGCAGGAAAAAAGGTGGCTTACATGGGCACTTGTTTTCCTGGAACGACAGACCACCACAGAACCATCTCACAGAGCAACTTTGAAATCCCACTGATGTGCAACCTTCCTTCCCTTCCAGCCATGATTTATTCATTTTTTCTTCCAGGAGGCCAAGGTGTGGGGTAGAAACTTTTAGCCTTGCTCCTAAAAAATGGGACATCTCCTCATCTCCATGTTGTTGCACAGGGAGCTGAAATCTGGCCAGTGCAAGCCACTGGTGGTACCTATGGAATTAGCTGACTCTTCATCCCAAGGGCTCAAAAATCAGTTGGGTCCTTCAGGTCATGAGGATTTTTTTACTCACCTCTTTAAAAAAAAAAAAAAGTGATAAATACTGGTTTCTCCATGCTTTCTTTTTTGGTTTGGAATTGCCTTAGGATGCTCTGAGTTTATGTTTCTCAGCTTTTTTCTAGAACCTGGAAGTCCACAAACTGCTTGTTCCTTTTTCTTCTCTTTTACAAATGAAATCTTAGATTTTTGCATAACACATTGAATCAAGAAACTGAGGAAAGGGTGAAGAAAATCATCAAGCACCATGGGACTAAAATATCAAGAGTTGGCAACACTGATTATTTTTGGTTTTCTACCTGTTTTCCAGAGAAAAAGAAAACCACCCTCCACTTTGCTGAGCGCCAGCAGTGTTAAAAAAAAAAGAAAAGGTGCTTCAGGGCAGGAAGAAACTCTGAAGAAATAGGTTTTCAAATTCCATTTGTATTGGATTGTCTGAAAATTGTCTCAAGAGCTGCCTTCTGGAGACAGCTGCCCTGCTCCGAGAGAGGGCAAAGATGTGTGTGGGGAGAAGCTGCGTGGGTGTCTCAGGCTGGGACAGGACTCAGGTTGCAGTTGCCTCTGATTGTGCTCAGGTCTCAGCAATGCCAGATTCCCAAGGAGGACAAGGAGAGGTCAGGTGTGCAGTGGAAAGGCTCCATGAAACTCTTCCTCCCCATAGAAGCATCATCTTCTGCAGCAGAGGTCCTGGTTGGCCAGAACCAGTCCTGGCAGGCAGAGAGGGGGAAGAGGACAGGCTGCATTCCTGCTGGTCACCTGGAAGTCATGGCAATGGGGTAGTGTGCTCAAGGAAGACATGCAGAAGGACCTGAGTCTGTGCTGGAGGTGTTAACGAGGTGGTGGTACTCAACCACGCCCTTGGTGCTTGCAGAAGTCCCAAGCCCCCAGCAGCCAGAGGGATCCATGCGTGGAAGCTCAGAAAAGTAGGATATTGCCCCTAACGGATCACATCCCAAGGGATGATGTCCCTGGGGAGAAGGACGATGGTGTGGATCTCTGCTCATGGCACCACAGCAGGCACCTAGTGCAGGCTGTTAAACAGCACAAGTGACTGTGTCTATCTCGACTTTCTGTGCGTGGCCTGCACAGGGGGACTGTTATTTATTAATGGTTGGCAAGAGCTGCTGGAACGGAGGTAGAGCTCCCACTGCTATTCCTGCCTGTCCTCCATTGCTTACTTGTGCTCATATCTGTCTCAGGCTCACTCATTTTGTGTTGAAATTTTCCATGCTTCATCTTAGTGCAGTGACACATTTTTGCTGAAGGTGTGGACTGTGCTTGTTGGAGTCCTCTTTGTAGAGCTCCTTGCTAATCTCTGCCTTGTGGTAAAGGTCCATCTTTCATGTCTCAGGAGACATCAGGCTGAAGAAAATCCTTAGAGGATAGATCCTACTTTATTTACTTGTTTATTTATTTGAAAAAGTTACTTAAAATCTTACATTTCAGTCAACTAGAACTTAAAAGGAAATCTCTTGTTTAGATCTTCCCCACTGGAAAACTAAGCAGCTCTGGCAAAATTAAAGTTTTTTCCATGGAACATTCAGATTTTGTGAAAACGACACTTTCTATTTAAAAAAAAATATTTTAATCATTAGTTTTTAATCTGCTCTACTTTTTCAGGATGATTCAAAAACATAAAGGCAAAAATCTTCCCTTCCTATGTCTAATGTATCAACTTTTTTTTTTTTATCATGACTTCAATTCCATCTCCTTAGTGAGGAGGCTAAAAAAATTATTCAGCTTAAGGAAAAGCATTTTATCAGTTATAAAGTTGCAGAAATTTGAAATGGGTATCTTAGTGCAAGTATTGGATTTGCAGCTTGCTTTTCTTCCTATCTGGGTCGGGGACACCAGACTTAAAAACCTGGAGTTAACTTAGTTAAGGGTATCTCTGGTAGGAGGCTTTTGGTTTGTGGTGGGATTTTTTGTTTGGGTTTTTTTCAGATTTTTTTTCTGTTTTTTTTTTTTAAGGACAGCTGAAGTACAGAAAAATCTGTTTAGGACTGCAGGACTAAAAATTACCTCTGGGAACTGGGAGACCTGCATTCATGGTGATTCTGAAACAGTGATTCCAGAGTTGAATTTATCATTTACAGGAGGCTTGTGGTTTTAATACATGTTTTCCTTAGGATTTTCAAATGTAAAGATTGTTTTCCTTAGACAACCTTCCTTTTCTTAGAAAGTTAGGATAACCAAATACTAAGATTAACTAATTAAATCTTCAAAAGTTAGCAGTTTCCAGTCCAAGGATTAATGACATTGCAGAATTAAGACAAGCTCATTTTGCAGCTGTAGAATTTTCTCTATCTCCTTCTCTACACTACTGTAATGGGGCAACTTGAACGTTCAGAGATTCTCCCTATAAGTAGATATAAATTTGGTTCTTTCAGACATGTACAAAATCAGTGTAGACTATGCACAGAGCACAAGAAGTAATTCCTTGCACACAAAACGCATTGAAAATGGATAATTTGCAAAATACCCAGGATGCATCACACTGGATGACTTGATTTGAAACATCAGAATAGGTGATAAGAAGTCATGTTATGGAATCATTTTTATATATATTTCAAATGACTCCCACTTAAAGGGAAAAAAGTCTTTATAATTAACATGACAGATAAGAGCAACTGTGATGCTTTAAATAAATGCGATGGATTTGATTTCGAAATAGTTTCAGATTCTGGGGATGTGTTGAAGACAGAAAAAATTGTGTGCTCAGAGTTGAAAATTAAGATATACTAGAGACCATCTTTAAAAACTAAACAGCCTCACCAAACTCCCCTGTTTCTGATGGTCTTCAGCACAGAGCTCCTAGGAAATGGGAGGGGGATTAATGTATGAGAGCTGAAAAACAGCGGCCCTACAAGGGAAAGTTAAGGTCTTCTTTTCCAATGGCCATCCAAGGAGAAGATACCCAGAAACCTAGTCGTGGTGGAAGTAACTCTTTAGGACTGCTGCATCTTTGCAGATTTTAAAATAAAATGCAGGTCCAATTATGGGTTAGAGGTTGGATATAATGGATATTATGTTGGTCATTCGATGGAGGCTTGGCAACCAGTTCAGTGAATAGTTATGCTTAGTTATTGGATGTGTGATCCTAGGTCCTGTGTTGGGCTAAGGCTTCTTCAAAGCCTTACAGAAAGAGGCATGGGCAGGAGGCAGACAGGGACAGCTGTATAACAGAAAGAGGGGAATATGTATTTCCCACCAACGCGCTAATCTGCAGAGCCCATGACCAAGATGAATTAAAAAAATATGGACTTCTGCAGCACTGTCTTCTCATTTCATAGCTGTTGCTCAGGCAAAGCTATTATTAATTCAGGAGGAGTCTGCCTGAGCAAAACTCTCCAGAGTCCAAAATATCTTGCACAGTAAATATGGGAATTACTTACCTACCACAGAACAGAATCAGCCCCTGGGTGGAATGCAGGAGCTGTTTAACAGTGCACAGAAATGTTTCCCCAAAGTTTTGGACAGGAGTCAAAGGTTTCTGAATGCCCAATTGAAGCTACAACTGAAAGAAACCAGCAGTCAAGGCCCCCTCCCTTACCTTGGTCCTGGATGGAAGGGTGAGCACCACCCACCCGAGTACCACACCACTTCCTCTAGGACACTAAGAGATTTTTCTGGAGCTCACCCATCTGCCCCAGTCCTCCACATGAGATCTGGCAAGTTAATCGTTCCAAGTGTCTGGGTAAGTACTGTAAAATGCTTCAAATAAATGAATAGAAATCATCTACTTCATAAATGCCAAGGGCTTTCAACATGTCGTTTCTTGGTAAACAAAGAATTTCAGCACGACACTATCTTAGGATGTTATTGGCCATATTTGTTCCCTCGTGCATATTGAGGCGAATGTGAACAGAGTTGCACAGCTACCCCTTACATCCTCCATCAGCTTGGGGCTTTTCTCCCAGCTGCACTGGAGATGAGGGGGTTGATCTGCACCCAGTCCCCAAAACTCCAATTTCTGTGATGGTAAAGGGCAGGTGAAAGTTCTGCTTGTGCTTGGTTCTGCACAAAGTGCCGTATACTATGACTAGAAAAAGCCCAAACAAAACAAAGCGTGTCCTTTTTTTTTTTTTTGCGGATATTAGAGTGCAATAAAAATATGTGTGTGCTTCCCCCCTCGCCCCCCCAGCTAAATTGATTACATCTGGTGCCATGAAAAAAAATAGCCAAAATGTCAGACTGAGTCACAAAGCCCCCTTGGGTGGTTGTATTTATTTCAGGGTTGAAGCACTCATCAAAACAATTTATCCTTGGCTCTTCTTCTCTGCCTTCCCATCCCTGTGCTTACAAATCCTTCTCTGTTCCCTAACACTTGTATTTAGTCCCAAGTCCCTTCCTTGCTCCAGTCTTTCCTTTCTCCATCTTTTTCTTCTCTGGCCTGGCTCTGTCCCTCTCCTTCCTCTTTGCTACCTGAACTCCAGCAAACCCAGTAATTTGCAATTCTCCGCTGGGGATAGCAGGGGAAAGCAGGGGAAGCTGGAGCACAGAGACAAGGCTTGATGTTTGTAACGCTGTGTCACCACCTTAGTGCCTAGTTGCACGTTCCTTTGGGTGAAGTGATGTGAGAAAACGTGTGAGTGAACTCCCTGCTGTGATTTCCACCACCACTGTGACCAGTGGAATGGGTGGGGTGGGACCATGCCTGCTGGGATGGACACAATTCCATCTCCAGCCTTATCTGCTATCCCTTGGCTGCCCTGACTTGCTGCAGTGGAGGGGGTGGATCTGCTGGCTCTCTTTTGATGGATTATTCATTGGGCTTGATTCACCTGTGTCCCCTGTTTTCTCTCTGACAGGGAGCAGCACCAAAAGCATTTGTTTGGTGAGGAAAGTCTATGCTGCAGTGGGTGGGAAGAACCTCATTGCCAAGAACAGCAAACCTCTCTTCTCAAATTTCTTTCTCCCCAATTTGCAAAGAGAATGGCCATGTCATCTTGCTGTACACCTTGCTGTATGAACTCCATGGCAATCTGCTGTCAGGTTCTGCCTGCTTTCGTCTCTTATGCCAACAATAGCTGCAGAAGACCCAGAACTCTAGGATCCTCATGGATGGAAGTGGCTGCAGAAATGCATTTCTCTGTATTTACTCTAACATAACAGGAGGAAAGGGCCTGGTCTGGCAGGAATAGGGACTAAAGCTCTTATTTGCTCTTTTTCTTGGGCCAGAGGGCATGCCCTGCACAGAAAGACCCCATTTCTTTCTTCACTACTTCTACAGTGATAAATGATGATGACAAAGACAGGGATACCCTCCTGGGGATACCCTTGGCTGGAAGAGGACTTGAGAAGCTCTTGGCATTGCTGTCCCTGAGTTTAATGCTCTCTGTCCCACCCATTGTGTCTCCAGTGCTACACATTTTTCTCCTGTGGTAAATCAGAGCCCCCTGGGATCTGGTATTGTGCTTTTTTTTTTCCCCCAGGTATTTTTGTCTGTGAACCACAGAAAACTGAATAGGAGGAAATGAAGTGCAGATTGAGAACATGGTTGAGTGCACTTGCTAAAATAAAACATTGGGGGGGAGGGAAAGATTCTTTTATAACAGAAAATGAAGTTGTGTTTACTATTTATTGATGAAGTATTTAATTGTACAGAGGGTTTGAGAGATGTTCTTAGTGGCATCTCAGACTGTGCATGGACTAGAAATGCCAACTGGTCTTTGGTACAAAAGAACAAGCCAGGTTAAATATTTTGTGAATGGGAAGGGCAAAGGGATGCCATGGGGTTTTTGGTGATCTCTGACAAGCCACAGTTGTACCAGGAGAGCCAGGGAACTCCAGTGATATCTTCTCAAACAGGAGTAGATTCTAAGATGACCCAAGATTTGTTGAGTGAATGTGTTTTGACAACACAAGAGAATGTGCTGAACTCTGCACAGCATGGCATTGTGTCCTGGAGCTGTGCCACAGAGCCTTAGAGCCTGCCTGCTCTCTCTTATGCTTCTAGCTTATTTTCTTAAGCAAGCACAAGCAAGTGCAGGGTGTAGAGATAAGGCTGTGACCTTTTAGATTATTCTGTTACTCTACTATAAATACTGGATGGGTGCAGTGAGGCAACTGGGTTTTTTTGTGAGGTTAAAATAATGTCATTAATTCAGATGTCTAAAAGTAGTAACCTATAGTCATTTGTGACCTGGGCTGATTTTTTGTGGGGGACAGACCTCTAGAGTCCATGTCCCATCTCTGGAGCTGCCCTGTTCGCCCTGTGTTTCTGAATCTATCTGAAAGTTTGTGAAAGTTTGTAAAAGTTTGTTTGATTCGGTGAAGGATCATGAGGCTTCAAAAGCAGAGGAGACCAAGAAGCTTGGAGTCTCCATGACAGATCTGTGCACCTTTACAAGAAGCATGGGTGCAACCAAGAGGTGTACTCATAATGCATTCAACGGGGCTGCTTTTATTTGGCCTGAGTTACATAAAGTGTCCAGCGAAGTCCTTAAGCACACACAAAGGTCAGTGAGAGCTAATCACCTTTACAAAGCTTGGTTGGGTCAGATCCTAAGCGTTCATAAATTGGACACACTGGTTGCTTTTCAGAGCCACTGTTCTCTGTAGCCTGAGAGCTGATGGTGCCACACAGCACTGCCTCTGCTTCCAGGCGAGACGGGCATCTCCTGGAAAATCCCTTCCACCCATCCCTAAGGCCATGAAGTAGAGCACATAGAGTTGATCCAGGCCTTTTTGTCTTGTCCATCTTGCTTATTTACACCAAATTGCTAATTCCAAAATTCCTGTCTTGACAACACCTTAGCAAGGGAAAACATCAGTTATGCAGCCTCCAAATGGCACAGAGACCAGCCCAGCAGAGGGGACCTCAACTGCAAGGAAATTGCAACTTCACTTGCCTTCCTCGGGATTAAAAGCCTCTCATCATCTTGTGAGCTGCCACAAGAAGAGCTGGACCCTGCCACATGGGAGTGGGCAGTCCCAGTGCTGACCAGCATGACAGCAGAAAGTGGAAGGGGAAATCAGACAGAGGAGAAATTCTACAGGGGATCATAGATGGAAGAAACTCCTAGGAATGTTACAGAAATCAACATTCCCTCCTTCTGCTCCTTCCAAACCAACCCACCTAAAAAATGCCGTTTTGTGGGCTATTTTGGAAAGGAGTCCATGCCTGGGGAATTTTTGGCTGATGCTTATGGCTTTTAGAAATTTCTGGGAGATCAGACGAACAGAAACAGGAACCAGATGGGAGTTCTAGCTGTTGGAAAGAAAGGAAGAAAAAAAAAGGGAGGGTAGTGAGGAATCTTTCCTTATTTAAGATGTGAAAAGCACTTGTTCACTTTTGGGGAGTTTCCCCATCACCCTGGATTTCTTATTTTAAAGTAATTTACTTGAGTTCCATTATATTCTCTTAGGACATTTATCTCTGTTCTTGTTGTTGCTAGGAATTTTTCTTTATTTTGCAACAAAACCCACTTTATTCTTAGGAGAATTTAAGCCTTTGCTTTAATAGATAAAAAGAGAGTCAGTGGTTGGTTTTGTTCTTGCAGCAGCTTCACCACCCCTTGGCCATTTACTTACTGAGTTTATCTTTGAGGCTGCTAAACATGGAAAAAGGCATCAGTAGTGGAGAGTAGAGAGAAAGTGAATGTGAAGAAGGTAGAGATGGCAAAACTGAGTGCATGTGGGTCCTATTTGGGGTAAAAGGCCATAAAAGGGAGAGTTGCACCATACTGGAACATACGATAAACCCAAATGTGGACCTTAAAAGCAGCGGCCCAACTTGTCAGGCATCCTATTGGATTTGTGGTGTCTTAGCTGTTGGATTTTGGGGTTGTAAATCCAAAAATCAGGCCTGGTCGAGTTCCAGGTTCCATTTTATCAGGCCTTGGCTCTGCAGCTGGTTCAGTTTTGAAAAACATCCCAGAGGCGGAATAGGGTCCAAGGAGCATTTTCCAGCTCCTTGGTTCAAGCTGGACTCTGGCTGGAGTCGTGGTCCAGCCATGATCTGATGCCGTGCTGGGACTGGGCTCAGTTTTGCTTCATCCTTGCAGCCTTTTGTCTCCAGGCTGGTGGGCACTGGGGGACCAGTGCATGGGGTATGTGACAGTGCCCTGCTCTATTCAGAGGAGCCATGAAGTCTTGATGCCCAGCTGGCAGGAAGGAAGCAAAGTAGAGACCACCTCGTAGACAGAGGTGGATAAGACCTACTTGTGGACCTTGTCACTAATGTTCTTTTAAGGGTCTGCTTTTAAAGAATTATTCTAAGTTAATTAGGGAGGATTTTTACCTTCCAGTTTTCCAGTTATTTACTGCTTCCTGGGGAAAAAAAAAAACCAAAACAACACTTTTCCCAAGTTACTATCTTGTTTTGTACTCTTTCTTTCCTTGATAATCTCTTCATACTATATCTTGTGCCCTCTGAACTGCAGCCTTTCCCAAGACAGAGCCCTTAGCACAAGGCAATGACCCTTGATAAAACTTCACCCACAGTTTTTAAGTTAATATGAGAGGAAATCCATCCCTAGGACTAAATACTGTATAAACTGTACTTCTAGGGAACTGATTAGAAGCTCCACAAACAATATTAGGACTACACAATGTGCTATGATACTTATTAGTGGTGATGCACAAAGTCAACTGTAGATATTTTAAGACACAATAGTTGATCATTTATTTGTGTTTCCAAGCGTGTGTACTTTTGAACACATGGCTTTTGTTCCAGGGTTCGTCACAGATGGATGTAGCTGAGCCAGCTGCTTGAAGCCTCTATTAAGATGACCAATTGATTACACTAGTTTAAATGAAAAAAATGCACCAAAATGTAGGGCTTTAGGTTTGAGTTCTGACCTTTGTGGCTTTCTTTTTTCATTCGGCTCACACTGGTCCAGCAGGATGTCCCATATTAGAATGCTGCTCAGTTGTTTTTTGTGGTTCCAGTGAGCTGTTTTTTCACAAATGTCTGGAAAGAGAGAGACATAGGGGACTTGGTTTACAGAGTTTGTACAAAAGCTTTTATTTTTCTTTCCCCCTCCACCTTTGTTTTTGCTTCTAATGGATCTGATATGCTAGTGTTCTCAAGAGTGACATGGTGGAATTTTTAAAGCAAAGTGCTTATCACATGACTCAGGTGTCTGCTGTCACAGTCAAAGCAATATCATCCCAAGAATTTTGTTTGAATTTAGCTCCCAGCTGAAACAAAAGTCATCTGAGTAGGCAAGCTTTTACTGGTTTCACTTTGGCTTCCCACATCGGTTTAATTTGGCCCATGTTTGCTCAAAATATCTCCAGCTGTCTAGAAACTTGTTCCTAGCTTGCTGGAACATTCACAACCCTTTCGACCAGTGTGACCTTAGCTATAAAGGCTGGCTGTGGTTTATTTCAAATAGTTTTTACCAGCTTTATTATATATAAGGCAGCTCACATAATTGAAAGGGACACGTGTCGGGTGCTGTCTCTCCAATCGCAGTTTGTAAGTTACTGCCGTCCACAATGCTCAGGCATGAGATCTACCAGAGGACAACACCTCATTTTGTTCCACAGGAGATTTTGCTAGTATTTTCTTTTATGACTCATTTTGCTTCTCCACTGGACAGTTTCCCTGTGTTTCACACTGAGGACCCAAGTGTCAGAAGAATAGACTGTCTTTTTGCCCAACTAATATGAATTGGATGTTAAATTGTGCATTACTCAGAAAATGAAATGCCATGTAAAGAAGTGGTTGGAAGGAGCCAGTGAAAATCCATCAGATTTGCATGACTAATTAGCTTATCCGTTAGTCATTATCCTGTGTTTACTTGTAATGAGAATCTTCAAAGATTATTCTATATTGGACATGCAGATAATTTTTTGCTTATGTAATTTTTTCCATATTGAGTTCCTACTGTGCTGTGAGCTCTACCTTGACATGCATAATTGTCTCTTAGCTCAGCTGTCCATGTTGATCCTGTATCCATCAGTGGCGGATGGACTGAGTGCCCACACAGCCCAGACTGTATGAGACATTTTCACTTTACCCTAAAATTGGGTCTGAATTTCTTGACAACCAGAGCCCAGCCTTGTTTCATGAGATGCAAATATTTCTGGATATCAAGTTCTGATTTTCAGTTGCTGTACCTTGAGTTATTCTGCTTCTCAGTTATTAAACAAGGGCTTCTTTTGTGAAAGTCATTAATGTAGGGAGAAATTATCTCTGTGTGTCTTCTGGGTGTTTGGTATGATTTTGTAAGGGAAATGTGACTTCTCTAGTTGTTATTTTCAGATGTTTCTTACTTATAAAGGTTGAGAGGATATGAATTATCTTCTTTTTTAAAATTAGCATTCATTTTTAACTAGCTTTACAAGTTTCTGTATGTCCTGCAACTATTTAAATTTATTCATTTGGTATGGGAAGTGGGAATGTCCATATGCCCAAAACAGGACATGGGTAGCATGTTACCTTTTGTTTTTGAAACACTGAGGCTTAAAAGTACAATTCTGAGGATTTTGTTTTGTTTTGAAGACCCTGCTATGTCATGCTCTTAGAAGCATTATTAGAATTGAAAAAGAGGATAGGTGCAATAAAACTGACTTTTAACAGATTTTTCCCAAAGAGCTGGACTTAGGTACTGTTCTCTTCCTGCATGACTCAACCATTTCCTATTTTCTGGCATTTACAAATTTCCACCAGACATATAAAATTTTGCATTTACCACAAAAAGTCACAAAGCTAAAAATCAAAAACAGAGAAAAAAATATGAAGACGTCTTTTGAGTCTGATGAGACTTTTGTCTCTACAAGGAAGCAAATAAAATTTTTTATTTGTGACCTAACTTGTCAGCTTTAGGAAAAATTATGCCTGAGCCTGATGTTATTGTGGAAGCTGATTTTGCCAGTCCAGTGATATCTTTCCTTTGCCAAAAACCTGCAGGGATGTGCTAGATGCATTTAGTCTGGAATCAAAGTTCCTCATATGTTTGGGACTTTTATCATCACCTATTTCAGACTGGATGATAGGTGGGAACTGCTGGCCTCTCCAAGCACTTTTCCATCATTTCCAAAAGCTTGCCCAAGAGCTTGTGTTGCCTGGAGCCTATTCAGAGTGTTTGCTGTTTGAATGGTGAAAGCAGCGACATTATTTCATTTGAAAAATGCCATCATTTCCTTGGTGCTCTCAGAGTCTTAGTTCTTGCAGGTTCCCTGAGCTAGAGTTTCACAAGGACGTTCCCCATTGCGTGGCACATCCTCACAGTGGAGATGGAGAGAAGGACTGCTCAAGATGACCGCAGGTCCAGCTCTGTTCAGGGAAAGTGATTGAGTGAAGCCCACCCATGGCTCATCTCCGAGTGCCCGGACTTCTCTGGGAGGAGCCGTGTCCAGGGGCCAGTGGTTTAAGTGCTTTGCTGAACTGGGGCCAAGGTCCAGCGCGGAGCCTCCCGCTCCCGCCGGCTCCCGCTCTGGCGCCGCACCGTGGAGTCAGCCCTGGGCTCGCTCTGGAGGACGTTACGAAATCCTGGCCCTGACAGAGACCAGATGCATTATTGGGAAGCCCTCGGGTCATGAGAGGGCTAATAGTCACATTCCTGGCTGGGATGGCGAAAGATTTACGCCGGGCTTTCTTTTGCCTCGCCCTGCACCAGGCCAGCTCCCTACTTCACCGGCCCCCTCGGCTTTAATTGTTGTGTTAATGGCCCTTTTATTTGAAGCAGATCCCCTGGCTTACAGAGGAGAATGTCATTATGTCGTATTTTAGATGTATTTACATTCTCCTTGCCACAGGGATAACGCTCTAATTATTTTCTATAGCTGACAGCACCAGCGTCTCTGGTATTAGGGACCCCTAAGACCTGATTACATGGTCTGGTTTTCCTCAAATCACCCACAAATGACAATGTGGAGCAGGTTTATTATCAATTGACGTACCTTTGCTTAGTGCAACTCGCTCCTGAAACAAATGTCCTGAAAAGATAATCCATGTTTAGATCATGTGTCTTCACTTGCGTGGAGGCAGATGGGCTGCGGGGGTCAAGCCAGCGGCCTGACCTCTCCTGACTCTGCCACGCACCCCGGGCACAAGAGGCAGCTCGGTGTCATGTGGCGCTTCCCATGCAAGCCGTACCCAAAGGCTGTGGAAAAGGACGCTGTCATTTTTGCAGCTGCTGTGTCAAACGGTGAACAGCAGCACGGGGAGGGGATGGTGGTGCAGGGCACAGAGGGGAGAAGCAGAGGGAGTTGGCTTCGTTTTGCAAGGAGATGGAGAGAGGTACCAGAGTCTGGTCCAGGTGGCGTGTGCCTGTGTGAAAGTTGATTTTAGGGGAGAAGAGCAGCCAGACAACAACGGAGAGAGCTGTGCAGCAGGCTTGATGGGCAGGGGGGAGAGGAGACATTGGCAGGTGAGTGCGGCTGGTGGACAGAGACTGGGAACTGCATGGAGAAAAGAGCTGCAATGGAAGATGAGACAGGAGAATCCTGAGAGCTCGATGAGAGGAGGTGGGATGAAGACCATTGCAGAGCTGGAAACAAGTGCAGTGGAGACTTCAGAGCAAAGGGTGATGCCCAGGAGTTGGGAGCACATAGAAGTAGGGACAGCAATTGAGATAAGAGTGAGAGACACAGTTATTAGAACAAAATGATTTGATTTATCCTGAGTCATTTATTCACTAAATTTTCCCCTTGAGATCTTAAACAGACTGAAGTGGTTTCAAATGTTGTCATTATTCAGAACAATTCAACAAAATGTTTGTTGCTTTGAAAAAAAAGGGAGGGGTGAGGGATTGAGAAAAGAAAGAAAGGAAAAATAAAATGCCTGGATGGTCTGGTTTGCCACATTTGAATTTTATTGCCAAATTGGGATGGGTCAAAAAAAAAAAATCACTCTTTCTGTTTTCTGAGCAGGAATTTCCCTTACAAAGCTACCCTGATGTGGATGCTTACCCAAGCTCAGATGCAGTCTTCATGTGTATTCTAACATGAAATGACAAAAAGCAAGTATTTGTGCTAGTGAAACTGTCGAGGAAATTTTTTTGCACCAGGATATCTCAACATGGAGACAAATTCATTACACAATTCAGGCACGTCTTCGTGGAGAGTTTCTCCTTGCGGCTCTAGAGATTATTTTATATTTGAAGCTGGTGGGCATATAGGGCATTTTAAAAGCAAATAGAAAGGCAAAGACACTGCCCCAAGGGAGTTTAAATTTAAGACAGACCAAAGCAGAGTGAAAATGCTGGCTTCATTGTATTAAAAACCAGAAGGTGGACACTTTTATTTGGAAAGCCAAAGATTCCACTAAGTAATTTAGTTTTTCTTGTGTGCATACATGTCTTCTGGTGTAATTTTTAGCCTTGGCTTAAAAGAAATATGTTTCACTCCTTCCCTCAGTAACACCAGAGCCTATGTGCAAGGTTCAGTGAAAGACGGCAGGAGGCTAGAGGTCTCAAAAATACCGTGTTCCTGTTTTGTGAAAATAAAACACTAGGAACAGAAGAGGCAATCAAGCCATTATTTCAACCAAAAGGAAGGCTTTTGCACATGCAGAAGCAGCATAATTAGCATAAAAAGACATGAGAAAGAAGAAAAGAAGGGTAAGGTGTTATCTTGCAGCCATTGTGGCTGCAGGCATTGGAGATGTTTCCGTCACAACATCTACATGAGAGTTGTACATTTTAAGACACAAGATAATTCAACCATGGGAACATGAAGTTCAGGAAAACAGGGTCCATATTTCCACCTCCCTTGAAGCTACCTGTTTGTTTTGAATTTGCTTGTATGATTGGATGGGTGGCAGTCTAGAGATGCTTCTTGTGGCTCAAAGAACCATGAACGAGCACATTATCTCCTGCCTCTTTTGGAGAACGTTTTGGGGGTGGAGGTGCTGATGAGTCATCACCCAGTTGGCCAGAGTGAAAACAGGAGCTAGAGAGAGGATGGGTTAAAATTTTCTTACTGCTGTTTTTATGTTGAGCTGTGTAATAGAACAGAGTACCTGTTACCTGTTTTGGTCAATGTGACCTATCTGTTGGTCTTGGTATGGGAGGAGGAATGACAAAATGTGAGTCTGGTTCTGTCATTTTTTTAGTTTTACTTGAGAATGTTCAAGTATGTGTGTTCTGTGCAGATTTGCTGCCCTGTGAATATCTGAGCTGTAATGAGGTGAATGCTACTGGAAAGCAAAGGTTTAATTAGCTCTGCTGCTTCAATACTTTCCTAAAGTGCATTTCAAATTATATGCTTCGTTGTGAAATCAGTCATCAGTGCTGTGTTTGATGGTTACAGAAATTGTGTGGTTTTCTTTATCTTCTTTCCTGAGGAGCCCCTGATCAGATGACTTAATTTTCAGAACATGGCACAAAAGAATAAATTGCAAGTACCCTGTGAATTATCAAAGGAGAATATTATGAATAACTTCAAAGAGGAAATGCATGCTAGGATTTTTTTGTCATGTTGGCTAATTGTCCAGTAGCTGAAAAGAAAGGATAAATCGATTAATTCTGATTGTTTATTAAAAGGTTTTTGCTGATAACTTTTGGGTAGTTGCACTTGGCAAACTAGATGTTTGTGTGAACACCATACCAGAGATTTGGGAGTTTGGTTTATTTTCTGAAATAAAAAATTATTGGATCACAGACAGCACTGATTGATAGAAAAATGATGTAATGTGATTCTGTGGGGCTTTTCTCTGAGTGAGTCACAAACTGAGCTGATGCAGAGCTCCTCTGAAGGGGCCAATATGTAGCTCAACAGAAAGATAAGAAGGGCCATAGTTTTGCCAGGAGCACTGCAAGACTCTGGACATACACACCAAGACATGCAGGAGTGAAATTCTAGAAAAGTTTAGGATTCATAAATCACTTGTGGTGGCAGGAATGGGAACACCAGCAGGAGCTGTGGTGGGGACAGACCCAGAGCACCTCACCTCCTCTACATAAGGAATCTCCTTCTACACTGTGGACACCATCGTTAACTCCACCCCAGTGGTGTCTTGGCTGGTGGAGCCTCACAAGTCACACTTGTGCATGGAGCTCACTTTATCTTCATCTAGAGGTGGAGGCTGAGTCAGCCCTGCTGGGATTTGCACCAGTGGTTCCAGGAAGTCTGGGTATTTGAAACCTTAGGCTTAGACCTCTAATCATCCCCTTATCTAAACTATCTAATATCTGAGTCTGCAAAATTGGGTTGGAAATCTCACACAAACATGCTTTCCCCAGCGGCATTTCTGTGTTTGTTTGCCAGTGGAGCCTGGGACTACAGAAGGACACAGGAGATTCAGCTTTGAAATCAAAGGTTTAATCAAACTGTTGTGTGAAGACCTGGTTCTTCCTTGATTGATGGCTTGTGTACTGCTTGCTGACAGCTGGAGAGGTTCACCCTTTGGGGGAGAAAGACAGAGTTAACACTCAGGCAAGCATTGTCCCTCTTGGGCCATAAGTTTAGAGGAATCTAGTTATTTTTAACTAATTTCTGCAGGTGGTGGAAGGAAGGTGTTTATTGGTTTCTCATAACTTATAAAGAAATGGTCTCATCCTAAAAGTTCTACTGCTCAATAGATGCAGAAATTGTTTAAATTATCCAAGGTGGTTTTTTCAATGCAAGAATTCAAAGACAAATGGTGTGACATCCTACATCAGGCCAGCATCTCTCAATCCCTCCCCAAATGACTTCTTCAAACTCACTTGGCCACAAAGCCTAAAGAGCTCAGACATATGAAACTCTTACAGGCTTTGTGAGAAAAGCTGGCCAACTGGGGATGACAGACTAAATTAGCACCCCCATTAGGAAACAGTTGCAGTGTTAATTCACTCCTTATCATACAGCAGAGGATCCTAAGCAGAAGATAGGTCAAGGGGGAGGCAAAGGACTCTCTGGTGTCCCCCGGCTGTGGAAAAGCTCCAGTCAAAGAAACTCCCACTTTATCAACCATCTTGTTGTGCAGTGGCACCTTAAAGAACAAACAAACGGGCTTGTTTTTTTTTCCCCTGACCCCCATCTCTCAGAGCTGCTGGCTTATATGGCACTTTCGTTGATAGCTTGTGACAATGTGGAAGTTCTTTATTTTCACCTTAGTCCTGTCACTGGAGGGAAAGGAGCATCCTTTAGCTCAATGCTACATCAAATGGGGTGATACAACAAAAAGGAAATTTTCCAGCATTGTCCCCTAGTCAAGAAAAAGCACTGGTGTAAACAATTCCTCACAACTCAGTGCTTTGATATGTTTGGCTTTTTTCTTTTCAGAGTATCTGTGAGCTGATGCATGCTACATTTCTTATTTTAACCCATATTAGCAAATCTCTAGAGAAACTGACTGTTGTTTGCTGCCCATCTATAGTAGTTAAGCCAGATTCCTCTGTTTTGATTTATCAGATAGGATGACTGATTATGTTTGTAAATGTAAATTTTAATTTTCCTCAAGTTCTAGTGTGTGAAGCTTCAAAACAGTCATTTTCTATAAACACTGTTGTTTGAAAAAGTCCCGCCACTTGACTATCTGGTGAAGATGAATACACATTGCATGCAGTGTTGGCAAAGAGGCACCCATCTATAAACATAGAGTTACTATTCATGGAGATTTCTTTTATCGTCTTTCCAGTTGTACAAACAAACCAGCACCACCACCCCCGGCAATACTGCATTGTAAATTACCTTCCTTTTAAAAGCCCTCTCCCCTTAGTGCTTTTCATTCAGGAGATGGGAGACAGCCCTGGGCTTGTTGTCCTCAGATCAAATACAAGCTGCAGACTCTGGGTATTCACCTGAATTATATGAACTTCTGTGCTGCAGCTATTTATTTGTTGTGATACATTTCCTTTTCTTGATTAACTAAGCCCTGAAAAGACACATCTGTTTCAGCATTGCCCCCTCAAGGCAGTCCATCCTCCCTCTGTTCTGTAGCATCTTTTTCTCTCACCTTTTCTTTGCCCTACCCTCTGTAGTTAGCCGCATTTTTTGTTACACGTTCATGATTTGAGTTGAACTCCTGGGGCAGTGGTGGTTGCCTACAGAAAGCCATCTATCCTGCCATGGATATGAGAATCATTTAGGGATATGCAAGAGCTGCAGCCCATTTTGGGGCTGAAGCCTGAAAGCTTGAGTTGGGGGCTGTTTCTAATTACCCACCTATTAGCACCCATCTATTAGTTCCTACAATGCTCAGCAGTCTGGTTACCCTCAGTTTCTTATTAACCTTACTGATGGTCAGCATCCTCAGCACCAGGCAGGTGTGGTCCCCAACAATGTACTGATGTACCAGGACCCTTTAGTATTTTTAATATATGCACTGAATGCTACTTTTATTAGAAACTGAACAGGACTGTGATTTACAGTTAAAATAAATACAAGACAATTTATTAGAATACACTATTGGAGTCACAGCCTCCACAGGACATCTTTCTCTGTTACACTATCCAAGTACTAGAAGAGTTTATTACAAGGTTTACTATGTGGCATCCAAAAACCCTCTATAAAAAGCTCTTGATTTGCACCTAGGAATATCTTTGAAGAGAAAGGAAAGCTGGAGCCCTAGTTCTTTGTAGGAACACTGGTGTTTCCCTGGCATTCTGGGCTGAAGCTGGAACCTCACCATGGTCTGTGCCCCGCAATCCTCTCTGCAGCAGGAGCCGTGAGGAGGTTCCCCAGGCGGTGGTGGCTGTCTGTCGCTGTATTCTGCTCTCAGGCCTCTCTTGCCCTTTGAAGATTCCCCATTGTTTGGGCTATTAACATACTTTCGGGGTGGATGTTTATCTTCTTTGAAACTTTTACAGCAGGCGCATTGTTAAAGCAAAGCCCGAGCAGGTCTTTGCAAGAAAGCACCACCACAGCCCTTTGGTAAGCTCAACGCAACTCTGAGTAGCTCTTCCCTTTATTTGATCAGCTTCTAAAACCTAACAGTTCTGTGAGTAAACATTTATAGATCAAATCAAAAGCTCGCAAAAGGAAGCACTCTCGATAGATTAGAAGCTAAACAGATCTAAATTAGAACAGATGCAGAGATAACCTTGCCTGGCTAAAAAGCATTATACTATCGGTTGCACACAGATAATTAAATGAATGAGCCCTTTTCTATTGAACAACTGATGCGCAATTGATAAAGTTAATTAATAATTAACTTTTTAATTAAATATCAATTTAAAACAAGTGTGGTAATGTGCCAGTTGCATTTAATTTTGCTGCCTTTTCTTCATTACAGAACCGTCATTAGGGTTACAGGTATGTGTTTAAGATGCCTCCATGCACTGCAGAGGGAATAAATGTGTCCACTGGGCACTCGCAGCAACTGGAGACAAAGCGAGCAAGCAGCTTCAGAGAGCCAGAAAGAACCACAGATAAATGGCACATCCCTGGATGCAGCTTCCTTAGTAGCAGAAGGACTTGGGTTTACGCCCTTGTTGCATATTAACAGAGGTGGTAACAGGTACAGAAGAGGTGAGCCCTCCTTGTAACTGCTCTCTGGGAAGAAGGTTCTTCCCAGCTTTATGAATGAAGGGGTGGGATAAAGCCAACACTTAATATCTAAACCCTGGCCTGTGTTTAGGGGAGAGAGATCCACCACTTATTGCCTTGTTTCAGTAAAACAATACTGCATAAGTGAGGGAAAGCTGTGATCTTTTTGCATATGTCTTCTCACATGATGTCTTAGTGCAATTCCTATTAGTGCTAATGGGGTAATTGGCTCCCCTCAATGTGAACTCCCTATAATGCATCCACATAACTTGATTTGAGAGTGTAAATCCTATTAGCCTGAATGGCGATCATTTCTGCCCCAATTTACCCATTTGATCCTGCGAGCACTAACAGCCGATCTCGTCTCCCTTTGGAAGCGATAAATAGGCATCTGACTTCCGCTAAATGGAGTTTGCAAACATTCTTGGTGTTATCACACCGCGGGGACGCTGCCCTGCCCTGTGCCCGCCCTGAGCCTGCCTTTCCAAACATCTGTGCACAAGGGATGTTCTGCCGGGCCGGCAGCGAGCACCTGCTTTTCGTCTGGCTCCCCAGGGCAGCCTCAGCTCTCGCCATATGTGGCGGCTGCGTGGCTGCATCGTGCAGCCCAGGACGGCAGCGGGTGCTCGGGGCTTCCCAGTGATCTGGATGCTTTCTGGGAGTGTGGTGTGTGCCATCAGATGCCGTGGTGCTGGAGGCAGAGCCGCTGCTTGGTCCACCAGCTGCTGCTCCTGTGGCATACTGGACATTTGGAAATTGCAATAAACACACTGCATCGAATGAGAATGACAAGGGACATGATGGCTTCTTGGCTGCAGACTTCCCCCTCTATCATCCATTAAGTCCATGCCTCATCCTAACCGTACTCCTTTATTTTTTCCTCTCTATTTAAAAAACTTACCTAAGGAGCCCAATCGTGATTTACATACCTAAATATAACAAAGTGTATTCAAGGCACACAGCTCCTCTGCAACCTTGGCATTTGGTTCCTTCCACCTACCTCGTAAACACTCATAAAGAGCTAAGGAATACTCAGAAGGCAGGAAATTGGGTTTGCAAACATGGGGAAAAAAAGGTGAAAGGCTGCAAGAAACATTTCCATAAACTCTGTGTCTGCTAGCAACAAGGAGAAATATTTGAGCACCTCACTGAGGATGTAAGAAAATCTTTTCATGGTGGAGGACCTGAGTGAAGATCAAGGGTTGCTTTTTTTTTTTCATTTGGTTGTTAATGTCTTGATTTGTTTCCAACCGAAATAAGTAAGGCAGAGGATAAAGCAATGGGCTCTTGATTGTCCTTCTGCAACAAGGGGCTTGAAGCCAACTGGCAATGACTGCTCAGAAGGTACCACCATGGACACAGCACCAGACACCTATCCGGTCGGAATACACTGCTGATGAAAGGATGATTTCTTTTCCTGCTCTGCCTCATAAGAGGATATTCTCGCTTCTCCACATGTGAAGGGAAGATGGGTCCCTCCCATGGGGAATGTTACTGCTGGCCACCACTTCCTCTCTGAAAGCCCCATTTGAAAAGGAGGAAATAGTTGGTGGAGGAAGTTCCTGAAAAGGAATCTTTCAAATCCTTATTTTTGTCAGGTTTTTTTTCAGGGGACACCCAATACAATGGAAATAATTGGTAGGGCTGCCTCAAGTGATGGAAAAATTGCAGAAAACTGCAAAGAGTGTGACAGCAAGAAAACCAGCTTATTCTCCATTTATTGTACAATATTTATCATCAACCCATTTTGTATATTTTGCTTTCTTTTGTGTAATCTTATCATCACTGGGGTTGAAAACGATGTAATTTTTGCTCCTTTGAGTAGTTGCCAAAAAAGCACTTACGTTGGAGTATTAGTGTATCATTTGGCTAGCACATCACATAATGGTTTTTTTACAGCAAGTATTTAGCCATGTTTTCATCCTGTGGGAAAGAATGATGGGTCTGTTTTGTGAAAATAAGAGCTTGTGGCAATGTGGACATGCAAGAGATAGAAACTTAATGCAACAAATTAGTTTCAACACAGAGAAATGAAGTAGTCCAGGCTCCATATACATTCAACAGTGCTGGTTTCTTTCTCTCTCTTTTGTTTCTCCTTTTAACTCTTATTCTGACAGGTATTGTTGGATTTTATGGGAAAGCTTTGCAAGCAGAAACTATTTGAATTCAATGAGCTGCCTACTTGGTTTGGGCATGAAGATGATGTTATACTTGCATACATATGTATGTTTATGTAATAAATGTACACATATAGGTAAAAATAGTAATTATAAGCAAGTGAGAGAGTAGTTGTTGGTTCCAAGTATGATAAAATTCATCCTTTTTTTTAAACTCAATGCAAGTTCATGGTGTTACAGCAAGAACCAAATTGGCTTTATTATTGCCTGGACATACACTTTAGGTTTTGGCAACAGAAACAGTATCATGAAGCAAAAGAAGTCTGATCATTCTAATTTCATCTCAGAAAATGAAGACCTGGAGCAAAAAGTAATTTCCCTTTAGGTGCTTTAAAAATAATTAAGCAGTTAATCATTGCAGTTTGAGGTGATCCCATCATATCCCTCCCAAAATAGTGGTTAAGTGAATCTCTATTATAATCTGAAATCCAACATTAACTTGCAAATCATTCATGCTGTGGTCCTCACCTTTTCAATCCTTGTGTTTTACAACCTGCCTTAAATAATGGTCAATCTCACCTCTGTCAGAAAATTGTTTAAAGTTGCTGTTTGAAAGTTCTCTCTTTCTTAATCTTTATTTATTAAAATATCCCAGTAAATTGTGACCAAGATTTCTATTTCTTTGTATGAAAAATTCACCAGATTATCTCCCAGCATTTGCCATGCATAATCTGTTAGATGTCCACCTTCCTTTCTTCCAGCAGCCACTTACCCACTTGTGCAGTTACATGCACATTTGTATTTTGTCATGTCTGAATTCAGACTGAGAGTCTGGAGATGCCAAGTACGTGCTTAACTTATGCAAAAAGGAGTGGAGTTGAGCATATGGCTACATGGCTCCTAGGTGAAAAAAAAAAAGTCATTCAGCAACATTCAGCAAATTTATTAGGGCTTTATAGTTAGTTCTCATCACTAGTTGTACTAAAATACAATTCAGAAAAAAAATCCCATATCCAAGACTTCATGATGGAATAGACCTTTCTCATGTCTTCCTGTTGCTAATTTACAGCCTTCCATAACTTCCAAAAACATCTATGAATTGTTCTTTGAAAGCCTTTCATTCTGAAGGGTACTGGGAAAACGCACAACTCATCGGTGTAGGCTGAGTCAGGGTGCTCAGAACCTGCCCTTTGGGTGCCCAGGTCTTTCCTTTGAGTTAGGCTTTTATTGTAACACAAACATGCTTGGGAAGGGTTTCACCAGACCTCCTTAGTACTTCGGGATTCTTCTGCTTTGAAGAACTGGAAAGCCGCTGCTGCACTACCATAAATGAGTCATTAGTAAAATGAGATGGGAGAGAGGGGGGATGAAGACTCTTCTGCAAACCCAGTAAGGAGAATGCATGAGCTGTAACTTGTGGGAGGAAGATGTGCCCAGTGTTTTCCAAACATTTGATTTCCTAACCAAGGAAGTGAGCAGAGCTTCACCTCTCCTGTGCTATTTGAAGAGTGATTAAAAGCAAAGGAGAGAAGGTGAGTCAACAGTGAGTAAAGACCATGCATAAATTCCTGACAAATGGCTTTCAGAGGAGACGCAGAGCAGAAACCTGAAGCAGCCTGGTTTTACTTTGAGCAACACTTTATCTTCACTGAGATGTCACCAATGTGTCATATCATTTCCTCCCCAGGTACGGCCACGAGATCTTCCCATAATGGGACAGCACAAGCAACTGGGATATTTTTCATGGTTGCCTTGGGAGCGCCATCGAGCTATAACAGCACAAAGGTTTGGGGCAGGAGGTGTAACACATGGAGAAGAGCTAATAAATGACCTTAGCAATAGTGTGATCAAGTCAAGCCTACCAAAAAATCATGGGGGAGGTAAGAGTTTGTTCATGAGCTGTGTCCTGCCGGAAGGGCACAACCTGCATTAAGGCAGATGGGAGCAAACTTGCCACACTGGATTTTTTTGGAGTGCTTGCATTACCCTCGATAAAAATCTTGTTGGTATTTGGAGCAGAATGCCTCTGATGGACACTTAGCCTGCCTCTTGCTACACTCTTCCATTACAGCTTTGCTAAAATCCTAGCACAGTATTATTCTTGCTCAAAAGGAAAAAAGTATTCTTGCCTGGATACATCTCCCAAATTTTTAGGCATTATTTTTCAATATCCATGCAGAAATGTCTGTTCCTAGTGAAGCTGAGCTCCTTCAGGGTCCCCTGTCCTTGCTGTGTCAGCCATGTGTAAGCTGCTGCTAAGCCCTGTGCCCTGCTGAGGCCCCACCATGTGGGTGCAAACCCCAAATGTGCAGCCTGGACACAGCAGTGACCATCACTGCAGTGCTGCACACACCTTGAGCCTTCCTTGTCAAAGTCTCCAGAAGGAATGTCTTGTGCAGAAAGAGCATTAAATAAAATGTAAGCTTCTGGAAGCAGCCTTTTTTTTTTTTTTTTTCCATGGAGAAATACCACCTTACCCCCGGTGAATTCACACCAATTTTCAGAAAAATACGCTCTTTCGTAGGATCTTGTAAAATCGCAGGAGCCAAAGGGCTCTGTGGAGCCTTGTGTTGCAGTCAGAGTTCAAAAAGGTGAGTTCCCCTGAGAGGGAAAGATTGGTTTTCTTGTTTAATGCCGTCTCTTGTTTAAACTTAGAGATTTGAATAGCCCATTTCTCTTTTTGTTGATTTTTTTTTCTGAAAATGTTTACCTTCATGTCTGAAATATTTTGTGAACTTTGCTTTCCCATCCTTGTAAAGGGTATCTCTTATATAAGTTCTTGTTTCTTGCATTTTCCATCTGTAATTGCAAAGATGTAAGAGAAAGCATGTGCATTTTCATAAAGCAGTTATTTGACATGAAGTTATGGTAAATGTATGCTCGTTTCCTATTTCTATTGACTTTCCATTTATATCCTGGCATACACATGCATATATATGTATATGAATATGACTGGCAACAGATAAAACAGGCTAATGGCAGAGAATGTTGGGGGGTGAGGGGCAGCTTTAAACTCTTTTTAGTGTGTTTTCCTAAATTTTTTGACCACCTAAATGGGCATGTGACAGGTATGTTTGCTAGGAGCCAGATGAAAGATTTAAATTTCAGTTTTCAGATGACAAATGCTGCAATGAGTGATGCAAGTAATGAAAATTAGTTGCAGAAAATTAAAAAAAAAAAAGGTTTCCAAAACAATTGCAGACTCTTTACTTGCTGTTCGCAGGGAGAAAGCAGAATTCATTAAATAAATAATTTGATCCAAATGATTTGTCCAGTTCCTGAAGGAGCTAGCAGGATGTCAGGACTTGTGAACTAATTTGGTTACTTAGTGATGAGGAATGCAATGCAGAAAAGCTGAGGGTTTTTTAGAAGGAAGCACAAGCAATTCCCAAGATGCTGTGTTGTTTTCTTTAAGTTTCTGAATGAGTGTTGCTGAACATTGGGACTGATGAGCTCAGCAGAGAGCTCAAGGCTGGTCACCACAGCAGGCAAGGCACACTGAGGCTGTGCACACCCTCTGCAAGGGTGTCAGCAGAGTTTCTCGTGATCCCCTCTGCTGCAATTCAGAAAATCTCTCTCATCCTTTTCCACCGCGAAAGTGCAAAGAGATGGCAGAAAGTGCTCGGAGAGCTGTTGGCACCGCCCCTTCGGAGACGGCTGGGCACGGCGGTGCTGGCTCTGCTGGTGCTCCAGCCACACCACCTTTGTTGGTAAGAAAAGGCTTTTCCAGTCTAAAAATAAGCAGCTGGTGTCTGGAGTCTGTTTGTGGGAGCCTGTGTCTGATACGTAATTTGAACTTGATTGCGAGGGCCTTGTAACCTCTCCTGGAGCCGGTGCTGCCACCCTGGAGCCAGCTCCCCCCTCTCCGCCAGGTGTCCGGGCTCTTTGTGAACCTGGGCTCTGCGGTCCAGGCACCTCCAGCTCCTCATCCTCCATCTGGGAGTTACCGGGCACAGATGACTCACAGCACCTTAACCCGTTCTAACTCCTCTCCCACTGCTCTGCACGTAGCTACTGAAACCCTTTTATCTGGCAGCCGCTGAAACTTGACACTGATGATGATGAGCAAGGGAAGGCAGAGACCTGTTGTTTCCAAGAGTGAATCTTAACTGCAAAAGCTTGATGTTTGCTGCAGAGCACTTTGGAAAAGTTGTTGGTGTCTTAGGATGCTGCTGTTATAAATGGGGCCAACTTGGAAATTCATTTTTAGATCTTCCTTGCCTGGAAACTTTTGAATCTGCAGTGTTGACAAGGAAATCAAAAAGAGAATTTTTTCCTTGTGAATTGCTTATATGTGCTGGATGAGACCTTTCCTTGTCCAGACTTTTGATGTACCATTTAGTTAGAAGAAAAGTGGTACTAACAAGGAGATGGACCAATGGGTTTTGGTGTTGATCCCATCACCAAAAAGCTGATGCACAAGCCAGACTGTAACTCTGGTAGTGGTTACTGGCTGAGGAGGGTTTCCGTGCAGCTTGGATCAACTATGTCCATCTTGGTCCTATTTTATAGCATGGAAATAAGAGTGAGTTTGGAATATGTAGTTGGAAAACCAGGTGCAGCATCGATCCAATTTCCATTTCATCCAAATAACCAGACCTTAGAGAAGGGGTTCTAAGGGAAATGGGTTTGGCAAGCAATGAGAAGAGGCCCAGTCAAATTTCTCCAGTACCAACAAACTCCCCTGGCCTTCCACATATTTCAGAACCATCTCTCCAACTCAGGGACCCCCTTGGCTATGGGTTTTCTGTGTCACAAAGGCTGGCTCTGGCAAACATTTTTAGAATCACCATCTGTCAGCTTTTCCTTCAGGGATCCCCATTACAATAGCTTGTATCCAGGCCATGTGCAAATCCCACTGGGCTGAAACTTGGCCCTGCACAAGGTTGGCCTGGATGCAATTAACAAACACAAAATTTATTCAATTTAGTTTGGCCAAAAATATAAGATTCTTTTGTTTGCAGATGCTGAAGTTTAGATGCCTTTCCAAACTTATCAAGGACAAGGGAACCACTTTGGAGAAAATAACAGCCAACCAACCACTTTGGAGAAAATAACAGCCAAGCCCAAAGTCATCCTAGAATTCAAATTGAACTGGAAACCTACAAACCAAGTAGTTTGTGAAGCTTAGAAATTAAGTTCATTTTGCCTGATCCATTTTTCCTGCTGTCTCTGAACTTCATTGTTCTCACTAGCCTCTAGATAGACACACTGAAGTATCAGAAGAAGAAAACCAGTCCTTGCAGTATCTAGTGGGGTACAGCAGGAAGTATTAGAAATCTCCTGGATCTGGCGAAATATTTGACCCAAATCCCAGAGTTTAAGGGTTAGGACTGTCTTGGGAGCATGTCTAAACTGCTTTGGTCTG
The DNA here is from genome assembly GCA_013390045.1 of Picathartes gymnocephalus. Classification (NCBI taxonomy): domain Eukaryota; kingdom Metazoa; phylum Chordata; class Aves; order Passeriformes; family Picathartidae; genus Picathartes; species Picathartes gymnocephalus. The sequence goes on along the minus strand of WEKY01002082.1, from coordinate 262,119 downwards.
GAGATGTGGCTAGAAATCTTGTAAGATCAAGATCTGTCTCTCTTGATTTTCCATCCAGGCTCTCCAGTTTTTAGGTCTTACCTGCCAGACTCAAGCATGATAAACCCCCTGGTGCCTGATTTATCTGTCTCAGAAAGACCAAGGGTTGAGTCAGCCTTCCCATCTTTTTTTCTCAGTTCTCACCAAAGCTCCAGACCACTTAATTTATTCCTATCCTCCATGCAGGTACCCCACAGAACTCCTATCTAGGACTCATGCTTCCTTCAAGCTTCCAAGTCCTGCCTGCTCCACTGACAATGGTCCGGGAAGGTTGAAATACTTCTTCCCGAGCTAAAGGGTGGGATGAGGCTGAAAGGTCCTCTGCACATACCCAGCAGCAAGCAGGCCTTGTACAAAGAGCAAATGCAGTGCATTGCATTAAATACTTCCATATAAACATCCCCCAGACTGTGTTACTGTCAGAGAGGTAACGCTGGAGTATTTGTAAAGATGGTTTGTATTAGTTAAAGGGAAACTGCTCCAGCCATCTCCAATGAAGCAACATCCAGAGGCACTGGGGATATGTGGCCACCCCTTCTCCATACATCCCAAACCTCCCTGCCGTTAGAGGAGAAGAAGATCAGGTTTGATAAACCCACCCAGTGCCCCCTGCAGCAGCCAGCCCATCACTGTCAGAGGAGATAGTGTGCTGTTAGTATCCTCTGAGTACGCTGTTAGTATGCTGGGGCTGTGCAGCTCCTCTGCCATCTTCATTCACCTTAGAAATGTGAAGTTTGAATCGTTTATCTCTATTGATCACCAGCTCAAAAAGCTTTGTGCACCGAGGGCCGCAGATAATTAACTTCACTATACTGCTTGTCTTATCAGTATCAACCTCTTGTCCTCCTGTGAAATAGTTAAAACCATCAGCCCCTTTTTACTTTCCCATTTAACTCTAATGCTTTAACACTGATGTTCTAAATGGCCCTGCGATTCATATTTATTAGACAAACCTTTCTTTCTGCATCTCTTATATTTTTTGATAATTGGCCATGTATGTTTCTAAGGGATCAACAGCTTTTCAGGCTACTATACTAATAATTAAAGATTTCTCACACAGACTTTCAGATTTCTCTTTACCTTCTTTTCTTTGATAAGTATAATTTGCTGTTTAATTGGGGAGGGACGGGGTGGGAGAAAACTGGTAGTAGCAATAGGGTGATGTAGTAGCATAGGAAAATGTTTTGTTTAACAAAATCCTCTAATTTTAAAAAAAATCTACATTTCCTATTCCTACACTTCCTATTTTTGTACCTTGTCTTGCTGAAACTACCATTCTTCCAGCACTGTAAAATGTTATAACAGTCCAGTGAAAGGAAAGGGGGAGGTATGACAGAGAAGCCCCATGGGGCTCCCTAAGGGCACCATCCTGCGTCTGTAGAGGATAAAGCAGATTTTAGACAACCTGTTGGACCTTTTCTCAGCTCCAGCCAGAGGTGAGTTCCACTGTGCCAACAGAGAGAAGATGCTGGGTCTGGAAGAGACTGATTACTTCCATGGCCATCTCTGTTTCCCTAGACATTGCCTGGCTTGGGAGAGGTGTTTTGGGAGCCTTGAGTTAGTGTTATGGGCGGAGGATGGGATGTGGAATACAGAAACTCTGCTGCTGTCACATCCCATCTGGCTCCATTTGCACAGGTGAGGCCATTTGAGCTCAGAAGTCCCAGTGCCTTCAGTCTTCACTAAAGCTGCTCCGAAAAATATCACTCAATACCTCCCGTTGTAATTCTTAAATTAATTCACTCTTCCCATGTACACAGGTTAAAGTGGCATTAATGCTCTTGTGGGACATACCTGGTGCACACTTCTAAACCCCAGTTCCCAGAGGTGTGTGATGGGAGTCTCTTTAGCTTTCCTTCAAAACAAAACATTTATGCAGTTGAGCAGAGAAGGATGGAAGTGTGACTCCAGTGCCCTGAAATGATTATACAGGAAAAGTAATCCAACACTGTGTTTTAAGACTTCTGATTTTAACAGCACCTCTTAGTGGGGGGAGGAGGTGGGAGCGAAGGGAAGAGTGAAGAGCTGATCCACAGTTTTGACTGCTGGATATGGCAATGTGGTGTTGTGCTCCTCCAGTCATTGTGCAGCAACCATTCCTTATCAGTGCTAGTGTTGAATTGCAAACCAAGTTCATGCAGAAATCATTCACTTACTTTTTGAGTTAAGAATTCATACAACCTGTGATCTATTCTGGGATTATTCCCCAACAGAGAAGGAGGAAGAAAAAGGCTGGTGGTGCCTCTGTTGTGAATAATTCATCCCATCCTACCAGCCTGGGTGCTGAGTGACCCCTTTGCTTGGCTCCTACTAGGACTGGGGAGGAGGGCGGGATGCCTCCCATATCTCCATGAGCTGCTGGGGTTAATAGGGGCACTCAACACACACAAGCACACTCTAAGCAGTGTCAGGGGGCAGCCAACACATTGTGACCTAAAATTTGACAGCTTTTACTCATTTCATGTTAGGTGACCCCATTTCTCTTTGGGCAACTGCCTTGCCCATTGCCTGTGCCTGGGGTGAACAGTGCTGCAGGAGCCTGGCCGGTCCCCACTGAGCACTGGGGACAGCAATGTCCCCTTGTGCAGATGCACTCTTTGCCCTTATATTCCATATCCCGAATTGCTACCCAGTATCACAAGAGGAAATGAAAAGCAAGAGCAGCTGTTGAGTGACCAACCCCCATCTCTCTGCCATCTTGAGATGCTTGAACACGCTCGTTTCCAGATAATTTGTATTTTATCCCACCAGGTCCTGGTGCTGTGTTGCAGCACGACAACCCTTTCCCGCTCACCACAGGGCCCTGATGGCATCTGGGCTGCTGAAACACCAGGGACCTGGCTCTGGTCCTGCCCACATGTTACCATTCCAGAGATTTATTTTTGGTAACTGCAGTGTGAATAGAGGTAAGATGTTTTCTTGTGCTCCAACCAACATCCCTAAGAATTCTCCCTGATGCTTCCATTTTTTCCCCTTCCTCTGAGACAAGGCTTTGAGGGCAATTCTCTGCTTGTTTTGTTTTGGTGTATTATGTGGCAGAGTGTCTCGAGGTGTATCCCCTCTTTCCTCCTTTCCAGTTGTCTGTCTCGCTCCATCACGTTGTCACCCTCAGCTGCTTGTTAGTCTCTCTCTTTTCCTCCTTGTCCCTAGTTGTCCATTTGTCATTTTTCCTCATCAGTCCATGCTCCTTCTTCTCCCACTTCTTCTCTGCTTCTTGTTTCTCCCTTGTTTCTCTCTTTTCGTTTTCCCCCCTAGTGTCGGAACTTCTTTCTTTGATTCCCCCCCTCCACCTCCCACCCTTTATAGTGCTGTTATCTGTGATTTTGGCAAAGAGCACATTTATTGGGGAGGAATATCCCCATGGCAACGCAGCAGATGGTGACTTTTGATTAACTTGGCTTTTTTTTTTTTCCCCCGACTGCCAAATCACAATCCGTCTTTGAAATTAAATCAGGCTGTGATAGCATCAGTTGTTCTGGAGAGGGGACGAGAGAGAAACAAGACTGAAGTATTACAGCGGGAGCCAGGATGTAATGCAAATTCGTGTTTTTTAACCCCAGCAATAAAAACCCCTGTTCGTTGTGGGAATGGAAGGGACCACAAGAGAGGGAATAATAAAATTAAAAAATTAGATTAAGAAAATTTTATCACCCTACATGGTCTCCTCACTTTGACCATGCTGGAACGTATGTCCCTATAACACTGATGTCACTCCTTGCCAAATCACTTGATGCTGCTGGGTCTCATTCTGCAGCTGCTTAAACACCATTGAGGGTTTTCCTCATGCCTTGGGTAATGGAGAGAGGTCAGGTTCTTAACTGAGCAGTTCAAGCAACTATTTACTTACAGGAGTGCAGTGTCCAAAGTGGGAAGGAAAGGATTTGCAAGCAGCAGGAGGAAGGCAAGAAAGCAGCTCCTGGAAGGCATTGGAGGGAAGTGAGAGGAATTCAGGGTAAAGCGAAGAAGCGGAGGACCTGGAAAGGGTGGATGGTGTCACTGAGCCAAGATGCTGAGTGATCAAGGGCATGGGAAAGTGAGGAGCTGTCTGTAGTGGCACCAGGGAGGTCTGAGCCTGGGGAAGGAAGGGCACAAAGTTCTGCCAGCCACGAAGAGAGAGCTACAGGGCATAGCCCCATGGAAGATGGGAAAGCAGATACTGAAGTCAAACAGTAAAGAACTTCCTTGAATGCTTCAGAAGTGGGTGGTATTCAAGTCCCATGAGCTCCTTTGCTTGGTGTTTTTTGGAGGGTGACCAAAGGTGAATGCAATTGAGTGCTAATTGTAGCCAAAGATAAAGGAGGGCTTGAAAATGAAAGCTGGAGGAGATGACTAATGACCCAACAATTTCATGGGAACTTACATGTTGTCTCAGGATGGAAGGCTGCTGGACTCTCTGTCCAATTACTGATGTTCCCCATACAGGAGGTTACAAAGCGGTGTCTGGTCTCAGCACTGACTCCTGTGGATGCAGTGAGTTTAGCAGTTATGGCTAAAGGCAAATAGAATCACATTCAGTCTTGGTGAGGTTCAGATAATGGAGTTTTGTCATAGAATCACAGAAAACACTGAGTTGGAAGGGTCCCACCAGGCTCATCGAGTCCAACTCCTGGCTCTGCACAGGACACCCCAACCATCACACCGTGTGCCTGAAAGCAAAATCAGAAACAAAGTGCCTCAAGGGTTAAAACCCCTTCCTCTCTGGGGTTGTAGCATGGTATTTTCTGGTATTGTGGAGAGCAAGCACACATGAGCACTTGGCACACATATTCTGTCATTAGGCTCTCTTCTGCCTTCACAAGGAGGCTCTACCTTTTCATAACACAGCCTGATAAAAATGTTTCTCCTGAAGGAGCTGCTCTTAATGTAGGATTGACACCTGTACCCTTCTGCAAAAACCTTAAAGATATGGGATTGTCCTGTCCCTTACATTAAAAGAAATAACAGAGAAGCTCCCATTATACTTTCTGAGAAGCAGTTCATATTTTCTTACTCACTAGGAGCTCTGGGCCACCACCATGTCTCTCCCACTGCTTATTTTTAGTCAAATGGGTACTTGTTCCTGCTCTGCTGCAGGAGACACTGTGAGTTCTTAAGTTCTTCCAGGATAAGCTTTGTCCAATAGATAAAATTTTGCTGCAGATATTGTTTCTTCTGTTAGAGATGTCAGTTCGGGAGTGTTTTGTGTATGCTATGTGTTAGATATGATGTTCTTTGAGGAGAAGATAAGATTTGGGTGCAGGAGATGAGTCAGGTAGGGATGCCACTGGAGCTTAATTGGTAAGAGATGTTGCAGGACCTGATTCTTCCCTGTGAGGCACAGGCATAAGGGAGAGCTCCAGTCTGCAGGGGTTCATGTGTTGGCAGAAAGCATCAGAGGAGGGTTTTGCAAGAACAGTGGGATCTAAACCGCTGTTTAAATCTCAGTTTGATAGACAGGGGTATCTAACTCATGGCTCATTCTGTGTAAATGGCAATCCTAGTTCAGACAAGCATTTGTAGCTGCTGGGTGCTGTTTCTCCCCATTTTGGTCAGATTGTCATTTGGTTTCGTGTCCTAGGCACCTTGCCAGTGTCTGTCTTTCCCCAAATCTCCCCTTGCCGTTCATGAATGCCTTGCAATATGCTCTTCTCTCATGTGCAGCCCCCAGGGTGGTTGGCATCCAGCATGCCAGGGTGTAGGAACCACACGCTGCGTGCCTGTGTGCTTGCTCTGCCCCCCGGTACTGTGGTGCCCCAGGGTCTGGTAACCTCCAACGGAGTGCGGGAGCTGCTGATGGACAGAAGCCAGGCCTGCCCTGCAGCGTGCCCTGCTCAGCTCACCCCCTTGGCTCAGCACACACATCCCAAGGGTCCCAGCGTGGCAAGTGTGGGATCCGCAGGGCTGCAATCCAGTCCGTGAGCCGCACAAAACAAACCGGCTGCAGCACCGCGCGCGACCGAATGCCGCAGCCTCTCCGGCTTGACACCACGTCACTATATATTGATGCCATGACACCAGCACTCAAAATAGTATCAGGACAATTTGATTTCCTGCAGATCTCAGGATGGGGTCATAAAAACGGAGACTGTTCTGGAGAAATGGGATAGGGTGGAAATGTTTGTAGTGACATCACAGCCACTTCCATGCCAATGACCTCCTACTGCTGCAAACATGTGATTGTGATTTTGCTGCACGCTCCATCCCAGAAGTGCCAGACTGGCCGGGGAGGGAGAGAGAGGAAGGGAGGAGAAGGGGCGGAAATATTCTCTTCTTGTATCTCAATTCAAATATCTGACAACAGCCTTGCAGCCTAGGGTGCTGAGTGATCAGGAGTGGGACCATGGAGCTGAGACTGTTTCCAGATCAGCAGAGCTCAGGCCATTGCAGCAACCTAACTGGGGGCTGGGTAAGGATCTTGATTTTATGGTGGAGGTTCTTGGTCTGCATTGGTGTGCTTCAGTGGAGATTTGGGTGGTCTTGTGCTCACCCTTCCTCACTGGTCCCATTTGCTTCTAACATCACTTCTCTTGGCAAGGAAAACCTACAGGCCTGAAATATGGCTACAACAGCAACTGCAGAGCTGTTGTCTTTTAGAGGTTCCCATTATAGGGAAGAAGAGATCTCAGTGTTGGAGTTTCACCCATGAAGCAGAGAACAGCAGGGAGGGATTTAAGTAGCTGGGGATACAGGAGGAGAGAAGGAAGAAAAGAGAGGGGAAAAAACAGAACTCATCACCAAAAATAAAACTAGATAGTCTCTGAGGACACTGCAGGAGGAAATCTCATGTCAGTTGCTCCACAAGCAGCACTGAAAGCTGCATCTTGGTAGCGAGGTTCCATCCTTCCCAAGCAACAGCCAGTGGAGATGAGCCTTGGATGTGTCCAGCACATGTAACCTTGGGGGGCTGCAGAGGAGAGCAATATCTGCAGGGGCACGGGGGAGCAAAGGGATCCAGCTAATGCACCCGGCTATCAGATTAAGCTGTCAAAACCCAAACCACTTCCATCACTGTCCAAGGAGAGACTCTCACTCCCTACTTAATGGGATGTCTGTCCTGTTGTTGTCACTCCAGGGAGAGGGGCTGCTGCCACCACAGTGTGCAGCCGGCTGTGAGTTTAAAATCCTATTAAACAGGGAGTAACAGTTGCAAAAAGAAAGCAGGTATCCCCTAGTGGGCATTTAAAGATGTTTAGACATAATTTGATTTTCCAGGCAGATGTCATTATTGTTAAACAGTTGCCCACTTGATATGTTCAAGTTGTTGGCTGTAATTGCTAAAATTAGCAGGTCTGCATAGAGCAAAGGTCAGTCGGTTAATATCGTGATTTAGTATTTTATGAAGTAATTCCAAATGCTTTTATGTATGTTTTTGTTTTTGCAGCCTAAGCCCACATTAAAGTAGTTGTGGGCCCTGTTAATAAAACAATGACTCAGCCTCTCAGCACAGGCTGCCGGCTGCGCTTGGTGACAGAGCTTGAGCCACCCTCACTCCCTGCTCTGCCTGGTGCCACAGGCAGCTGGGGCCACACGCTTGGGTCTGGAGCTGCAGCCAGAAGGGAAGCTTCCAGCTGCCCCCAAGTGTGACATCTTCAAGCAGAGCTGGTACTGGAAATGAGCCCATCAAGTCCAGCAGTGACTGGAAGGATGATGAGCTGGTTTGCATCAGCAGCTGAGCATAAGGGTGTGCAGCTGGTACCCCTGGTCCTCATAGGGGGATCAACTGCATGTGCAAGTGGATGCAAGCACCTTCAGCCATGAACACTCCTGAAAGACTCACCACTGACCAGGCAAGGTCCCAAAATACAGATTTTTGAAGGGAAGAGGCATTTTTTGAAGAGGAACAGAGAACTGGAATTGGGCAAGGCAAAGACTCACAGATTTGTGCTGTGGCTAGTTAGACATGTGGTGCTGCCTCCTCTGGTGCTGTGGCTGCTAAATGGCATGAGAAAAAGTTTTTTAAAACTCCTTGAAGGTGTTGGCATTTTGTTGGCTCAGTGTTAGTCTGATCCAATGTCCTGGGGCAGAAAAGGGTTTGCTTCTAAGGCAAGCTGTGTTGGGGTTCACTTACAGAACTTACAGAATGGGTTGTGTCTCTATTACTTACACAACCCATTTCAGGGGTGGTTTGGGCACACCTGGCAGCTTTCTTGCTATTGCAGGCATGCAGGCTCTGCTAATGCAGATTGACCTGCTCTCTTACCACCAGACTTTTATGATTGTCTTTTTTTTTTTCTTAATCTCAGATATTTAGCTCACAGAAGGTGCTGCAAGGTGTTCTGTGGTCTGCAGCGCATAGGAAGAAATGGAAGAGGATCTGCAGGTCCTCCTGGACTCGGCACTTTCTGGGTGAGATGGGTCCCTTCCCAGTCTGTGTTCCCTTATTCCTTCCAGCAGGTTTGGGTATGTGCAGCTGCAAGAGCTGCCCCAGGAGATTCCTGCTACTGCAAGCAGCAATAGACACACTCTGACCCAGGACTGGAAAAAGGAAGAACTTGCTCTTAGGTGCTGCTTTAGATACCAACACAGGAGAAGGAGCTACAGATCCAAGGCAAGAAAGGTCTAAGATATATATAGACTTGTATACCTATGTCTCACATCAAGAAATATTGATGTGCTTACATAAATATCCCATTAGGGACAAGACTGAAACAAAGTTTTAGCCCTAGGAAGCTGAAAAGGTTGAGGAGCTGGGAATTCAATTCTGGTCCAGATTTCCAAATATGTTACTTTGATCAAAGACCACTTCAGTTTCCAATCCAAAATGTGCAATTTGATATTTTTCTGTTGTTGTCGTTGTTATTGATTTTTTTGTTTGTTTTTGGGGTTTTTTTACCTTGGACTTCCTCTGAGGCAGCATAATGCAAATTCAAGAAGCCATCTCTCATGGCCCACAGGAGAAGTATCAGTAGAAATACGGACTCGTGTTTGCTCTGACCAAAATAATCTTTCTGTATCAAGCCCCTTAAATATTTGCAGTTCTCAGAGTCCCAATGCCTGCAGGACTGTTGATGGCTTCCACACTGTGGAGGAGCAGCAGATACTGTTTGTCCCTGCATGGAAGTTTTCCCTGCTCCCATTGCCACTGACCTCCCTCCATGCACCCAGCATGCAGTTAAGCTTCCACTTGCTGTCCAGTGCTGTCTTTTTCTCACTGGGAGAGGGGCCTGACAGCCTTTAACATAACAAATACAGTTTTTGTCCGTTTTTCCAAGCTGGACATGGCATCAATTGCTAACGATGGTGATTTAAGTTACATTTGTCTTTACAAGAGAAAAAGGCTTTGAATAAGGGGTGGCAGCTTTCTGGCTGATTTAACTTATTGTTTAATGCTCAGAGTCCTTTAGTAGCAACACTACTTCACAGTCTCCTTCAAAGCACAGGAGTCTGTTATTCCCATTTTACAGCAGAGGAAACAGACCCAAGGACCTGCCCAAACGTACGCAGCAACTGCAATCTGGATTAGTGTGAAAATGTCCCTGAAAACTAGTTCCAGTCTCCAGGGAGACACCACTGGGCACGGAAAGCTGGGAGACTCAAGGGGATGTAGCATGGGACGAAAAATAAGAGGTCTGTAAGATTTTAAATGCTTAAGGTCTTCTGGCCAAACAAGAAACAAGGCTCAGCAGTTCATGTCAGCTCAGGGGAGGGCAGAAACATGGAGGGCACATTCCGTAGCTCAGTGGAGGACAAGAGCATCGTGCTGGCAGGCTGTGCAAGAAATGCATTGTGAACAGGCTTTTGCAGCTGTGAGCAAGACAATAAGGATGGTAAAGCACCATCTAAGTTCTCCTTTGCACAAAGAGGGAGCTAAAGTCAGCCACCTGGAATCTATTGGCTCACGGTTTGAATTTAGCTCTTTGTGTTTGAATGACTCCAGGCAGAGAGGGAATATAGATTGTCCCAGTTTGAGAGCCAAATTCACGTTTTTCCTGCTCACTTTCAACCCCTGAGCTATGCAGTACTTCCATCAGAGTCTCTGGTCATAATTTGCAGGGCATTTTCAAGAAAGCCTCAATTTTGTTTTACAGTTGGAGTAACGACATTTTCTTCCTTTCTTTGTTTTTTTCTATGCCATTCTCTCTCCTCTGGGCTCTCCATGTCCCACTGACCCCTGACAACCTTCTTGCCCATGTATAAAAACTTTTTTTCAATGGATATGCATCTTCTTATACACCAAAAGTAGAAAGGATATTCTTCACTTAGTGTCAGGGTTGTGTATGAGAGTCATACAAGGCTTTATTCATGCAGCTGGTAGATTTTAACACTGGCATCTCAAGGAGTGGGAATGGAACCCATAGTTTGTTATAGGGCTCTCTCACATATCCACAAACCAGCTTGTCTCCTATTGCTGTATTAATCAACTTGGTCTCTTTGTCAAACCAGCAAGGTTGCTTTCACATGTATCTGTGATATATATTTACATAGCTATGACCTCTTTCAGGCTTTGTGGAGTAACACACTTTAGTTTAGCATAACCATATATTTACCTGTAAAATATTTGGTTCCCAATCACTGAGAAGTCTGCATTGGTTGTGTCATGAACTCAGCATTTATTGATACTGCTTGTAGTAGCAAGTTGAGCTATGAGAGCATATTCCACAGCTTGCAGTTAATGCTTGTGGCAGGTGGCGTTAAGACTTCAGGTAGTCTCTCCCGTTGATTATTACAGACTTCAGCTGGCCATCTTCTTCCACTTCTTCTATCTCCTGCCCATCCTCAATGATTTTCTGGGTGGTGACGGTCTTGCCATTGATCACTTCAGTAGTGGTTATCACTGTTCTGACACCATGTGGCCCAGCTGTGTTTTCAGCAAAAACGGAGGTGTGGTGCCCGCTGGGACAGAATGAATTCCATTGCACAAACGGGTCCCTGAACCTTCCTCTTCTTCCACTTGTGCTCTGCCAGCGTTCGCTATTGTTTCTGATGTCAAAAGGGTCCAAGAAAATACATGTAAATGGATACATCCCTCCAAAGACCTCTTCTTGATGGGGGAATCCATGATGGGAACCAAAGAAGGTGCCCACTGCAGCTCTTTCTCTGCGGATTCTGCACTCCTCAACAGACTTGTCATAGAGTGATCGCTTCTGAGGGTCGGACAAAATCTCGTATGCTTCAACAATTTCTTTGAATTTCTTCTCAGCTTCCTCCTTGTTTTTGGGATTCTTATCCGGATGCCATTTTAGTGCCAGTTTGTGGTAGGATTTCTTAATATCATCCTGCGAGGCATTTTTTTGTAGTCCAAGGACCTTGTAGTAATCTACCATCTCAGAGGAAAGCTGGGGTTGTTTGGAAGATGCCTGGTTACTTCTCTCCCACCAAGGTTGGTCAGCATGCAGAGACTCCTGGGCACCCAATGGCACTGTGCTCCTCAGGGGTGGGGAGATGTTCAGTCTGCCCCATGAGCTGCTCTGTCCTGCTGCAGTGCAAGGCCACCAAGAGCTGCTTGACCATAGACATTCTTTTCAAACCTGTTGCTCACAAATCGTGAGATTGTGACCTCAGAGGGGGTTCAGCCAATCTTGGCTCTGTTGTCCTGACCACATTCTAGAGTAGAGTTGGTTGTCACTGGCCTTCTGTTTTTAAATGTAGATCATGCACATGATGTTGTAGCTCCTGCATGTAACTGTGCTGACACAGCTGTGATATAGGACTACCATAGGATCATAAAATGGTTTGGGTGGGAAGTGACCTTTTTTAAAGGTCATCTAATTCCTGTCCCCTGCCATGGGCAGGGACTCCTTCCACTGGAACTGGTTGCTTCACGCCCCAACCAAACTGGCCTTGAACACTTCCAGGGATGGGATATTCACAGCTTCCCTGGGCAATGTCTTTCACTGTTTTACCACCCTTAGGACTTTGTCAGATTACTTTTTGCCTGAACCTGCCCAACAGTGGGATTCTCAGATACTCGGTGTGGATTCGTGTGCAATCCAGGGAAGTGTGGTGTAGTCAGGTCATAATTCCCTTTGGCAGCAGCTATAGGGAAGCTGCATTTTGGCTACCCATAGTTCAGAAGGACTGCTGATAAATGAGAGAAAGCCCAGGGAAAGGCCATAAAATGTGACTAAGGGATTGGAAAATACACTCTGGAGTGAGAGACTTGGGGAAAGAGGAAGTTCAATGCCAGCTACATCATAGGCAGCAAGAACCTGCATGGGAACAGAAATTCAGTGCCACAGGGATCTTCAGGCTTCCAGACAAAGCAGTTGGAAGGTATCATTAGCCAACTTTAAATTCAAAATACATTGCATATCACTCTTTGTAAAGGTAGCGAATCACTGGAACTTCCCCATGTTGCCATTTTTAAACCCTGAATGGGAATTTTTCCTAAAACCATGATTAGATGGCCATCATAATCTTTTCTGAATTTATAGACAAGCCTAACACTTTCAGAAGAGCCTCATTTTCATGTTGGGAGCAAAATAAATTCCCAGAATTACCAACCTTAGCCTCTTTTGTATGTCCCTTTTTGGATACCTGTCCCAAGGTGTGTATGCATGTACAACAGGATGGTCCAGGAACTCAAGAGAGGCAATCAAATCTAGGGTTATCCTGCATCTGTTTCTATTCCTTGGATTTACCATTCTGTGGGAAATACAATATCCTCAGAGGGAAACACTGCATGAAGAAGGTCTCCAAGGAAGTGCCAATAATGAGAACTCATCTGTCTGTAACACAGTGTCATAAACACCTACTAATAGCAGCATGTGTACAGATCATTGCCCTCTTTTCCACTATCCCACACTTTGGGAAGAAGTCAAGAGCCAGCCAGACCAAAGAGCATGTGCACAGCGTATGAACTGGCTGCTGTCCTAACACACAACCTCTGGGGGAGGGGGGCTGCGAAAGCAAGGGACAGTCATGTCAGCCTGGAGACAGCAACTGAGCTGGCACATGCTGGGAAAGGTATTTGTACTGCTGGTGTTCTCAGTGGACAGTGATGGGGCAGTAGCACGGAGGTGCTTGTCAGAATTGGGCAGTAAAAGTTGCCGCAGGGCAGTGCAGATCTGGGGGTTGGAGCTGAAGGAAGTGCAAAGGAGTAAAGGAGCTCGTGATCCTGTGGGCTCACCTCACTGGGAAGATCTCAGCTTTTGCCTCCTTTGGCACAGAAGTCTTCTTAATTACAGGGTGGTTGTGCCACGTGAATGATTTTTCTGATGGATGTCGTTTGTTCTGTAGAAATGGCAAAAATAACGTGGGCACAACAACAAGCTGCTGATGCCCATTTGAGCTCAGAGGTCTCTTTGCATTTCCAAAACACCTGGAAGTGGTCTTCTACAATGAGGGGAGGGCTAAGGTTTGATGGCTCACTCAGACTGTAGTCTTATGCTTGAAATCTTCATGTAACGGACTACGTTTTTTAAGGATTGTCCATTGGACTTGAGGGTGATCCAAGCATACCACCCACAAGTCCCCAAAAGGTGCCAACAGCTCCTAGGCACTGCCAGCATGGTCCTATTGCAGATGCTTGGCAGAAATTTCAAGAAGGATTGCTGTTCCTACTCTCTATTACCCAGAAGGGAAAATAGGACATCAGAAAAGTCTGTTGGAGATAGTCCCAGGCCAGTTATCAACTGCAGGGAGTGGGGCTGTGCATGGAAGGGAGGTGACTGCCTTTTGCTCTGTCTTTGCAAAGCGTCTCCTTCCCTAGTTGCTTTTGATGCTGAAAGCCCATCTCAGACTGGCTGGCGCACTGGGTTATCTGTCTTGGATTTAGTGCATCCTATTCAGCTGAAAAGTAGGGAGTGTTTTTCTCCTGTCATCCCTGAACAGAGGATGCTCACTGCCTGTCTGTCTGCTGCCTGCAGCAGGCGTCAATGATTAGCAACCATTCAAGAAAGGCCACTGCTGTGAGCCAAAAGGCTTTGCAAGGAAAAAAGGAAGGGTCGAGGAGAGGCAGGGCGAAAGGGAAATGAGACTTGCACACATCAAGTAACTAGACCCAAACTGGCCTGGCAGCCCCATCCCTAGAAACCAAGGCTTTGAAATGAGAAATGTTTTTCGTATCTTAAATCTCAAGTACAAACAATAAAAGCCAGCCCAGACTGTGTTCTTTGAAGAGAAAGTACGAGTGACCTGAACAGTGGTTATCAGCAGCGTCATTAAGATAAACCCTTAACATGATTTAAAGAATCCAAAACTGAAGGCAGCACTTTCAGATACTAACAAAATGGTCTGACATTGGGGATGAAAATCAATAGTAATCTGATGTCACTAAAAATACTCAAAAGTGTCCCATGGCTGATGGAGGTGAGATTAGTGTAAATATTTGTATTCTAATCAGTGGCACGCGAGGGCTGGAGGCGGCCTTTCTGTCTATTTAATTAATGGAGTGGCTTTTTAAAAGGATCCTAATCATATGTGATTGTATCTGCTTATCAACATTTTTGCTAATTAGATGATATGGAGGCAGTCACTCTGCTAATTCCCTCATCCAAACAGCATATCCTGCACAGATAAAGTACAGTCTCTTTTTAATAAGAAACAATCATGAGACAGACTAACCTTAATGGTGCTTATTATCCAAGGATCTTTGGGATTTTCTTTTCTACCTGCCCCCTCCTTCCTTTTCCTTCATTCCCTGCTTCAGTATGCCAGATGGATGTGGATGTAGCAGTCCGTGTCCTCTCTGGTTCCCCACTCCAGGCACCACCATGTCCAGCCTTCCCTTCCCTCCCAGCCAGACATTGGGTCTGTAAGGGCAGGGATTGTCAGCCAGGTCAGGACGGGGAGCAAAACAGACGGCACCACGCACCAAAATGTCCCAAACATTTTGTCACCCAGATGACAGGTGATCACAATCATGCAGCCCCAATCCCTGATCTTGCTTTTGGCACCCCAGTGGGCCCTGGTCCAGAAAGGATTGAGTGCCTCCAAGTTGGGAAAAAAAAAATTCTATTATTATTTGGATTAGATTCATATTAGGAAAAGTTTCTTCAAGGAAAGGACTGTCAAGAACTGGAACAGGCTGCCCATGGCAGTGTTTGAGTCACCATCCCTCAAGGTATTTAAAAGCCGTCTAGTTGTGGTGGGTTAGTGGTGGGATTGGTAGCACTGGGTTAATGGTTGGATTTGGTTATTTTAAAGGTCTTTTCCAACCTAAAGAATAATTATTATTGTTGTTATCAGGGGTTTTTTTCTGTTTTAGAAGGCTCTGAGGGCAGAGGAGGTCTACACAAGTGATTTCTCATCAGTCCTGTTGATTCTGTGACAAGACTAGGGTCCTTTTATCTAAACCCACACAAGTCAGAGACATTTGTTCCAAGTCCTTCGACTATCCAAACAAACATGGATAGTCAAACTGTCATTCGATGCCTCCCCACGGGTCAGCCCTGTTGGGGGGGATGCTGTGCTCAGCCCTGGAGCCACATTACCGGGGATGATGGTCAGGGATGGGCACACTGGCCCGCCCTTCCACTAGGGCAGAACAGAGGAACCTGCCTGACTTCAGAACAAGACTGAAAAATAAATAGAAAATTTGCCCTGAAGAATGTCTCCTCACCTCTTAAAATACAAAAGCAGCATCTACATAAGGAGAACCCATCCTGAGTGTGTGTAGTTCCCATCCCAAGAGCATCTGGGTGGACTAGTGGAAAAGGATAGGTGCTGGTGCTTAGTTTTGGGAGGTCAGGAGTTTGCCTGCTGTTTTTGCAGCTGTGAATGTTGAGTAGAAAAGGCTTAAATGCCATAGATTCCCCACTCTGTACAGGAGGGAGCGTCAGCATGTCCTGTGCATTGACCCCATGTGCTGGGCTCAGCACAGAGGTTGGATGTAGGATGGGAGATGGGGTGGCTCTGGGGAGTGCTGACTGGAAGAGACCCCCCAGAGGCTGGGACACAGAGCTGGGTCTGCTTCCAGCTTTTCTGGGACTCAGGTTGGGGCTTAAGACTAAACCAAGGTTCAGGCAAGAAGACAACCATCTCTTCTGGGTAGTAGTAGGCAAGGGCAGGAACCTCAAAAAAACATTATTTTTTGAAATATGAAGACAAAGAGGCCTGGTCCTACTTAGTGGAGTCAAGAATGAGCCTGACATGTTTTTTATGTTAGATCATGCCCCATATCCAGGGCCGGAGCTTGCTTCAGTCTTGGAAAGCCCAAATGCTATTTAAACTCATGTCCATGGACTCTGACCCCAGCAGAATTCAGAGCACTTTGGTTCCACTGACTGGATCATGTCCACGTGTCACCTGCAGTTTCCTCTCCGGACATGGCTGTGCTGAAGTCGTACTCAACAACACAGTTGGCCCGTCTTTCTACCACTCCTCTTTGGCATGGTCTCTGGCCCTAAATCCTCTCCATGTAATACACAGGAATTAATCCAATATTGACCACTTTCCCAGAGAGGTTTCCCACTGCTTGTTCCATGACTGAGGGCTACAACTTGAAAAGAGGAGGGGCTTCTGGGGCAAGGATTGCATTGCAAGCCGTTGAGTCCTGGGGCTTAATGAGGCACTGCTTATCAGCAAAGCATGCTTATCTGGAGCCCTCCGGTGTACCTGCTCCAGCCCCATCGTGAGCGAACATGTTTTACCACCCATTTGCAGGGAGCCGGGAGCACAGTCAGATGGCACAGTTCAGCTGATGTGTGGTAACTCGTGAAGCCACAGCAACTTTATCACTGCACAACATCCATACATAGCCACAGCCTTGAATCTTCGCAGGGGAAGAAAGGATGATGAGTTACTGTTCTGGGATTTTCTCCCTGTTTCCAGTCAGTGGGAACTGGTATGTGGAGCATTCATTTAATAAACCAGAGGGGAAAAGCTGTAGATCAGCTTCTCATTATTTCAGTGTTGGCTCACGCCATCACTTGGGCTTGCGCCTGATAGTTATTTGAGGCCACTCAAGCATTCTGCAGAAATGATGCCATCCTCCTCTGAAAGTGTGGTGTTTATCCAAGCAGGGAAGGCCTGACTCTATTAGTAGGTTTATCAGTGCTAATTTCACCTCCGTTTGAGGCCTGTTAACAAAGAAGGTGCTCCCTTTGAAGACTTGTCCCTGTTGAGAGCCAGCTCTCTAGCAGGAAACCTCCTGGAGATGTTTTACCGATGTGGACTTCTGAAGTAAAGCAACTCTGTACAGGCAAAAATGCACAAGTGATGCTGGTTTGCAAGGCAAGGAGGGAGTCCTGAGTGGCACAAAACTTAGGTGAGGGTCCCAGTGATGTGCACACAGACATGCAGGAGGGATGGTAAGTGTTTGCGCCCCCATATTTTCTAATGTGCTATACCTACATCCACCAAGGGAGGCCTGGGCAGCCCAGATAGCAGGTGAGGGACTGAGCAATTACTTTAATGGGAGTGGGGACCTGGATAAGAACACTGAAGCCATCAGGAAGTGTGTCCTGGTCCAGCCTGTGGGCACTTTGTACATAGGGCTGATGGGAATAGTGAAATTTCCACACTGCCTCAGCAAAGGTTTAGTCTGAGTTTATTGCTGAGGTTAAAAGACTGGAGAATATAAATTGTAAATGTGATGACTTAAGAGCTCATAAATTCAGTATACAGCCCCATTCCAGAGAGCTTGCATGCAGTGCAGCCACACTGCCTTGGGCTCACAAGTTGCCCTTGCTCCCCTTGCTCAAACCCATACCCTGCAGGGAGCCTTTCTGCCCTGCCTGGCTCCCAAAACATTGCATGTGCATGTGTGTGCACAGATGCTTGGAAACAAACACACTGGCCAGAGATCCGTCCTGCCTGTGCACACTGGGAGTTTGCTGCTTATGTACAGACATGGACATCCTGCCACTGCTTCAGCCCAGAAACCAGCACTAGTGCTGGCACAGCATTTGCCTACAGTCACTGCAGTGAGGGAACAAGT
The DNA here is from genome assembly GCA_013390045.1 of Picathartes gymnocephalus. NCBI lineage: Eukaryota > Metazoa > Chordata > Aves > Passeriformes > Picathartidae > Picathartes > Picathartes gymnocephalus. The sequence goes on along the minus strand of WEKY01002082.1, from coordinate 244,280 downwards.
GTAGGTCCTTGAAGATGAGTTCCTGGGAGGAGAGACAGTGCCCCCCTCACTGAGGAGACATTTGCTTGCATTTACCTGCTATCCAAGTGTCCTTGCTTGGTGCTTGCTGAGGAGCTCCATGGTCTTACCCATGTCCTTGTGTGTGGACAGCAGGGGTTGCATGGGCAACTTGGTCCCACACATGGAATCAGTCAAAGCAGCAGCACTTCTGAGCTGCGGTGGAGAATGCCAGAGTGGGAATGATAGAGCTTTTGACCAATGCACAAGTCCCTTCCCCAGTTTTCCACTTATTCCACTTGTGTGCCCTACCCTGGAGCTGAGCGACACCTGTGTGCAGAGGGCTTGAGGAGAGCTTCTTGGAGCAGTGTTTAATGTGTCAAGCTGATTTTGAGGTGAGTTGTAATTAGGCTTGTACAACTGGGTTGCAGCTGTCACTGAGCTGGTCCAGGACAAAGTTCCTTGGATAAATTGTCTAAGTGTTGTAAGCACCTTTGACATTATGTGCTTTTCCCCGTTTTTCTAGGAAGATGAAGAGCTGGAAACCAGCCTGCTTCTAGGATTCATCCAGCCCGTGACAAGGACATAGCTTTTGGTCTAGGAGCCCTAATATGGGGATGTAACACCCAGTGCCAACATGCTGTCCTGCTGAGGGCAGAGCTTATGACATCGTCTGAGAAAGGAGAGCTGGAGACAAATCCTGGGACAACACCAGAAGATACAATGGGATGCCTTTCTTCCCAGTCAAGTGGACCAAGCCCTCAGCACACAGTAAGCATGAAGGGGATGGGCTTGGCCATTGGTCCCCACAGACTTTGTGGCTCCCTCTCCTTGCACAAGTGTCCAGGGGTCAGTGCTTGAGGAAGGTTGTGCTTTGGCTCTCGAGGTAAGCCTCAGACTGCTTTTTGAAAAACAGTGCCCTGCAGCCCCTTGTGCCCAACTCCAATGGCATGTTTGGGGCAGCACGGAGGCTCCTCTGTGCACCAGGGTTCACTTTCAGGGTCCAGCACAGGGGCCAACAGCAGCACCTGCAATAATGCACGCCAGCCTTTCAGCAAAGCCAGGTCCTCAAGTTCCTGACATGGTTCTCTGATGAAAGTGGCTTGGGCCTCCCCAACAGCACTGCTGGATATTTCCCATCTCCCGGGGTCCAAGCCCAGAGCACACAGATTTGGCAGTGTTTTTTCTCAGAGATGGTTCTAGTCTGTGGGGACAGCCAAAGGTGCTGAGGGTGGTGTTTGGTACACCCGGTGTTTGCTTTTTTCTCAGACCTTCTTTTACCAAATGACGAACAGAAAAGGGGGAGGTTAAATTTTTAAAATCATTTTTAGTCACTGTAAAATCCACATTCTTGCTCTTTTGCTTTTGAAGTAGATGTAGCACTCTTGCCACAAGAGCATGAGCAAATGTAGGGCCGTGGGTGCCTGTGTGCATGGCTGGGCAGACGAGGCTCGGGGTGCAAGCCCAGAGGCAGAGGTCCTGCCTGAGCAGACTCAGGAACACACTGCATATATTGGCCAAACTGTGTTGCCTTTTCCTACCCTGGCTGGACTCTATTTGGCAGTGTTGTGGTCTGACAAAACCATCTTCCCTTGCTTCACTCCACCCAGACCCTTGAAAATTTTGGAAGTTCACCTGAAATATTTGCCATTCCTCAGCACCCTATATGTGTGACCCACCAGAACTGTCCTTTCCCGGGACGTGGTTCTGAACGCAGAGCAGAGATAATGTTTAACAGGCAAAAGCAGATGAGAAGGAGATAAAGGAATAAGGGGAGGGAGGGGAGGAGGAATGCAGAGGTATGTGGCTGCATGTTGTACTGTGTTTATGCATAAACAGGCTTGCTTATCGATATCCAGATGTAAGCATGAGTGCAGGGTAATATCTCCCGAAACAATGGGCGCTGCTCGGCTCGAGGAGCACTGCCAGAGCCTCCCTGTCAGACGCTGCCGTGTTATCAGGTCGCAGCAGGCGTTCGCATCTGATCAGGGATCTGAGCCCCGTGAGCCGCACCCGGGGGTTCGGAGCCTCTCCTCCAATCTTCAGCCCACTCTGCTCTCTGAAGGGAGAGGGCAAGAGGGGACAAAAGGGGCCAAGCATCTCCGGAGGTGATATTGGTGTGTCTGGCTGGCCGGCTTCACGCTTTGGCAGGGCTGCAGGAGCTAGCGTTGCCACCACATTTTGGCAGGGATAGCACCGGGGTGACACTTCGGGCCCGGCCAGCCCTTGCAAGGAAGGGAGGATCTGGCCAGAGCTGCAGCAAAGCACTGGCTTTGCTCAGCCTGGGGCAGAGAACGTCACAAGGACCAAACCCGCCACTTCAACCCCATCCTCTGCTGCAACGGGACAGGAGCTGGCCCTGGAGGCAGCGCTGGCAGCCAGGGCTCTTTCCTCTTTTATTTTCTTCTGTGTTTTTAAGGAAGGCCGCAAGAGCAAAAAAACCTACAAAACCTTTTTCTCCCGCCGCTCCATAGCACCAAAACGCAGTGGCCACTAATCTTAGGTGGCTCCTAACTGCAAATAGCTCTGGAACTCATTAATTTGACAGCACTGAGGCTGCCTGTCTGTAACACCAAAATCAATTAAGAAAAGCACATTTCGCCTTCTCTTCCCGCCCCTCTCCGCGCCGCCGCGCAGTGAGGCAGAGGGGAGACGGGACAGCCAGGACTGGGCGCTGCTTTCCCAGGGCTGCCGGGGGTCAGGGTGGGAAGCAGAACAGGGTGGGGAGCACAGGGAAAGGGGATTAACAAGGTGGGGGGAGGGACGCCGCTGGCTCCTCACAACAGGAGCTGGGATGCTCTCTGGGGACGGGTGGCGGTGGGAAAGCTTGATTGCCACATGCAGCCACGCTGTGCCGCGTTCCTCCCTCCCTCCGTCCTGGCTCCCTGAAGACCCCTGTGAATTGTCATTCCCTGCCAGTGCAGAGGGGGAATTGGCCATCGGGCTCTCAGAGCATTTTTTATTTGCATGGCTGATGAACCACTCCAGAAGGGGCTGCAAGGGAGAGGCAGGTGGGAATTTTGGCAGTTTGCTTGCCAAGCGAGGGCAGAGGTGTGTGTTAAAAAGGATTCAGCAATAAATTTAGGGAGAGAGATTTTGCGTTTTGTGGGAGGCAGTGGTAGGAAGCAGAGTGGGGTCTCATGCAATTTTTAAGGCTCCTGACCTTGGGGCTCCTTGCCCAGGCAAGTAAAGGCAAGGAGTGTTCCAGAGGGGCTGTAGCTCCCTCTGCCCTGTGCTGGGTGTGGGGTGGGAGGGTCTGAGCTGGGACGGTGTATCAGCATCACACTGCTTCCCAAAAGTCCAGCAAGAATGGGACCCCCCGCTCTACACTTGTTCTTCTGGTTCCACTTCCAGATGGAAAAGAAAGCCAGGTCTAGGGTAAACGGGTTGAGTGATAACAGGGCTTCATGAGCATGCATCTCCCCAAAACCTCTCTTCTCAGGGAATGTGGGACAGCTGTTCTTAAGAAACAGTGGTGAGACACCTGGCCAAGCTGGGTAAAACCTCCTGAGCATTATTTCTGTAAATGCCTCCATTTGGTCCATATCACTTCCACCCATCTCTATTGAAATGCCCTTCTATTAATAAATAACTCCATTCTCCATTACCCCATCTCCACAGCTCACGTTGAAGTAACTGGGAATTTGGGTTTGGTTTTTATAGACATTAGAAATAGATTTTATCTTTATTAAGGGCTCTGTCTCCACCACCCCAACCTTTGCTCCATTGCACAGAGCATAGCAGTGGCTGGAGCAGAGGAAGCAAGTCCCTGGGCTGAGTTCAGCAAGGGGAGAGGAAGGAGAACCTCTCCCTGGCTTTGGCCAGGGCAGAAGGGGTTTAAAAGGGCCAGGTTCTTCCCTGTGCATTGGTGACCTGTGAGTATGTCTCTATAGCATGGTGTAAAGTGCTTGAGAAAACAAGGGAGAAAATGTGAATGAAGAATATTTAAGAAATTTTGTATCTGAAAGATTTAGTTCTCAAGGGTTTGTTTGTTTTGCCTTTGTAGTGTCTTGGAGAATACCTATCAGGAAACCTCCTGAATGTAGTCATAGTGCTTGAGCCACCATATGAATTTGGGGAAAATTTTCTAGGCTGCGGGTTGCAAACAATCCCTGGAAAATACTTGAGTTTTAAGTGCACTGGTTGGCTGTGATGGGGCAGAGAAGTCACAGGACAGCATTTTAAGGCCAGCTTGGACGGCAGCATGGTTTCTGGCATGGAAATCAGTGCATGTAAATTAGAATTGTGGTTTCCATGAATACTATCATATATGGATTGGAAGCTGATTTTCCAAGAGCAGTCGTGCCAGGAAAAGTTGTGCTCTCACATAGCCCCAGGCAGCAAACACAAGTGACACAAACATGGTGAGGGTGAGTTCATTTACAACTGTGACTGTTCAAAAAGTATTTCTAAAATTCGCCTTCCCTGCTGTTCCTCCCCCATCCGTCCCCCCTTTCTCCTCCCCTTCCAGCTATGCCAGAGTGAGCTCGGAGGTTTGGTATCCAGCCTTAGGAAGCGGCTGGTGCTGGGCTGGCAGGGCTCGGCGCCACAGCTGCGCACCTGGGCGCAGGTAAAGCTCCACCAGGTTGGGGTCTGGATTCTTTCCCGGCCCTTCTCAGCAAACAGCCCCTGCCCTGGAGCCCTGCGTTCCTCTGCCCTTATCTCCCTGTGCAAGCCAAAGCTATAAATGTTATTGGCCATGAAGTTATTCATCCCCTTCAAAGTTACGCATATGCAAAACAGGCTCTCCTGCTGGGATGGGAGTCTCCATACCAAGAGTGAGAGTTTAAAGATTTTATTTTTTAATGAAAATCCCCAAGAAAGAAGCGTATTAACATATAGCAATGTTAATAGCACTGGATGTGTATAAACCTAATTATATATGTTACCACAAATAAATAATGACAGCATTTCTTACGAGGTAAACATACTGTAGCTCCAGGGATGGCTACACTGAGGTGCAGAGCAATGGCCCAGCTTATCTGTGCAGTTGGCAGTGGAGACAATAAGGAGGACCTTGAGTTGGGACATAGGTCCTGCCTTCATCCCAGGCACAACTCATCCCCTTGCCATCCCTGTCCCAGGGATGTGGCATTGGTCCTGCCCCTGGAGTGCTCTGCAAGCAAACTGGCACACAGCAGCCTCCATCCCAGTTGGATGCAGTGATATTGCTACCAGAGCAGCACGCAGTGGTGGGGGCTGTCAGCAGAGACCAGAATTTCAAAATTCAGAAGACCCTTCTGCCTTCTGGGAGTTCATAAAATTTGTTCTGGTTCATACCTGCTGTTGTTTTAAACTCATTCTTTTCTGAGGAATGATTCAGCTCAAGAAAGAAAGCAGCTATTTTACTTTACTGATAACTAGGAGAATTCAATGATATATAAAGGGATGGGAGATCTGTTACATCTCTCTGACCTCTGAAGCTGGAATAAGCCATTCCCCTATTTGTGGTATGTCTCCTATTTTATTAGACTAATGCACAGGCTGTATCAGTTGTTCCCTGTTTTTCCCCCATTCTGTTGATGACTCAGACCAACACCAATGCTTCAAGCCAACTGAGCCTGGAAACCTCTGGATGATCCAAGCAGCAGTTCCCAATCAGTCCCATCCCCTTCCCTTCTCCTGCTGCAGGGCAGCTCTCTGCAGAGGGTGGTGGTGTGGGGGTGAAGCAACGTGGGGCAGGGCTTTTTGGGGAAGCAAATGTGAGACCCTGGACAGCTTCTGTCCCACATTTCAACTTCTGTGGCCCAACATCAAACATGTCACTGCAGCCTGAGCCCCCATGGGCCTGATGGAGGAGCAAAAAGAGAGGGCTGGAGGCAGCAGATCCTAATCTTTATTAAATAAGAACAAAGCTTATGCCGGCTAATGAGAAAAACAAACTGATGAAAGATCCAGCAAGCTCCTCAGAAGGACACAAAGAAATTCTCTCTGAACAAGAGCAGGCTAAAAATATTCCAGAATATTTATTTTGCTGGCAATGTTTTCACAGGCTCCAGAGTTGATGCCGCCTCTTTGGGGATGGGCATGGCTGTCACAGTGATTTTGGAGGAGGGTGCTCCAAGTTCTGTGTGATGCCTGGAGTCAGGGCAGAAACAGCCAAGGCGCGAGGGCATGAACTGCCTCGGTGCTGTGAGATGACAGCCAGTCCCTGTACACCTCTGCTTCTCTACAGGCAACAGAATATTTACCACTGGTTTATGTCCATCTTCTCCATGTTTGGAGCCAGTGAGTAAGAGCCAGAGATGCTACAGGCACTTTTCTCCAGTTTCATTCCCCTTCTCAACAAAGGCCACTGCGCACAGGGTGCCAAGGCTTGCACTGATGCTGAGCATTCTCTACATCATGACTTCAGACACATTGGGGACAAGTGGCTAGAAACATGGGGCACTAGTTTTCTTATCCTGTTTGAGCCCACAAAGTTGCCCCAAAAGAAATCCATGACATGCTGGCCTTACCAGCCCCACGTCTCCTCCCTGCAGCAAGCTGCAGCTTAAGGGATCGTCATCAGCAAAGGTATGGGCATCATTTGCAAGCAAACCCAAAACCATGTGAAGATGCCCAGATTGCATAAGTGACATTATGAATTCCAAAGCACAGACCATGCCTGGGGAAACCATCAGGATGGGGAGTGTTTTAGGAGGTTGTGATCAGCCCGGCAGGCACAGTGAACCCCAGTGAGCCAAGCTGAACCAGCGCAGCAGTTTGCAAAGATTCAACCAGCCCAGCTATGTTGTGTCTCCTGCCCTTGCCACTTCCCCTGGGCCCCCATGAACCTCTGTCCAGCCTGTTATCTCTAGAAATGTTTAGTGGGAGGCAATGCCATTGCCATGCTGGGTCAGACCACCCAGCCAGGACAGGCAGCTGTGGAGGTTGCTCAGAAATCAACTCCCAGCTTCACAGCTGCACCCCCTTTCCCACACAGGCTGAGCCCCAAACCTTAGTATTGCGTACCCACTGAACTTGGCTGAAAACATCACTTCTGAAGTCAAAAGAAATGCAGCAAAAAGGCCTGCAGTTCCCGCTCTGCTTCTGCCTTCACTGACCACGAAACTTCAACCTCTGCTCTTTTAATATACTGTGGCTAAACTTGCTGCCAGCAGGTCAAAGGGAACATAATTTACTCGAGCTTTGATTCATTTGATAGTTTGGGGTGAAAAGAGGGAGGGGGATGGTAGGAGACAAAGGCAATAAGTGGTGGCAGGGAGGGAAAGAGCTTGCCTGTTTGTGTGGGAACTGGATTAGTATGAAAATGACAGAACCATTTTCTAGCCAAGAGGGATTTAGCAATACCAAGCACGTTTTGACCAGAGCAGGGGCTGCCTATGCTCAGATCAGCCATGGTGAGCAGGAGGCAGCCTGAGCATTTGTCTGCAGGGTGCTTTTTATCTCTTTCCCTGATTAGTAGATTGGCAAGGGGAGATGGGTGTTTGTATTCTGTATTGCCTGGAGAGTCCTTTTACTGCTCAGGCAGGACCATGGGATGGTCAGAGTTCCCTTCTTGGCAGCTAGCTCTCATCATGTTTGCATCTCCTTAACACCTTCCTCATCTTAGACCCTTTACCAGCTCCATCATGATTTTCCCTGCCCATCTTCCTGCTGGAAGGAAGCTGCAAGGCTTGGAAGAGACAAATGAACCCATGTGGTAACTACCACAAGGGGCTTTTTTCCAGAGACACATTAGAGGCACCGATTGTCCTACCAATATTCGAAGCATGAGGAGCTCACAGACACCAAGGATGGGCTGAAATCAGGGGAGCACAGCCCTTCCCTCATATTGCTTCTGGCTGTGCTTTTTCATGGCAACCTGTCCAGCTCAGGTCACTAGCCTTGACCCCACTGGTGCTGTGCAACCTCCAAAATATTGTAAAAACCCCCATTCTCTACCCTGCTCACTCCTCTAGTCACCACCATCAGCCTTGCAGGAGTCAGGGGCCATCCTGTGCCTCTTGATGTAGGTTTTCCTTCGGGTACCTAAGCTTTATCTTGGCTATGAGCTTCAGGACAGGACTAAACCAAAAGCAGGAGCCAGCAGCTTTTGCAGAAAGCCCCTCCTGATGGCAGTGCTTTTGGGTCATCTCACGCACCTCACTGGGCTGTGCTCCCTTGGACCAGTCTGATGCTTTCAAACACAGATTGCTTCCCCCTTTTTTTGTGGGGAAAATACAGGAAAAGGGAAACATCCCTTGTGAGAACTTAAATATTTCACTCTCCTGCTTTTGTCCTGACTGACTGGAGTTTACACAGGAGTGAAGAGGCCAGGAGGAAGCAAAGCAATGTGGCTACTGTGGTTTCAGTTCTCACTCCACCTTGCTACTGAGAAACTGGACCTGTGGTTTGGTTTGTGGCTGGGGGGGAAGAGGAATGGTCCTTGGAACTGATCCCTGCTGTGAAGGCTCTTTCAGTCCCATAGAGGCACCAGAAACACCGATGGGGGCTGGAGGAAGAGGAGAGAAAACCAGCCCCCCAACAAGCCCCACTCCAGCAGCTCACAGTGCATTGATATTCACCGCAGAGCCAGGGGTGTAAATTCACCGCTATCTCCTCGGAGTTTGCTGTTTAGGCCGTTCATTTCACATAGATGTCACTACTGCCTTATGAGCACTCCTCCGACCCAGCCACTTAAATGGACCCAGTGCATTATAGTAATGGAGTAACTGTATAAAAACAATGAAATCCAATCTCTTTAAACTGATTTGATGTCTGCCTGAACCACAACATTTCCTGCTAATGGCTTCCTTCATTTTGTAACCGTGATCTCCACCTGATCAGATTACAGCTGTTTTTAATTACAAAGCTAATAGAGTTTGTAGGCAGTGTCAGGCAGACAGCGCATGCCTGGGGTGGGCACAGGGTGGAGTGGAGCCGGCGGGGGCTCTGGGTGACTGTTATCACATTCAGCTCATCAAGCTAACTGTCAAAACACTGGGAGTAGGGGGCAACTAGGAGGGACAGTGATATTTTTCAGCATGGAGCCAATATGCTGCTCTCCAGGTCAGTCTCTGTGGCGGCAGACAGCCCTGGGTTGTGCTCCTGCTCCATGTTCTTGCCACCAGGCCAGGCAGCTGGTGATGCCCAAAAGATTCATGGCATGTGTTGGTGCTCCTGCAAGGCAGGTGGCAGGGTCACAGGGAGGCATGAGAAGGGCAGAAAGAGCTCTTCTTGATGATGGAGTATAGAAAGGGAAAAGAAAGAGAAAAGGAAGAAGAAAATAACCCGACCAGAATAGGAATGTATGGTGCCATTTGACTTCTGCAACTGATAGGGCAGGAAAGAGCATTGCAGATACCTGACAAAGTGGAAAAAGCCCTCGAGACTGATGTCTTTCTTATGGCATACTGCAGTCAGTTGCTGGGTCGGCATCCTTCTCCTCAGCCCAGGCAGAGAAACCCCAGGTACCATGTACACAGCACAGCCCTGTCCCCACTGGTCTTGTTTAGTCCAGCTGTTTGTTTGAGTATTGATTACTCCATCTCCCTGGCTAGGGACACAGATCAGCATAGCTGCAGGGAGAGGAGCAGCTTGAAAGAGTTGTTCCCAGGCAATGCTGGGCAGGGATGTTTGTATCCAGCAGACCATGTGCATGCACTGCAGGCAAGCTCCTGTTTGACTCTCTAGTGGTGGAAAAAAACTCTATGCATGTTAGAGTAGTGCTGGGTATCTTGTGTTGATGTTTAAGATTCAGCTGAGGTTGTGCTCAGTTGAAGCTGAGTGAAAAGTCTTGGCAGAGAAATGGCAGCATCTCCCTCTCATACCTCCCTGTCCTGACACATGAACCTCTTTCCTGGCCTGGCGGAGCTACTCTTGTCTACCAGAGCATAAGGCCAGGCAAGTGGGGCAGCTCAATGGTGAGGTACCTGATTACAGAGCTGGGGAAGCAAGGAGCAGGCAGGTGCAGCACGCCGAGGAAGCCCAGCCCCTGGGAGTGTGTTCCTGGGCAGTGTGACCCACACCAGAGGTGCCCTGCTCAGTTCACTCCGCTGCAGGAGGTGCTCATCCCTCGCTCTTGCCATGCCAGAGCTGCACATGTCGGGTGATGCACCAGCTTTGTAAATGATTTAGGGTCCACATCAAAAGCCCATCAATTATGTACCCTGGGACTTAATTATTTAGCTTGACAGGAGTCTCTCCCCTTAATTTCATTGTCTTCTCAGTCTCCCATTTCACAAAAGAGCTGTGGATGCTCTGCTGGGAAAGGCGCACTGTCACACGTTTCCGCTCCTTCTCTGTAGTGCCCAAACCCATCTGTTTCCCCCTTCCCTCAGCAGATGAGGAAAATGGGACCCAGATATGATTCCAGGGCAAGGTGAGGGTCTGGGTCCTTACACCATCACTGCTGTGCTCTGCCCTTGAGTTGTGTCAGGGACTGGACTCTGACAGTGGTCTAAATGAGCAAATTTAGGACTTTTTGGGGATGCTGTAGGTGAGATGGATGCTAGGATGAATTTCTGTGATTTCTAAAGTCCTTTCTGACAGCTGGTCACCCAGCAGCAGACAATGAAGAGAGTTCCAGCAGCCAGTCCAGCAGTCCTTCCAGGTGCTCCCCGACAGCACTGGGGATCCTGCCTGGGGTGATAACTGCCTGTCACACCAAGAGCCATCAGCACATGCCATCATTCCTTCCTCTCTTCCTCCCCATTCTTTTCTTGCCTTCCATCTCTTCCTTTATCTGAACTTTTTATCTTCGTGTCTGGTGCAGATTTTTACAGTAACTCCAGCCTTTGAGAATTGTTAATGCTGGGCTGTTTTCACAGCAACATTAATATGCACTCTAAAAATGCCAAGTATCAGAAAGCAATCACTGCTGCTGGGTCGTGACAGCCACAGGAGAGCAGAGGTGAGAGCAGTGGTCATGCTGGAGGGGCACAGCTCAGGCACACAAGGCCCTGGATTTGACAGGACTTCCTCTCTGCGCCATCTCTTTGCCATATATTGGTATGTTTTTAAGCATGTTTATTTTTTGACCCTCAAAAACTACCTTTCCCTAAAATGAATAAAACTAAGACCAGGAGTCTAGGATTTTAAAGCAGCCCTACACTAACAAAGCAGTGTCTGCAGATCAGTTGTCACCAGCAAGCCTACAATAACAAAATAATGCACGCAACCCTATACAACACTGAAACAACCGGTATGGGCATGCGAGGAAGGAAATATCTTTTCCAGTGTCGAGCTTAAGAAGACTTTGTTCTGCAGTAAACTCAGGGGTCAGGAGGGGGATGTAAGGACCAAAACACCTTGAGCGGTGTAACTTTAATGTCACGCAGCAGGCAGGGTTGTGGGACACGCGGGAAACACCACTTCGTTAGCGCAGGGTTTAATAGTCTGGAAAAGGAAAAGAAAGTGAGGGTTTCTGATGAAACAGGAAGTTCCCTCGAATCCTGGAGCCTTTGAAGAATTGTCAAAGGAATGAGAAGTCTGAATGTTTGAACAGGCTCCGGATTGTGGAGCCAGAGGGAGCAGGGGGATGCAGAAAGGGAGGCATCAAGCACAGACCTTCTTCAAACCCACACTCCTCTCTTTTCTCCCCTTTCCTTTTTTTCTTAAATTATTAGATTTTTTTTCATTGCCTATTTTTTTTTTTCTCTCTCTCACACACAAGCACTTTCTGAGGCCAGCAAGAATTTTCTTATAGTTTGACCAAAGCTCCAATCCTACACCATGGCATTGCTGGTGTGGCATTCCCCACACCTTGCTGCAGACCTGGAAGTCACTCTGTGATCCAGACTCTGCGCATGCATGAGGCACAAACCTTTTTTGAGGAAGTGTTTAGGGAGTTTGAAAAGTTCTGGTTAGCTGCCTTTTTTTATATTTCTTAATTAATTTTTTTCTGCCTCTTCTCTTTTTGGGTGTGGCATTTCTGTGTGGCTGCAGGAGCACACAGGCAATGCCTCCACTTCTCCTAGTGCCTGGTCAGCCAAGAGCAGCCAAAGATGCTGATCATTTCTGTATGATTTCCGAGACATTTTCTCAGCATTTGAAATGCAAATATGCTGAAAAAGAGTAGTTCAGTGGCTCAGCTATTACTAGAGGGAATCTGGTTGCTAAAACTGGTGATGATGGTGCTGATAATGGTGATGATGAAAGGCTGGTTCAGGGTTGAATTTAATGACCTGTGGTGTGCTAGTAAATGGGCCTGGAATCTAGACCTGAGAGAGATTTTCAGCCAGCTGAAGGCATCAGGAGGATGCCCAGTGCTGGAAGGATACCTGCAGGCACATCTTCACAGGGAATGGGTTTCATTTCCTTTCAAGCCCAAGGTGAGGAAGATGAGGTTTTTTCTTCCTATATAATGAGGGAAACAGGATCTGCCCTTCCCAGGCAAAAACTGCTGATGATGAGTGGCCTTTTCTGCTTGCAGGTTGCCCTCCCCAGTGCCCAGAAATGGCAAGACACAAGCAGTGAGGTGGCTGAGAGGGAGCACCCAGTTGCTCTGTGGAGAGGGTGAGCCCGGTGAAGGGAGCCCAGAGGGAGAGCCAAGACACTGTCATGATACTGTTCTTTCCTCCGTGCTAATTGTACACTTGGGACCAAATTTAGACTGGTGTAACTCTGCTGAAGTCACCAGGGATTAATTTGGCCTCTGGTGGCTCCATTGTTTTAGCTAAATGAGTCAGAAGAAGCAGCCTATTCTTATCTTCACGCTGTGGGGCAGTGGCAGTAATGGCTCAGCGAGGCAGACCCCAAAAGCAGCGTGACTGGGACCTGGGATTGGGGCTTCCACGAGATGAATGGGTCTGCAAGAGGAAATGTTTTGACATTTGGGTTATAGATGGAGGCAGGCTCAGCGTGGGTGCGAGCGGCGCTCACCGCTGCTGCAGGCAGAGGGGAAGGGGGCTGGCAGGTTCCCTGAATATTTGGCGGTGCCGTTTGGAGTTCCTCAATTCTTCGGCCACCGGAGAAGGAAGCTGTGGCTCTGGAAGGGGCACGTGGTGTCAAAGGGGACTTCACACCACTTCCCGGTGAGAAAGAGAGCCCAGGCTGGAAATGTTCAAAAAGCACCAGCTGCAACCCTGGCAGCTCGTGCTTCTGCCAGCCGCCGGGTGGGGGGAAGGAGTGATGGGACAGGGCACAGTCTTGCACAGGGCTGCATTAGATGTTCTGGGCAAAAGTTTTGACTGCTAGCCCAAGGCAGCATGCTGGTTGAGCATGCTGCTCAAGGCAGTGTGCTGGTTTAGCATGTTATGAATGCCCTCAAACTTCTGGGAAATTGAGGATAATTTAGAAAACTGCCATTTTTCCAGCCCAGGTCAGTATAAGCTGTTTCCAAGCAGAGACGTGTTTGCTGGAGGGGCTACAGGAGCTGTGTGCCTCACCCAGCCAGCATCCAGCCTTGTGGCAGGCAGTTTTGGAGGGGAAATGGAGCAGGCAGTGGAGATGAAAATGTTGTTCCCCTTCCCATGCCTGTTGCTGCACCCCATCTCCCCTTTTCCTGCTGTACCCACTGGACAGATAAGCACAAGACTTCAGTCTCCAAGGCTGCCAACCTGGCACATTTTGCCATGGCCAAACACCCTTTAAAGCAAGTACAAAGGCAGATCTTCTTCTGAGGTTGGAGATAACAATAGGTAGGAAGGGCGGGGGACAGGAGACCTGGAGCCTCACTGCTCCCAGCGCTCCTGCACCTCCACGGTGTAAACGGGCGCATTCCCAGCGTCCGGAGCCGGATAATAAGCAGAGGCACAGCAGCTATTCAGGAGCCTCTGACCCTGGCTAGGTAACTACATAATGAGCCTGCTTGAATTGCTCCCGTTCCTGCCAAAGGGGTGGGATCGGGGGATGCTTTTGTTTGCAATAATGAACCTGTAATTATGCTACATTTCTTGGTTTTAGCCACATTTTGTGTGTGTGTGTTGTTCTCTTTGTATTGACAGATTTATGGCCGGGATACTCGGCTGCACCAGCAGCCGTACGGCACCGTGTGGAGACTGTCTGCCTGTCGTCTCAGAAAGGTGTGGGGAGAGGAGAAGGAGGGGGGGGTCTTTGCACTACCTCAGTCCCCAAAGGGTTAAATAAATTTATTAAAATTGCTATGGATGGCACAGGTGCTGCCTTTCCAAAAGTCACAGGTTTCAGCAGTGCAGGAAAAAAAAATCTTTTGAGCTCCAGGTGAATTAAAATAATAATAATAAAAAGTAGTGAACAAAATAAATAAATAGCACATACCAGATTTCAGCTCCAAGGCACTCAATAAAATTACACTTTGAAATGCAAGGATTAAGCAGAGTAGGTGACAAGGTAACTTTGTTAACAGGCTAATCTCTTGCCTTAACAGAGACAGGGGATTTACATGTGACTGCACAAAACTGCTTTATGGTCTGTTTTCCAGCTGGAGATGGTAGGAAGGGGGAAGGAGGAGATGGGACAGGATTGGATGTTTTAGAGCCATTTGTAAAATGGGTTTCAACTATGTTTTTCTCATTGTTTTAGATTTGTTTGTGGGTTTTTAAAGCAAGTCTACATGGAAATGTGTCACCAATAATCAGCTGTTTCCAAAAGGTCCAGGTAGTGGATAATAAAGATGGCACAGAATAATGAATAATTGGGTAAAACCATTTCTGCTGTGATTTCTTCCTAAATGGTTTTATTTGTTTTCTTATAAAAATCCAACCAGTATCATGGGCTATTCAAAATGCTATGTCACGGCTACTTTTCCCTGAGTCTTTCTCCAGATTTCAGCACTTCACCAAGGAATGTGTGAAATCTAAATCCAGAGTACTTTTTTTAAATGTCTCCTCTGTTCTTGGGCAGGGAAGGGGCAAGAGGAGAAAGAAAATTTTTAAAAAAGAAAAAAAAATTAGAGCTTTAGGTCTTTACATTTCTGTCCATTAGTAAGATAAGACAGTGATGAGCAAATGAACATTACATGAGACCTGGATCCCCCTGTGAAGGTTTGTATCATACAGTACCCACTTCTCTGTGGCACCCCTGCCTTCCCTCCCGCTGCAGCAGGCAGAGTGCCCCTAGCTTTTCCATTTAACTCCTTCGAGTGTCAGTGTGGATCTCCACGGTGAACCGGGGGAAATGTGGGGAAGCAATCAGTTCAAACCTTACCCAGGCTTCTTTGAATAAAAACAACAATGAGAAAACCAACTCCTGCATAAGGTTCATGTGAAATTCAACAGAAAACAGGCTGAGCATATTCTCTGGTTTTAAATAGATCTGGTGAAAGTATTTATCATTTTGTATTTGCTGCAGCATATCTGGGGTATTTGGGGTGACTGCAGGCAGAGGGACAGATTCTGTATGGAAACTTGGTGTCAGATCCCCAGCCCATTTACAGATTCATGTGCTGGACCATTTCTGGATGAGATTTCAGCTTTTTCAAGTGGGTGAAGATGATCTCATCTATGAGGGCATGGAAACAGACATCCTAGTGAGGGAGGGGAAAGCTGCTTTTCCCTTTGCTTTGATGCTGGGGTAGCAGGAGGGAAGACAGTTTCATTCAGAAGGGTTGTGTACCTCACTTGAGTATGACTGTTTAAACATTTCCAAACAGTCATCCCAAAGATATGATTTGCTGATTTTTTTTTAATTATGTAGTTGAGCATTACTCCTCAGGGTTGCATTTCAAGCCACCTTTGCTGAAAGGTGAGTGTAAAGGTTCAGCAGTCCATCTGCCCAAAATAGCCATGGCCAGCTTGTCTATGGACATGCCAGGAGGTCATGGAGCCAACAGGAGTACAGGCAGAGGTCAGAACTGCAGTGGTGTGGTGGAAGGGGACAGGGCTGTCACCCAGCATGGCTGTCACCATTTCCCTTGGGACTCCCACAAGAAAATAATCAGCTTTGTGTTGAGTTCAACAAACTTGATGAAACAGGCAGTCCAAGCCCCAGCCGTAACTTGGCTAGTGAGGACCTGCAGTATTGCTCTGAGTCCCTTCTGCCCCTCTGGATATCAGGGATAGCCAGAGCACATCCTCCACACAGCTTTTGAGTGACAATGGAACTCATCTGCTCACCACTGCCCAAGGGTTTGAGTTTGCATGGGGACCATGCAGGCAGCCATGTGCCAGGCTCATCAGAGGTGGACCGTTGACTGTGAGCACGCCAAGCACTTTCTCGAGCATAGATGGAAGAGAAAGTAAAAATTACCCCCTTTAAAAATCAGGCACAACCTCAGCTCTATAGTGTATCCACTGTTTGGGTGCTAAAACATATTCAAACCTAGCAGCAAACAGTTATTCTGTGCAGGAATCTAACCAATTGTTTCTCTTCTCTCTCTTGTCCTTACACCTTAAATCATTTTGACCTTTAATTGGCCCTAATTTGCCACAGACGGCCCTGGGACCCTTCAACACATTTGTTTGTAATTGGGTCTCTTTGTTATTTTTCCAGAGAGCCACTGTTGGTTATTTCTTTTTGAAAACACTGTGGCATATCACTGAGAAGCCGCTTTTAAATGAGCCCTGCTGGAGGCCAGGAGAGCCCTCTGAAAGCCCAGCAGAGAGAGACAGGGCTATCTAAACGCAATTATCATATCACTGTGAAAACGTGAAACCAGCCTGAGCTTAAGCAAACATCACCCGCCCCTGGGCTGAGGGTGGTAAAAGCTTTGCTGGGAGGTGCGGGGTTGAACCCATGGGAGAGGCTATCCTCACCTTTCGCCCAGCAAAGCAGGGAATGTCTCTCTGCCTATTGCTTACTGCGGCTGGGTGTGTAACTGGGCCATGTGTTTTCCTTGGTGGTTTTATTTAAATTCACCTTATTTCAGTGTAATGGTTTGCTCTGGTACAGCCACGGGGCAGTACTCTGCAGAGCAAGAATGGGACAACCCAGGAAAGGAGCAGCAACAGCAGCAAGCGACGGCCAGCAGACAGCACTTCCCCAGCCAGGCCCTGTGTGTGCCACTAATCTGGCTGTGGCCACAGTTTGCCCTTAGCCCTGCTCATAATGTCATCAAGATCTTAACTGTCCAAAGCGAAGTTAGGACAGCGAGGGAAAATACTGCATCCAGATAACATCTGCACTGCCTCCTGCTCTAATGGACACTTGTTCTGTAACCGAGCCTCCGCTCAGTCAGCCCTGCAGCATGGAGACTTCTTGTTAATATTTGGTCCATACAGACCTTAGAATCAAGTTAAGCTACAGGGCTGTTGAGCCTCTGACCACAGGCTGTTGTGCCGATGGTCCTCTTGGAGGTTGAAGCTGGTGCCCAAGAACATGGGAACTGCAGTGTGTCCCTTAAAGCCATTTTAGTGCCAGATCCCAAATAAATTTACTTTCCATGGCTTACAACATTCACACAGGCAGCACCCACAGACTCCATTGCCTTGGAATAGGTTAGCAAACTACATCTCACACTGTACAGAAAGTCAAGTGAGCCATGGGTGCAACACTGGAGCTAATGCTGGATTTCTGCCCTGTGGAGGGAAGATTTTTTATTGGGTCAGTCTGTTCACGTGTGGCTCCAGCAAGGAAAATACACTGCTGTTGTCACCTGGCTGACACTTGTGGAGGTCAAATGCAATTGAGGAGGACGTGCTGCTCTGCAAAGGTAGCAGGTATGATGATGCCTCCTGTCCCTTGAGGTCATGCACTGAGACAGGCATGGCAAGATGGTGTAAAATGTAAGAGGCACATGTTTAGAAGGAAGAGAGAGTCCTGCCCTACCAGCATGGCTGTTAAATGTAGCTGAAACCAGCAGAGATTGATCTTTAGAAACAGGAAAACCTCAAAAGTCCTCCGTTGCCCCTGGATAATTCTTGATCTGTGAGGCTGGAAGCTGTAGTTTCTAATGGTCAAGGCATCTAATTGGAGTTAGACATCTAATTACATGGATGGAATTAGCTCACTAAAGTGAGTCTTAATAGCTGGCAGTAAGACTTCTAGTTATTTAAAGTTCCTACTATAGTTTGCCAGCACATAACTGGCTTTCAGGTGCTGGGGGAAGAAGCCCACCAGTGTCCCACTTCCCTCCCCAGGTCAGATCATGCTCAGCCAGAAGGATGTGAAAGAGGCAGGACTCCTTTGCCCAAATCTCCACCAGCTGGGGCAGCTCACCCAAAATACCAAGCTCCGAATGCAGTTGGCACAGAGAGACTCCAGGTGTGACTGAAGTGCTGGTTTCAGCCCAGGGATCAACTGCAGTCCCGCAAATGCAGTGAAGGAATGTCCTTTTCTAAAGGTAACTGGAGCCAACAGGCTTGAGGGTGAGGTTTGGGCTCCACACAATGCACCCAGGCATGTCTGGGTCCTTCCTTGGAGGACAGACTGAGCATAGAGAGCACAGTGCTGCCAAAGCAGGGCTGGACACACTCAAGTCTGCAACAATGAAGCTGGGAATCATTTTGTAGTTGTCTTCAAAATCTGCATCTTTCTCCCGACTTTACTGTAATTTTTTTCCACTGTTTTTCTGATGTTTCTGTCCAGGTTGCTCAAGACATTTTATTTCTGCTAATGAGGTTCTGGTCAGATGTGGGCTCTTGCTGGGGCTCAGCAGTGGATCCCTGCTGTAACACCCCAAAGCCTTTAGTGTCCTGGCAGATGCTGGTCCTCACAAGTATATTTAGACATGGGATCCTTGCCCTTTAGCTCCAAGTGCCCAGGATTTTTGCATATGCAAATATTTGCAAAGTCAGGATTTTGTTTTTATTGCCTGTTTAATAATTTAAGTTTATATTTAAGTTTCTGATGCTCTGTTCATTTTTTTAAATCCAGCCATAACTTTAAGGAAAGAGGTTTCTTGCTTTGCTTTTTAAGCAGATGCCTGAAGTGTCACTTGTGAGTTCAGCATGTTGCCGCAGTAGATACAAAGTCTGGGTCCAGTGGTTTGAGTTGAGCAATAATTAAGGAGCAGAAGAACAGTACTGTACAAAGTTACACTGTCCCATCACCATTCCTGATGTTCTCTTGTCCCAGTGGCTGCTAGGACATACTTTCTGCTGTCAGAAAGCTCTGTGTGCTAGGTGCTGAGTCAGAAACCTGGTCAGCTGTCCTGCCTCTGAGCAAGACAAGCATACCAGGACATGCCTGCATGCTCCAGCTCCTCTGACAAGCCAACATCTCTCAAGGGGCTTGGATACCATCCCTGGCATAGGAAAGAGGAAGGATGTCATGGATGCCCTTTGCACCACCTTGGTCAGATCTGGAGAAAAAACACAGTGGGGACAGTGGCATGGGAGTTTGTTCCTGCTGTTCTCTGATGGCAGAGCATCGAGCAGCAGAGGGTACTGGTTTCAGGGCTGCTGTTCAGCACTAGAAAATTCCCCTTTAAAAAATTCTCTGTTTTATTGAAACAAAAAAGCTTGTATGCTCAGGCAGGAAGAAGTCATTTTTCCAAAATAGACAGTGATGAATTTGGGGAAATTGGAGGGAGGCCAAGGAATTACAGCAGACTGAAAGCTGGGTGACTTTCCTGGGAGTGACCAGGAAAGCTTTCAAAGCCACCAACCCCCTCTTCCCCACCACTGCCACAGGAGAGCTGAAACCTTGGTGAGCAGAGAAGTCACTGCCACCACTGCTGCCTTCTTTTATTGCTGCCAGATAAAGAGGACAGACTCTCCTCTTTCACTCCATTCTGCTCACACAATGGGAGAAGGGGATCAGCGCCAAAATTACAAGTGTGAACCCTTAATGCATCAGGTTGAACAATGGGCTTTGGAGGCGTCTGCCTTGTCCCGAGAAGCAGTACAGCTAGTTCTGACTACCCAGTGCCATGGAAAAAAACCTCATTGTCCTGGCAAAATGTTCCCCAGAATGAAAACACCCTCCTCCTTCTTTCTTCAGCTTCCTAATGGGAAGCAAAATAACAAACCAGGCCCACAATTAAACAAACATGCCACTAACTGAGCCGAGCTCAAGTGTAACAGATGTTGTTGCAATTGGACCTGGCTGGAGACCCGGAGCAAGCCAGGCTGGCTGCTGCTCCTAGGATGCTGCTGCTGAAGGGGTTTCTTTGCCACACCACAGCCTTCTCCTTCCACCAATCTTTCTTCCTTTTTCTCTGCTTTGCCTTTTTTCTTGCTCTCCTCCTTGTCCTGGTACATGCCCAGCTGCTCCACCTCATCACATTTCATTCATCACTTCATCAATTTCAGGTTTAGCACTCAAAACCACAGGTTTTATTTCAGAAATCTCAAGAGATGGGGCAAAGCCACGTCAATTAACTTTTTAAGCCATGTTAGTATAAGAGAATAAAACAATTCTTTTTCTCCATTTCATTTCTCTTGATCTGTCTCCTCACTGGCACCCAGGCTCCACAAGGATGCTCCATGCCACCTCCCAGTTCCTGCACTCCCCCTCTCTAAGTTTGATGGCTGTGGTGCAGGTGACTGTGAGGCTGTAGCTCAGCACACTTGAGATTCCCACCCTAAAAGTGCTTTTCCTGCAAACATCACAGGCATCTCTGCAATACAAGAAATTTGCTGTTTGAGAGATGACAGCGATGGCTAAAGGGTAAACAAAAGGGAATTTGTGTCCTTTTCATATCTGGCTGAATCCATCTTCTCTGTGTCTTTAGAACTCTGGTGCAGTCCATGATGGGTATCCTATTACCTCCAAGGCTTAAAGTCCCTGACTTCCCACTTGGCACCAACTGACTGATGCCTCTGATAGCCCATGGACCCCCTCATTTAAGGGGATCTGTTCCTTCCAATTCCACGTCAAAGGGACCAAAATAATTTGGCACAAGGCAGAATCAGAGGCTGCTTGGCCTTGCTTGTTCCCCAGCAAAACTGCCAGGCTTCTATTATTGCTAGAGGAACAAGAGGGACTCAGGGCTGGGTGACAGCCCAGTGGTACTGCAGGGCTGGGGACAGACTTCACTGGCCGTTGGGTCACTCCCTAGAGCAAAGCCTCCTTCTCTCATCTGAGTGTCATGGTCACCAACACCTTCCTGAGGTGTTTTGAAGAGGAATACACAGCTGTACCTTGGAGCATCTGTGCCCACACACATCTTTGGCTTGTCTTTTGTTCTTCTTGCTCTTGCAGTTAGAAGGCCCTGTGCAGTGGGGTTTTGCTTTGCCCCAGGCTGCTGTACACTGTGACTTCTATGACTATTAATAGAAGTCTAAGGAAGTAAGAAAAGTTAACTTCTCTTTCTCCTTCAAGCAGGGAAGCTGGAAGATCCCTGAAATCTTTCCTGAGATGTCTCAGATCAGGGACTGTGCCAGCACAGAGGCCCTCAGAGCCATATGTCACCAGCACAGTTTAGGACTAGAGCATCCCCCACCTGCCATGTTCAAATATTCGATACAGTGGAGCAGGTAGGCAGCTCAGAATGAAACCTTGCTTGGTTTACCCTGTTTGTTGGGCAAGACAGGCTGGATACCCTGGGCACTGGCAATGTTAAGCCAACACCACCTCTCAATGCTCTGCTGTGATAAGAAACCAGCCAAATGCACAACTGTTATGAACCAGGGCTGCTAGTTCAGCACTCTGATGATCAGAGTGAGGACAGCACAGACACAGGGAACTCCAGCCAGAACAGGCTTTCACTGCTCCCAGTATAGTGCTGAGCAGTATTTCCACTCATATGACAAATTTATGAACAAGCAACAAGGAGCCTTTGGCAGAAAGCATCCCTGTTGTCAAAACCCCCTTCCAGGTGAAAATGAAAACCAGTTCCAGGTGAACGTCCAGGTATTCCAGACCAGGGAGGTACTGGAAGTAAATCACAGCAATCCAACCAACCACCTATCCCTTTACTTATCACCTAAGATTTGGGGATTTTATACTTTTGAACTGCTTACACTGAGATAAAGAACCTCAGATGGAAAATTTGATGGAGGTATTGGGTTTTACTTCCTTTTTCCACTTGATAGACACAATGAACACACATAATGTGACTGCACTTTGATAAATACAGCAGCAATTTTACAAAGTTGGCTCTTTTAGAACAGTTGATGACATGAGCTAAAATGACTAGGAATTACCATGCAGAAGTGGATGTAAAATTATCAGACTTCAAGTAACTCAGGAGATACCCTGTCCTATAAAACAGTGGTGCTTTTTTCAAAAAAATGCATCCTTCTTCTCACTGCCCTTTATTCTTCACCCCACCCCCTTTCTCTCATTTAAAACACAAATTTTCATCTGTTCAGTTCCTGCTGTTCCTGCTATGTTGCCCACAGCATCTTTTATTTTCACAGCAGCTTGGAAATGCAGATTTTGTGACTGAGACAGAGGGACTCACCCTGTTACAGCAATGTCTCTGGGCTGTGGCTGCAGAGCAGCCTCCCTCCTCTCACCTACTCTGAGGCTCACTGGATGCTGCTCTGAGCCTGTTCAAGATGCTGAGTGACAAAATGAAAGCAATTTTTGGTTTCATTAGGTTTTATGGCCAGCTCAGTGTATTGAGACATTTCTTTACAGGGTCAAGTGAAAAACAGGGGAAAAGAGGGAGACCGAGAAGGAGAATATGCTCAGCAGAGAGAATGGGATGCTGCAGAGCTGCTGCCTCCAACCCTGTTTCTTTAATGCTGGTATATTATATATCTTGTATGGATGCTTGTTCTGGTTCTTGCTCAAAGCATTGACCAGAACATGCAGTTCTTCCCTTAGTCCCATCTCAGTGAAGACCTATGTGGTATCTGTATTTAAAGCCCATTTAATTTCAGTCTTCTGTAAGCAGGACTATTTTGATAGAGCTGGGGAAGTAATGAGACAAATAGTTGATAGCACAAATAGTTGTGCTGGCAGATCAGAAGAGGTGGCAACCTCTGGATGACAGCCATGAAAAGCAGCTGTGGACAGACACCCTGCACAGAGTTTGGCTGCAGCTGGAGCAGGATGCACAGCCTAGAGCTTCAATCACCATTCTATCAGGTCAAAGGAAGGGGAAGGGTGAATCAGTCCAGAACAAATGAAAACTATTCTGAATGCTGGCTCATAAAATGAAAGGCAACTTTTAAAATCTCAGCAAAACAAAAGATTTGGCTACTCTTCCACCACTCACTTATTTCTGTTGTCAATCTAGCACCTGGTTTAATTCTCATCCCAGACAAAAGTAGAAATACCAGGATCCCACAAGTAATTGTTGTTGCTGTAGCTCTTCCGGTCAGGAAGAAGCAGAAGTAGTGGGGATTTCTCATGAATTATCCTACCAGTTTATAAAAGTGTATCTGTAGAGTCTTGAGTGTCTCAGCCTCTTCTAAAGCAGACACTGTAAGGCACCAGCAATAGCACCATTTCTGATTGTGACTCAGTCCAGTTTGGCTGCAACATCTCAGATGCCTCATCCCATGATCTCTGGAGCTCTCCACACATTGCTTCATGTCCAAGAGAGCATTTACTGGAAAGAGTAAGGTGAAGGGGTAGCACCCTCTGTGACACAGAGCAAGAAACGAAGGCAGGACTGAGACTAGAAATGCTGTGTGGTGGCGATTCTCAACCATTGTGACAGCCCTCAGGAGAGCTGCTACAAACCAGAATAGCTTGTAACAGCCCTATGGGACCAGAGCCAGAGCAAGGAGGGTATCAGCTCTGTCCCCCTCATAGAACTGAAGCTCAGCACGACTTGGAAAGCAGAGGATCTGTTTTGTCTCTCTTGGAAGTGGGGATCTATGGATGCCAGATGATTAGGGCTCTTTTAACAGAAAATGCAAAATAGAAGTATCACATAACCCTGCAATCTGCTCACCTTTCATCCAGTGATTACTTTCTCTTTTAGGTCCTTCTTCTGTCCCTCCTAGAGGGAGCATTAACTTTTGCAGAGCATTGGCAATGTGGTGCCATGCTCATGCAGGCCTGGAGGAACCTTGCTTTTCCCAGGACCACCATCAGGACAAAAACGTGACCTTTTGCTGCAACCAGACCTGCCCTTAATCCTCAGGTTACTGGTGACAGCATGCCCAACATCCACGTATGCCTACAAACATTCCGGGAGATCTCTCTGATGCAAAGCCCCTTTGGCCATGTGCTGCTATGTGAGGCAGCCTCCATCTCTTTGCATTTCAATCACATTCATCTACAGCCAATCATGGGGGAATCTTGTAGCTTGCATGAAATCTCCTCTGCTCCATAATTACAAGGGACAAACTAAGGTCCTTAAATGGTTTGTGAGTGATGCAGGTGATGAGGATGTGACCTAAGGTATGAAAACTTCCAGCAATAAAGGGGGCATCATTGTTGGCTAACCCCCTTCAGGGGCTGGTATGTGGCAAGCACTGGAATGCACCACTTTTCTTCCTCTGGCTTGATATAATTACTTTCAGTGTTATTTAAAGCTCTGACTAATCACAGGCAATGGCCAGGTTTATAATGCAACAGTGTGTAGCCTGGAGCAAATTCTGACATAATTACACTGTATAAATTCCCCCATTAGAAATGACACTGCATTGGCATTTTGTATGAAGCAGCAGTGGTCCAGTCAACTGGCTCTGTGAAAATCTGTCTGATGATTGTTTACCCTGTTGATATCTTATTGACACTTCTTACAATGATGAGACTGTTACATGACAGCAAATGGAAGCCAAAGGCTGAAGAGTCTCTCCTTTCCTCTTAATGGCTTCAACTGTGGTCGTTTTTTTGCCTGGTTTTCTCTGAGTGAGGCCTTGCTCAGTTCTGATCAGTCTGAAGCAGAAAAAGAAGCGTGTGGTTATGGTACAAATAACAAAAGCCCATAGAAACCCTGACTGGGGTTTCATCATCTGCTTCAAGGAGCAATTACTCCCCTAGGTCCTATCCTTTCACTGCAGTGAGATTATGGGCCATATTAGGATTTGTTCCGACCTGGCATTGCCTTGCTCCATGGCAGGGTAGTGAGAGCCAAGCTGCTCTCCTGCTGGTTTTAGCTCATGCCAATGAAGCAGCAGGGTGTTGTGATGGGCTAATTTGTCAGATCCTGGTATGTTACTCTGCAAAATGATTGCATGATGTATTTGTTTCCCACTGCAATGTCAGGCCTGTGGCACATTTGGACGGCCTGGAAAGAGAGAGACTGCACCCTTGGTTGGGAGGGTGATGATAGAACCCTCAGGGCTGTGGCCAGTGCCATTTGGGCAAAAAAACCCAAACACATTTCCAGTTTTGGAGCACTGATTCAATGTAGGTTAAGGAAGGATTTTGATCTTTTCGGCCATTATCTTACATCAGGATCAGAAAAGAAAAAATAATAATCCGAATAAATTCAATGAATATTGGTTATAAAAACAAAAGCTTGTGGAGAACTTCAAAGACGTTTTATCACCTCCCTGAGGAAGGTTCAGGAGGAACCCACTGAAAACTTATCTTAAACAACAGGCTTTCTAGCAGCAGAATAGCAACAAATGGTGATATGGTTCAGAGGTTGGGATAGGGCAGTATGATTCCAGCCTCCCTCTAACCTGGGAGACCTGAGCTAATTTCAAGCATGGGGAATGGGATCTGGAGCCTTTTTAGATCTTCAGTTTCGAGCTGCCTCAGGAGACCAGGAGGCCTCCAACACTGGCAAACTTAAGAGAAAAATTGAGGGGTTTCTTTTAGTTTTTGCTGAAAAAAAAAATCCTACCTGTAGGGGAGGATTCTTGTGTTGTCTATACCAGTTTATTTACAAAATCCTGACAACTGAGTTTTGTTATGAAGAAAGTGAGAAAGGCTGTTCTTTGAGGGAGGTATTGGCACAACTATTTGGGAATCTTTTGGGCTTCAAGCAATACAAGTAACATTGGTGGCATTTGTACATTTTCACCAGCTAGGAGATTAACTCATTAACTCCCACCCCAAAATCTGAGGCAATAATGCCTGTCTTTTGTTTGTTTGTTTTCAGCATCATCAGGAAAGCTGTGATCTGGATGCACCACACAGTCTCCTTCTTAAGCAGTAAGTAATGCCTCCAAGAGATTCTTCCTAATGGTATTCAGAGGCTGGAGCAAAGTACTGAGATGCTGTTGCATGTGTGGAGACAGTGGGGTGGTCCCCTGCTGCTGTTTCCAAATCCCAGTGTCCCCACACTGAGCTGAGTCCCTGTGGGAATAAAGTGTTTTCCGCAGTCCCTGCCTCTCTGGCGTGCATGCCCTTGCCTGGGTCAGCAGCAGCATGGAAGAAGTTAGCACCGCTGTTCCCTATGGCAAACCAAGCTGTGGCTAAAGGAGTATTTGAATACCCTGGGCTGCCAATTCAGAACTTTCCTAAAACCAGCAGTAAAATTTGCCTTCGATTCCTTTTTAGGAAAAGAAGGCTGTAATATAAAGTCCCATTTTCTAGGCATTAAAAGTTTACAACCCACACCATTAAAAGCAGCATTCTGTGTCTAACTTAAGGTTTGGTCTTCAGAAACAGCTAGGAGGAAAAGAGAAGGTTCCCTGTTTGTTCTACAAAATAGGAAAGTTGTTGCTTTCTACACTGTAAATATGCATTAGAAAGCTCTTATAGGCTTGTGCTGGGGATTTGATGTTTTTAACTGACTACATTCCTTACATTTTTGTATAACTGCCAAGAAAGCTAAATAAAATGGCTTTTTTTAGTGTTTTCTCTAAGAATAGCCCCGCTTCTTTGTAAATATAGCAAAGGAATTGTTGATAATAATTCTTTGGGAGAATAACTGGTATTATTGATCTTAAAAGTAGAAAGATTGCTGTTTCTCTGTCTCAGAAACAGAGCTAACCAAGCAGGCTGGGACTTCTGAAAGCCTGAGCATTCCTTGGCCAGTTACTGAAATTAGACTGGTTTCATTCCTGTGCCAGAAGGTGTAGAATCAGAGAAGACCGGCATTGGAACTCAAGTAGAAACAAAAACCCAAACCCTAAGATTTGCATTTCCTTTCAGGATGCAAAATTGAACTTTTTTCCTCCTTGTTTGCATTTCTCCATTTGCAGGTGGTTCTGCTGTCTGCCAACTTACCCTGAAAAACTGGGGTTAATTTACTCAGTCTGGTTCAAATGTGCACAATTAACACTTGGGTACTCTTAAACCTTTGCGGTGTTAGGAGAAGTCCCACCCTCCTTAGATACCAGAAGCAAAGTTCATTCTCAAATTGAGCCAAAGTTTAGACTACAGAACCCTGGCTATTACTTGTTTGACACCCATCATACATACGCCAAGACCTTAGATGTGTTTTGTAATGCCATGCAATAAACTGGTGGTAAAACCAGGATTGCAGCATGAGAATTTGAACCAGCCTGTGCAATGCTTTGACTGCTAAACATTCCTGCCATCCAGGATTAGAAAAGGTGGAGGGCTCTTAATCCACTTGTATGTCACTTCCAGGGGAAAAAAAAGGTACAATTATTTTTCTAGGGTTGACTGAAAGCATCTGTCTTCCCTGCAGTTGAGACAACCCCTCACAAAGGCACCCTGTCATTAACCAGACCTGCCCTTCAGTTGAGCATGCAGAGATTTGGTGCTTGTTCAGCCTGGCTTCGTCAGGGCTGCTGGCCCTTGTCAGGATTATTTTTCAAAACAGAGACTCGGTGGGGCCAGGCTATAGCATACACTGCCCAGACACTGCCTTCTGTTTGTTCTGAGTCTGCCTCCTCCCACCTTCCCCAGTTGCTCCTTACCTTTGCCATAAAAGCTGCTCAACGGTTATTCCTGATTCTCCTTTGCCAGTTCCACACAGCATTTTATAGCCCTGTATGGTCGTTTACTCTCTCATTTACTTCCCAGACTGAAATGCCCCAGTCTCTTTATTATTCCGCATAGAGGTATAGCAGGTTAAAATAGGGCAATTTTAGGAAAAGCAGTAAGCAGTCAGTGCTGTCATGACTGGGTTTTTTTCCTCTATTGTTGGTTTGGTTGCTTGCTCTGTCAGTGAGATTTCCACTGTGCCAGATGGCATTTGAGGGCAAACATCCTCGCATCTTTTGAGCCAGAGAAAGGTTCTATGTTTCACCTTCAAGCCTGTGCTTGTGCCACAGCTTTGATGATATCCAAAGCTACAATATCTCAAATGACAACAAAATTCATGCAATCTGTAAGGGAAAGGTTTCTCATCATCTCTACAAGTGACTTGTGAATGTGAGGTGCTGAAGGATGGAAGGCAGACTTCCCACCCCATAAGGACTTTCAAGATTAAAAAATTAAAACAGTTCCTAGTCCAATTAAAGCAAGTAAAAACCCAATCAACCAAAAACCAACACCACCAAAACCCACTTTGTTTTTATCAAGATTGAGAGATGACACACAGGCTGACTACGGCATTAATGAGCTTGTTTGTGGTTTAGGAAGATTCAGATCCTACTACTGTTGTTTCCATTGTGCATCTGGGCTGGTAGCTTATCTGCTTGTGTTCTTAGATTTCATGTTACCACTTCTAGTTCCAAATTTGGGTGGATTTTAACAGGTAGGACTTTGTTTGGGTCTAAATAGCAGCTAATTTAGCAGGCTCACAGAACTTCAATCCCAAATGAGGACAGAATTATGAAAATTTATTGTCCTATGAAATTTCTGCCATTCAAAGTCAAATTCACATGCTAAACTTGATTTGTCTATTCCTTTTACTACTCTTTGTAAAAGTCTGAGCACTGTGATAAGGACTGTGTGGAGTAGAATGAGAGCACAATAGGTGAAACTTTGCAGATGTGCTCAATTTGGGGTTAAGGAGAGACCCCAACCTGGGATCCAAACCACTTTATGACTTCTGCATAACTGGATAATTGAGCTGTAATGGGATGCAGAGTGTTTGCATGTTTGTCTGCCCATGAGACGAACAGCTTCTTTTAAGTTGCCTGGACTACAGGCCCCAAAAGATCTTGTACTAACTATAGGACAAAATATCTGTTGCCTCCCTGAATCCCTCCATGTGCCTGAGTAAGAGGGATGTGAGTGAGGGCTGAGTTCCCAGAGTGGGTGCAGGGAGCACAGTGTGAGAGCGTGCAGTGCTGTTCAGAAACATGGCTTAAGGTCAGACTCCAGTCTAAAGCTTCCCCAGAATCCCAAATCCTCTTTTTATATGAGTTTCACTCAAACACAAACAATTAAAGAATTTCATCTTCTCCTACTACGGTGGGAAAGCTTGGATGCTTCTCTGGTCTCTTAACTTTATTAAACAGCCCCAGAATGTTCCCTAGATGAGGGTCCTGCTTAGCTTCAGAAAACCCAAATCTTTGTGTTTGATGTGGATAAGTTGGCCGCTGATGCCAACTGGCAGTAGGGAAGAGAAATAACACAGCTTGTTGAAAATAAGAAAAAAATAAAGGGCAGCTACAAGCCTCATGTCTGCTCATATGATTGGAATAATTTGACAAGGACTCCCATCAATGGCAGCATTTCAGAGACCTCGGCATGGGCCATTGCACATCTCCACTATCTGTGCCCTTTTATGTTTCTCCTCCTAAAGACAGCACCAGCCAGCTTTGGAGCTTAAGCACCATACGTTCTGACCCCTGCCTGGAGCACAGAGAGGTGCTTTTTGTAGTTTTCATTTTGGAATTTGCCCCATTAATAGGCACAGTCTGGTGGAATGGGGAGAAACATTCCTCCTGGTCCTGATTGCTCTGGTCTCCAGCAGCTCTCTCATCACCAGAGGTTTGTCAAAGCGTGCAGTATGCTAACATCCTGCTAGCTCACCTTTCGCAAGCTCACTCAAAGGCATTAGTCCCACCAGTGCAAATAAGGTGTCTGCCACATGTCTGCTGGTTTCTTCCTGGTGCACTGAGGCAAAGCAGCCTTTCCTTGTCAGTCATTGACCAAAACTCTTGCTTCTGGAACAACTGACTGTGCTGGTTGCAGACGATGCCAAAATCTCTTGAAAGCTGGGAGGCAAAGGTGTTTTCTTTTTAAATGAATTAAGCTCTAGAAGGAATTTTCCTGAGAGCTTTTTTGATATCTGGAATAGAAATGGCTTTCCTTCTCCAACTCCACCTACTCAGCACTCCGAGTCACATCCAGAGAGCCTTTAGACACATTTCTCCTCTCCTCTCCAGACTACCAGGATTGGAGTTCCACTGCATTTATTTCTAGACAACTGAAGGTGGGTCCAACTTCAATTTGCTTGCTGAGTTAGTGTAGTGAACTTAGTTCAGTCTAGGGAGAATGTAGCAGTTGGAGGGCATTTTCTGGTCTGTCAGACACTTCTATCAGGGCTGAGGTGGAGGAAGATTGATCCAGTTTGGTTAAACTGTTAAAATTGCAGCCAGTTCCTGAACTGCTTGTTAAAGCTCAGGTCTGGTACATCCCACTTGGTGTAGGTGTTTTCTACCCCTGCTCTGTTTAGCAGACAGTTTCCCCCTTCCACTCCCCAAGAGTAGGCTGAGAGGGATTTCTGGGTAGCTCCAGGCCCTGGATCACCCAGACACCTCATGACCACCTTGCCTCTCAAGAGAAACACAGCTGTGCCAAAGGAAAGCACATCCCAACATCTGCATATGCCCAAAGCAGCATGGACCTGTCCTTGCTAAATGCTGTCACAGGTTCTGTGGCTGAAGAAGGACCTTGCATTGTAAAATGTGCTTTGCACACATAGACAACAACCCCATGATAAGAGAGGCTTTTAAAAAACAAATCTTATTGAGAGGAGTGGTAAGCCCAGCTCTACCTGTATCTAAAGACACAGATCCTGGTGGCACTAATAAGCTGCTGGAGTGAGAGCCTAATGCCCCTTGGCTCCTGTAGGAAATAGGACCTTTACTAACATCTGTAAATAAATATCCCCCTGTGTCTTTACACACTTAAATACCTTTGCAAACCTGGCTCCTTGACTGTTTCCCATACTTGGCTACTGCTTCTTAATGTTTGCAGGGTAGCAGGAGCAAGAGCTCAGCTATAATTTGGGGTTGTATTGTGCAAAGTGCTGTACAGACACAGAACAAAAGACCTCTGACCACTTCCCAGCATCCAGGTCTTGTTGTTCTAAAAACAACCTCCCCTGTTTTGTTTGTTATTTTATCTTTTATTCATTGTTTTTTGTTTCCTTTATATTTCGGATGCCTCCAAGCTAGAATACCTTTGCTGAGGTTCTGACTGAGCCAGGCCAAGCCTGCCACATGGAAAGGACTTTTTACCTGTGTCCTGCTTATCTGCAAGTGGTGAGTGTGGCTGAAGTGAAGCTGCAAGGGTTGAAGTGGAGGGCATTAGGGGTAATACTGCACAACAAACTTTGTGCTTCAAGATTCCCACTGGTATTAGGGAACATGAGCACTGCTGGAATAAAAAGCAAAAGTTTAGACCACAGAGAACTGAGCAGATGCAAACATGTGACACAAAACTGAAAAACTGTGCTCCAAGAGAGGCAAATGCACTGCAGCTGTGCCTGGAGTGGGTGGGTCATGCTTTTCCTGTGCCCAGGCTGTTTATTTGACAGTAACTACCAGGATGGGATTTCCTCCAGGTTTACATCACGGAGACATGCCATGTCTCTTGACCCTTAAATAGGTAAAAGTTATTGTATTAATAATAACCGACCTGGGGTTCCAGACTGAGTGACAATTTGCATCCATACCCAACTAACATAAACCTAAACCACTATAATTTAAAGAAAAACTTCTTGAGCTGGTGTTTCTTGTGAAATCTCAATAGAAGAAATGTGTCTTCTGGGTGCTTTGATGCATTTTACCTTCATTTTGGGGCTCTGTAATTCATGGCAGCTGGTTCTCTGATTATTTTATATTAAGGACCAGCTTCCAGTAACATCAGTGGGAGCAGGATTTCAGCTCTAAAGCTATTATTAACTAATGCAGCACAACAATGCCTGGCTTTCTTTCTGTTTTGTTTTCTCCCAGGGTCGGGAACGTGTGTGTATCCCATTAACTCTGTCCTTGCTGCTCTCAAGATGTTCCGTACAAATGATTTTATTTTTTTTTTTGTAAGAAAATATATTTTACTAGGCAGTTTTATGAGAGCTGACAAAATGCCTCGTAAATAACCCAGCAGGAAATATGGGGTAAATAAAATTTTTACAACTTTATAATAAACCTGAGAAGTCTTTGGTTCCTTTTCGAATGGAATGAGCAAGGTATTTCATTAAAGGAAAAGACATGCTCTTTAAAGCCCAACAATTATAGACACAATGCCTTTTTAACCTGCAATTCAGTCGAACAGGTTTGGTGGCAGCGGAAAATGTTAAAGGCCCTGTTTTGACACTTTGGGTCATGCTCCCCACAGATCAATATGTGCTGTAGGTTCCCTACACAACAGAGCTGGAGAACTGGTGTGTGCCTGACCTGTCCCCCAAGTATCCAGGACCTCTAAGGAAACAAGTATCTGGAAGAACCTGCTCAGGACAGGCTGAGGCTTTCTGCTGCTTTTGTACATCTCTGCGTATGGGGCTGTGCCTGGGCCCCTAAGTGCAAGGGGAATACAAACAAATATGGTCCTCAGGTCTTCAGCACAAGCCTGAAATGCAATGATTTGGTCAAAGACCAAGAGTCTGAAATAGAAATGCTTGGAACAAGCCTCAATCCCTGAACTTTGTGTGAAGGGGGAATTCAGCCCTCAGCAGGAGGATCTTTGACGTGTGATATTTTGGTACTGTGGGAAGACAAGGAGGGGGGTGTCACTTTTAAGTTCTTCTCACTTGTAAAAACTCATATTGACATCCATGACTGTTTTCTATTTACAGTGAAACAAATTGGGCAAAATACAACCTGTTCCTGGGTGCATAAAAGGCAGAGAAAGTATCTCCCTAAAGAAGTGATAAGGTGCCATTGTAGGCCTGCATGGTCTGATGAAATATTAGATGAGGCGATCTGTAGTGAAGGCCTTTGCCATTTCTCATGCCTCTTGTTCTCCAATTCCCACCCTATTTGTGCCTCCAGCCTGGCTGGAGAGAGGGCAATCCTGCAAAGGTTGGATTTCACAGAAGCATTGGAGATGTTCAGATACCCTTGTTATCTTCCCTGCATTGAGAGCAGACCAGAGAGGACACCACCACCCGGGCCCCACCTTGCTGGCACCACAGGCTGTACTCCACAGCCATGGCTCCCACCTCTCCTCTGGGGCATTCTTGCATAAAGCCCACCACCCAGGGTGATATGGGCCTCACCTTCCCTTGGAGGCACTGCTGCATTCCCTGCCTTCCTTCCCAGTTCCCTCCCTGCTAGATAGCCCTACCCCACCTACCCACCAGATTGCCTGGGTCCTCAGGACATCTACAGCAACTTCCTACAGGAATGTCATGTGAGGAAAGCATCTAAAGCTTTTGCAGCTAAAATGCCATGTAAACAAAGAGGTAAGTTCACCCCACCCCACACTCCAAACCTCTTGTGATGTTGATTTTTTTAATGGCTCCCAGCCACACTTAGGGAACAGGACACCTACAGGAGAGCTGGTCGCTGCACCAGTAGGTTTGCAGGCCTTCAGCCTGATCCTCCATGATGCTGAGCACTCAGAGCCCCAGCTGGCTTCCAGGCCAAGTCAGGGTGTCCCTGGGAGGTTTGCCTGTATATGGGCTCCAGTGTCTGGCATGTTGTCTGGAAAGCACTGTGTAGAGAGACAATTACCACAGCCCTTTCCCTAAAGGAAATTCCTTCTTGGCACTAAACAGCGCGGTGGTATGGCAGAGCACAGCCCTGGAAGCAGGCTGGGCTTCCTGCGGGGTTCTGCCCTCCCCCGGCAGTGGCTGACAGCATGTCAAGGGAAATTGGCTTTTCGGTGGGACACACTGCTTTAGTGAGAGCCCATATGTTCCTGAGTTATCTGTTCTGAATTCCCCTTATTATCCCAGTGCCTCTGTCACCACCCCCCTGCTTCTACCCTCTCCTCAGGCCCCCGCTGTGATGCAGAGGTTAAATAAAATATCATTTCCTTCTAATTTAGCCTTTGTCTTTGGCAATCAAAATGCCCTTCAGGCCCCTGTGGATTCAACCTTCCAGGTCAGGGTAGGACATGGGAAACCCCTTTCCAGGCATTTCACTGTACATAATGTGGCTGATTCATGAGATCATTCAAAGCACTGCCTTCCGCTGTGGCTGCTGCTTTTGGTGCTTGGGCTCTGCCTCCTTTTCCCTCCCCACACCACCACCTCTCCTGGCCAGATTTTGCAAACCATCTCCGGGCAAACTGGGAGCCACAGGAGGAGAAGAAAAATAAGAGCAGGTTAGATCTACTGCAGCAAAGTCTCTGTGCAGGGGAGAAAAAAGTTGTGTGAGTCCAGAGAGCAAGAGAACTCTGTCCCTGCTCTAGGAGGGGCTGAGCCAGGGAAGCAGCAATACTTTGCAATTCTGCCACTCCTGTTTGAGCTCTTGAGTGCCAGAGTGGACAGAAGAAGTGGGAGAACTCATGTTGTGATACTGCTGGGCAAAGATAGCAAGAGATGGGGGAACATAGGCAAATCTGCCTCCAGAAGCATCACCTGTGTGTTGTTAGGTGCAATACAAAGCAGCTGCATATATTTTAATTTTTTATAAAATCCAGTATCCTGTTCAGCATCTTGCTGGAGACTCCCTCCAACATAACACCTGACAGAGATAATGCTGGTAAAAGAACCGATGGTGTAAAGGGAAGACCGATAAAGGACGATATATAATTTATAAGGGAGTGTTGTTATTTTAACCTCTCCTTCCTTGTTCAGTTTTACATATTTGAGTTGAAAGTGCAAAGGCAGCAGGGAGATAGGGAGTGTTAACTTCACTCTGTAACAGGTAGCATAGGTAAAAAAGGGGGAAGGCTTGCTTGTTTTTGTCACTTTTGCGGTCTCCAAGGTTAAGTAGGACGAGTATGGAAGGAAGACTGTAGTGCTGGCATCCCACACATTTTTCTGGCTGTTTGTCCATTTCTGACATGGTTGAGTGCGCAAATATGCTGGGGAACCACAGATATGATTGTCATGTGTCCTAGGACTTGGCCCCAGGTATCTCCTTGCTGTCTGCTCTCGGCAGGAGATGCAGTAGGGGTGCAGGAAAAGGCAAGGACTGAGTAAAGGACAAGGTAGGGGTTGTTTGTGTGCATCCATGGTTATCCATGGATTAAGAACCCTGTATCATTGGTGGATGGAGCTGTAGGGAATTAGATCACAGGTTCCTTTCAGAAATAGAATCTATCTATCTGTCTATCTATCTATCTATCTATCTATCTATCTATCTATCTATCCATGCATCCATCCATCCATCTTAAAGCAGCAGCCTCTTAAATATCTACTTAAAACATTTCAAAAAGCCAAGCTGGCAAGACATGAAAATCAGAGGGAGACAGCAGGGTGGGGAAAGCCCCTGAGAGCTGGGAATAGAGGACAAATGGTCCCCAACCCTGCAATGGTCCCAGCCCCCATTCTCACCCTGCTAACATCCCTCCCTTTGGTAAACAGAGACAGGCAGATTTGCACCTTGTCTCCTCAGACAAAGAAGTTGGCCCTTTGTTTCACTGTGTGACTCCCTGGCAGATGGAAGGTGCCTAAGGGGTCTTGTTCAAGGAACTGCGCCAGTATGCAAAATGCCCACAGGCAGACAGGAGAAGGGTGGGTTTCCTCCTGTGAAGGAACTGGGTGAAACAGTTTTTGTCTCCTGATGGTTCTGTTTTGACTTTGAGAAGACGTAAGTAGTCTGTAGTTTTACTAACTGTGCCTTTTGTTTTAATAGGAACTCAGGGAAACCTGCACTTGGAACCAAACTTTAGTTCTGAAGAGGGAGAAAGCCAAAATCCTGATGTCAGAAGCGTGTGCATATTTCAAATATTTCAAATTCTTTCGCAGAATTTCTTAGGAGGTGAGAATCTGACCCATAAATCAGTGCGATGCAAGCTTTGCAAAGTCCTAATATTTGCCAATCCTTGTTTCCAACCCCAGGGGATTTACTGTTTTTATTGTTGCTTTCATTGGAAGTAAGAGAGGCAAACAGAGGAAATAGCCAAGCCAAGGAACAAGAATTGATGAGAAGCCCGTAGTTAGCTGGTCAGTTCATCTATCACTCAATGATGTGTTTCACCAGGTCTTCTCACAAGGCCATTGCACCACATGTGTGGCCTAAGTTGGATGTATGTTCTTTCTCCAGCCTCCTACAAATCCAAAAGCCAGACTGAGGCAATTACATCTCTGAAAACACATTGATTTCTTGTAGGAAGTGTCAGGCATGGGGAGATTCCATTTCCATACCCAGCTCTGCTGTGATGGCAGCTCAGATCTGCCGCTGTGGATGGGCAGTCTCTGGGTTGAAACCAGTCACCATCAATGGACCTGTTGTGCTGGTTTGGAGGTCTCAGACTGGCTGGTAACAGGAAGATGCCCACAGTGCTGTTAGCATGATATGTCCCCTTGTTTCACTATTTTCCTCCCCTACTCTGACCTATTATTAACAGACCCACCTTCTATGTAGTGTTTCTGTTTCCCCTGATATATTTGTAAAAGGCCTCTTATTCTCCTTAATCCCTTTGGCTATAATTAACTCATTCTGCATTTTTGCTGCCCTTATCTTTTCCCTGCAAGCCTTAACTGACTGAATATTCTTGTTTGGTTGCCTCCCTGTTTTCCATTTTTACTAAAGGTTTTATTTTTAATCCTCAGATCTCTGAGCAGGCTTATTTCTTGCATTTTTCTTCTTTATTTACTCTTCCTTTCCTCTCCCACCTTGCTGTGTGTGTAAGGACCCCACCTACCTTACACACATCTCAGGATGTGTAGATCTCAGGACTGACTCACATGGCACATTACTTGTTCCATTTCTTAATTCACTTCAACTCATTCGCCTTTTTCCTTTGGCACTATACAACCTTATTTTTTGCAATGCTGGATTTGCCCTTCCTTCTTGGGAGATTCCTACATTCTCAGACAGCTCCTTTCTTTCACCCAATACCTTTTGTTCTACAGAAAACATGCAAAGTAAAAATTATTTCTTTTTCTGAAAATATTATTTATGCAGGGTTTATTTTTGACCCAGAAAACCGGAAGGGCTGAATGTGGACTCAGAGCTCTCCACCACTGTGTGGCTGTGGATCAGGGTGGTTAAAGCCCACAAGGGATGGTGCAGACCTGTTCACCATTGCCATGCTGAGGCAGCCTGTCCTGCCTGCTATTTTAGGGTGCAGAAGGAGGAGGCTTGGGCAACGCTCTCATTCCTCAGTCCACTGCTACCACCTCTCTCAGGAGCAAGCACAGTGAGAGGATGATTTCAACAAAGAGTTACAAACAGAAGTGCAATCTCCAGACGTGATTTTCCTCTTCCTCCCAAGGACAGCTGAAGGAGAGGCCACCAGGCCATGCAGGTACACTGTGTAATGAATGCAGTGAGTGGGGATGGGTATGAACAGCCCATTCTTTTGTTCCTTTTATTATGGAAACAGAGGCTAAAGCAGATGCCTTTGGTAGAGAGGGCTGGCTGCCCGATTCACTCCACTCCATGCTCAGCCCTGGGTGAAGGCAGCAGCAGCTGCCCATGGCCATGCCCACAGCCAGTCTTGCTGGCCTTGGTCCCTTTCACCACTCTTAAAAAAGCCCATGGCCACTTTTTTGCCCTTTACTTTCCACCAGTTTCAGGCTTTGCTGCTCTAGCACTGCAGTTCAGCAGGGTAGAGTGGGGGAGGTAAGGAGGAAGAAGTTTGGGGGTGTTGTTTTACAGAAAAAAGAGAAAAGTGAAAAGGCAGTCCTCCAAGGCCTGGGCATGTTGGTGGTTTTGCCACTTCCGTTGCCTGATCCACCTTTTCAGACACGCATGAGGAAACTTCTGAGAATAGCTCTGAGCCGGCCCCGAGCGCTCCAGCATCCCCGAGCACAGGCAAGGGGACAAGAGGTGCCCGGCACATCAGGAAAGGGAACAACGAGGCCAGGCCGCTCCCAAACACACACTCACGCATGCACACCTACCAGCCTCCTTCCACAAAAGAGGCTTCTTTCATTTCCTGCAAGAGGAGGAGGCAAGAGAGAGGGAACTTGAAGGCTGCAAATTCCTCAGCCACATATCTCGCCTCCCTCTCCTTTCCTATGCTGCCCGCCAGCTCCACGTTCAGGAGCTGCAGCTAATGCTTCCCATACAAATAGGCAAGGCTGAACAACTGTGCTTTTAAACCTTGCAAGACATTCTGTTGCTTTGGGGGTTGTTTTCTTATCACAGCATTTGTGTGCTTTGCCTGTCAGAGCCGCCTCAAGGCTGTTCTAACTCCAAAGGGCCAAGTTGCTGGGTAGCTGGTTTGGAGCACAGTCATGCCTTGTGCTGTGGTTTAAGCATTTTTTCCACCTGAGCTGCCCCCTTCTTGCCCCCAGCCAGCCCCAGGAAGCTTGTCTTCATGCATATTGACCATTACCCTGCTGGAGCAAGGCTTTTCCAAACCTTCAGCACTATACCTGCCATTTCAAAGGGATATTGCTGTCAAGCACCCAGTTTGTCACAAAACTGTGAGCTGGAGACACTAAAGCAGCAGGTGGTACCCAGGTGTGTTAGGCTAATCCTCAGCTTTTCTAAGGCAGGGTTACTTTGCCTCATGAGTAACTAGGACAAGCACAAGAGAGGCAGACGGTGTTTCTGTTTCAGTTATTTAGTGTTTGCAGGCTTTCCCTTATTTTTTACCAGATAGGCTGTATTGCTTCTCTTGTGTCAGGGGCAGACATTAGGGGTAATGGGTGAGATCTTATTCTCTCCAGAGCTGTGGCAAAGCAGCTCACACCAGCCACCCCAGGGCTGCTATGGCTGTGAGGAGGTGCTGGTTCTTAGCCTGTTCAGAGCATCCTGATGCTGTGCTGTGGCTCACTTAGAGCCACTGCTGGTGCAGGAGGCAGTCCAGCTGCCTCTTGTGTTTCTTTGCCTGACCCTGGACATAAATGAGTGGTATCAAACAGAAACAATGCCTGAAAGTCAAGTAGATTTGGTGTTCATCTAAATAGGGGAAATCCTGTGCACTGAGATTTCAGGACCTGGTGGCTGGAGTGCAAAATGCATGGAGACAAAGTGCACTTCTGCAGAACGTTTCCCAAGGCATCCAAGGACTCTCTGAAACCCACAAAGCCTGCCCTAAAACCACAGCTGCAACAAAAGAGGAAGAGTCCACAGCAGAACTGGGAGCATATTAAACCTTGCAAAATCGGTCTCTTTCTGTGGTATAAATACATGCATACATATACAGGGAGAGAGAGCTGTGCTTTTTCAGCATCAGGGTTCAAGTGAAGGCAGGATGTAGGAATGCTGAGCAGGGGTGGTGATCTCAGGCAGAGCTGGATGAAATGCAGTGGTCTGAGCCAGTGGCTTCACAAGAATGACCAGTCTTCCCAGGACCTAGTGCAGTCGATTTAAAGGATTCTAGGTGGTTTGTGAGCCACAGAGGTAAACTCAGCAAAGTTGTAAATGAGAGAGTGAACCGTCAGAAAGAAAGCAGCAAGGATGAAGGGGCAGATGAAAAGATGTCAAAGTGATGCAGAGTGCATAGGGCAAAAGGAGTGTAATTTCCAAGTGACACTAAGGAAGAACATAGGAAAAGTAAGTAAAAAGACTGTGTTAAAATAAAGTGCACTGTCTGACATTCCAGTACCATCTTTGTTCTTGTCCTGGCACCACTGAGTGCAGCTGCTGTTGAATTCCAAGATGTGCAGGGTCCCATGAAGGCAGGGTTCAAAGCTGATCCCCAGTCAGACTGTCCAAAGTGGCTGCCTTCCTGGGCATTGAGTCAGGAGCTCAGGGTTAACTCTGTGATGCAGGACCTTTGTTGGGCAGGTGTGTGTCCCTCCTGAACACATTTGCTGGAGCTGGAATGACTCTGGCAACAGGGATCTGGACAAAGAAAGGAAAATAACAAAGCCTGTGCCTGGACACATTGTCTGTGAGAGTTGTTGCTTCATCTGGACAAACCTCTGCACCCATAGTGCTAGTGCATACTTTGGGAATGGTATGGTTTGCAGTCAGAGCTGCATATTTTGCCTGCTGCATGTATCCAGCTGCAAGTTTCCATTCTTGGTATGTGACCATGTCCAAGGCCTGCATGAACACAGATTAATGGATTGCCACAACACTACATGATGTAGAAAAATCTGAGCAGGCATAGACTGTAGGGCTCTGATTTAAGCAGGTGTAGAGCCTGGTCTGAATCTCAAGAGTCTGTAGCTCCTGGGCACAGTGGACTCGCTTCCTGGAGGACTTTAGAAAACACAGAAGAAGGAAATGCACTGGAGATGCTTGCTGCTATCTCAGTTCTTCTGAGCACAAGGTCAGCAGAAAAACAACTACTGCATGCTATGTCTGGACTGCAGGCAGACAGGCTCCACTGGGCAAGTCACAGCCTTGATTCACTGACGACCTCATCCAGGCCAGGGATGTGGTTGGAGCTCCCTGACCGCCTTTAGCCCACACACCCAATCTTTTTTCCCAGGAAGTCAGATCAGAGCTTCTGTAACCCTCAAGATGGAAGGTCCAAGGGTTGGCTAAGATGAGGGGTTACAGCAGTGTTTCTATTTCAGGGATTATCCTTGTCTTAACTTCCACTGGAGCAAAATTCACTTTCATATTCCTCAAAGTCAGCTTGCTGTGGAATTAGTGGAGAAAGAGAGTAAAGGAAGAAGATAATGCAGTGGGGGAGCATTTCTTTGCATCTTTCCTGGGTAGAGGCATCGTCTCTGTTCCCATCACTTGCAGGACCAGCTGTGATTCCTGGCAATGCCAGACACAGCCATCACTCTCTGGGTTCCTTTCCCTTTTATTGTCCCTCTGGAGAACAGGACCCTTGTTAAAAACCCTGCAAGTATCGTTGAGAGCCAGCTCTATTATTCACTAGCCAGTGAAGCAAGACAGGCATACTCTCCCACAACCTAGGGATGCCCCTCTGATCTATTACCAATGGGGCTATCTTTAATGGGATCAGAGCCTGCTCTTTTTCACATCCCACAGAGACAACACCTGCCCACCAGAGAACAAAGAAGAAACCTGTTGTGATGGGAAAAAAGACAGAGTTCTCTCCAGAGAGGCAGCAAGGCTGTTTGATTAAGAGCATCTTTCTCCCAGCCAGCTGGTTTGCTAGCAAAA
Organism: Picathartes gymnocephalus; assembly: GCA_013390045.1. NCBI lineage: Eukaryota > Metazoa > Chordata > Aves > Passeriformes > Picathartidae > Picathartes > Picathartes gymnocephalus. Next base: position 203,562 of record WEKY01002082.1, on the reverse strand, counting down.
CAACCAACTAGACTTCATCTTTATGCAAGAGAGAAAATCTCTGTGAAGCAAATGCCACGAGTCCCATTTTATTCACCTATATAAACCACAAGAAATCTGGGGAAGTCTTTGCAGACAAAGACTGTAGGAGCAAGAGGGAAAATATTTCTGCCTAAACCGAGTATTTAAAAAATATTTTTAAAGGGTAATTTCAGTACAGTATTTGAAATTCTGCAGCAAGATCTATCTAGAGGCTTAATCTCTAGCTTGTCTTCCTCAAAAGACACAACAGATATCATGAATGTACAGTTCTCTGTAGCCCCTGTCTTCGCAAAGGTGCAGTATCCCAGTCAGGCAGGTCCAATTCCAGCTGTGTTTTCTGCATTAATGTCCTCTGGAGACAGTCCCATGTGTGCACATCTGCCCAGGAATGCCCTTCATCTGTAGCACTCCCAGTCCTGCGGCAAGAAACCAGGATGGGACCAAACAACCCCCATCTCCTTGACAGTGGTGCCAAACTCCAAACCAAACCATGCCCCTTTTTTCACTGCCTGTTTCTTGAACTGGAGACCAGGCTTCATTGCTGGTGCTTATCCCATAAGCTGCCCAGAGGAAAACTGGCATATGAGCACAGGTGCAGGTTTCAAGGGGGTCAGAAGAAGGTTTACCTATTACCCAGGGGCTTTTGTGGTTCATTGCTCATTAGCCCAGACCAGAGTTGGAGTGGAAGGACTCAGGCATGCTTGGGTGTGTTTGTGCATCCTAGTTGGTCTGGCAGTTTTGGTGACTCTCACAGAAGTGTAATTGTGAACAGAGTTTTATTCCAGTGTTTATTCTTTGCAACATGTAGCAAGAAGTTCACCTTCAGTTAGAGAGGATCTTAATATGACCTTCCATAAAAAAGGGGCATTGTTTTGAATTGTTAAACAGCTGCTGTGTTCCACCCCACTAATGGTTGCAATTCAGGAGTGAATAATATAAGCCTTAGATAAACAGCTGGTAAAATAATTTGGGATCTTTCCTGGTGGAGGGAAGCAGGCAAGTTACTCAACAAAAAGAAATTATTATTCTCACTGCCTAGGAAATGAAGTGCTCTCCTTTTCATCATCAAGTGGGCTGTCACACAAAATCTCTTCCCGCCCTTCTGGAAGTAGCCCAATACCATTTGCTCTCTTGCCATCTTCACTCTCATAGGAAGCAAGAGACCGTTTTAGTTTGGATTCATGCATCTTCTCTGTTTTCCCTTCCGACCTTTGTCTCCTTCTCCATCCCATCCCCAGTCTTCTTAAAAATAACCCTCCCAACTGCCCTTCTACTGGTCTGTATGGGAACAAACACCATCTCCTTTCTTGAGGCAGCTGCAACATGACCTCAAGAGAAGCAAAAGTTTCCCCAACCCGCTCCCTCCTGCCGAACTCTGTGTGTCCGCTCAGTGCACGCTGTGTCTGCTGGACTGGGGCAGGACTCCAAAGCGCTGGGCCTTGGGTCTTGGCCTCCATCGGATGAACAATTTCCCGTTGAAGGTTACTCACTTCCTGTTTTCCGTATTTAGACTAGCTGGGCCTGTTGGGAGCTTTGATTTGTTGTAAACTTCAGATGTTTTAAACATTAAGTTGCGGGAGACTGAGGTATGGGGGAGGAGGGGGAAAGGCCTGGAGACAAATTAGGGCTATTTAATACCAGGACTGTGTTCTCTCTGCAGTGTTCTAGTGACCATTAGAACATGTGAAAGGAAGGTCAGGGGTTGACAGCATGGGAGATGGCGAAAGGGCTGCTTCCCAATGGGCAGGGCTGGAGGTGCTGCGTGCGGCTCTGTGTGTGCATGGGGCTCTCCATGAGTGTGTGTGGTCAGCACTTGGAATCGGCCGGGGGATGCACTCTGATGACTAATGTCTCCAATGTGTCCTTTGTGCCACAAACAGCTGTATGGAGGTGGTAAGAGCAGTGCAGCAGCTCCACAGCAAAGGCAGGGAGGAGCTTCTAACCTAGAGTGCTGTGCCCTTTCCCTGTGCCTATCAGTACACACCACATGCTGACATTTGTTAGAACTTGCCCTGAAGTTTGCTAGGCTGGAGCAAGTTAACACTTGCATGTAGCTGATAGGGCAGGTCATGTCTTCTTTATGTCTGCTTTGCAAGGGTAAACTGAGGCAAGGAGCACTGTAATTCTGCTTGTTATCAGAAAGTGAGTGTGTGAGGGAATGGGGTGAGTCCTGGCACCAGTCAGGCAGTGGTCTGCCTCCAGAGATGTGCTTTTTCATCAAGAGCATCTTTTCTGTGCTGCTGGGAGTAATGCTTGGAAAGAGGAAAACAGCGTGCAGTCCAGAGTGCCTGTGGGCTCAAAGGTTATATGAATGATTTTGGTCTGTTCCTTTTTGTTCATCTAGTTCTTTTCTCTCTATGATTAACTCTCAATGTGGGGTGGTTTTACTTCCAAAATTTTCAAGGATCTACAAAAAAGAAAAGAAAAATAAAATAAAATAATGGATGGCCTGAGTTAAAGCAGGAGATGGTAAATTAATCTGAATTTTACAGCAAAATCAGGTAGGGATTGCCTTGAGATCACCCTAGCAGTATAAGCTGCCACCAGAATGTCAATGTGGGCAAGCAGGAGTGAACTAAAGAACCAGAGATAAAAAATCACAACCAAATAGACAACAAACAAAATGTCCCAGGTAAAGAAATCTGCCATTTATTCTCTGCCTGACAGAGAGGAGCTGAATCAAGAGCCAGAGGAAACTAAAAGCACTGGGGAAGACTTTGGTGAAGCACTGAAGTGTTTAGAAGAAACAAGGGTCCATGTTCACACTCTGGCATTGATAGGCCCAACTCCGAATGATTTACACAGGCTCTTGACCCTCCTGAGCCAGAGCCAACTTTCCCCCAAATAACGCCCTGCAGCCCAGAGTGCAGAACCACTGAGAGAGGCGCGTGCAGGATACAAGCTGGTGACTGATTTCTCCCTGGCCCTGCTGTATAGGCTGGGTTATCGTTATACTTCCCTGATTCAGGTTTTTATAGACCAAACAGTAGCAGTTCCCTCCCTCAGTGCTATGTCAAAGCCTTTCCCTGAAGGAGGGATTAGTTCTCTATTGTCTTTCTACCTGCTGGATGTTTTCTCTGCTCTATCTCTCACCCTGCAACCGCATTTTGTTCAGATGCGCTTTCAGTGCTCAGAAATGCAACTTAGTTCTTACTGCAAATGCAGAGCAGTTCTGCAGTGTCTCCCATAAGTTTCCTCTGATGGGGGTCCTGACCTCCCAGCAGCACCTTGGTGCAGTGTGAGCCCTGGATTTAGGACAAGCTCTGGATCTGACAGGGACACATCAGACTGAACCACAAGGGTTGACTGCAAAGCCGGCACCACAGAGAATTGCACCCAAAGCTGTTCAAGCAAATGGTGTCTCTGAATTGGCACCAGCCAGCGCCCCGATGCTGAGGTTTGATCTGTTAGACCCAGAGCAGCCTGGTTTGCACTCATATCACCATGCTCAAACAACAGTCACTTACTCTCGCTTAGAAATGTTTACTTGCAAGGATCAGATGGCCCAGGGAGCTGGGCTAAACAAAGCATTTTACTTCTAGATCATGCATTCTAATCCAGTCCAGGTTGGCGATAAATGAACATACTCACCTGATAGCCACTTTTGGCTTCATTTTTGGTTGTTTTTCAGGTTAATTTCCAAGGGGAGATGCCTCACCACAAAATCTCCCTCTCTTCCCTGCCACAGGTGGTACTGATTTGACTGTCTCTGCAGAGAAGCCAAGGATCAAATGCTCCATGTCACCAGACTGTTTTCTTTTGCAGCCTGCAGGTAAGAGGAAGTTGTCCTGTATCTGGCTGTGTCACGCCTGTTCTGCGGATGGGCAGGAGTTCAGTTTGTAAATCTGCCGCCCCAACCCCCTCCACCAACATGAAATTAATTTTTTTTAAAATGGGAAAATGCTTAATTGCAGTTGACATATAGGCACTTTCTGCTATGAACTTTATACGCAATCACAGATAACAGCATCAAAATTAATGCCTGCTTCCCACTTGTCCTGCTATAAGCAATAAACGTTTGGCAAGTCAGTAAATAACAAAATTCTCATGTGGCCATCTACAGGTCACCAGGATACTTAAGAAGTTAGCATTAATTATACCATGTTTGCCATCAAAGAGGGGATATTAACCCTTTCGAGCTGTTGCAGGAAAGCAGTGGAGCCATTTGAAAGTAAGTAAATAAAATCTTGTCACTAAAAGTGCAACCTTGGTAAAATACTAATAATAAAGAAGGATGTTTAAAGCAAAAACCTCAGTAGACATCATGGAAAATACAGTACCTTTTCAGCTTTCCTTTTATTTATTTTGTATTTTGACATCAAACACTCCCTGTAACCTAATCTTCTTGGCTTTTGATGTGGCCGTGGAGACATGACAATTAAGCACCGCTTAAAACAATAATCCCAACAACAGGAACCAAAGGCAAGTAATGTCAGGGTTCCCCCCTCACAAAAAGCCTGTCCCCCGGTGTTTGGTGGTAGTGAAAGGACTATAAATCCCAATTTGTTGCCTTGATATCTGCTCTGTGCTTATACTTTATGTTGAACTTTACACACTTGCTCCATTTCCATTCCCTGCTGTTTGTTTTTCTTCTGCTATGCAAAATGTCTGGAGACAAATACGATACACACATTGCAGAGAGGTGGTTTGATCTTTCACAGATTAGTGCCACCTGACAAACACGGAATTATTTATTATCTGAGTTGCAGGAACTGCTGAAGCCCCCGCTCAGAGAAGCACGCTCCTCTGGGCGCTGGGGGACGCATCACCCCTCCTGACAGCCTGATGGATTATGGCCCCAGTTCTGTCAGCAGATCCAACCAAACCAGCAAAATGCCAGTAGAGAGCCAGCCCTCAGGTAAGCCACCATCACAACCTGAATGGGATGTGTACTGTGCAACCAAAGCAAACAGCTTGATTATTCCATATTTTAAAGAGATGTTACAAGTTCTCCTTTCTCAGCTATTCAAAAATGGAGGGAGAGAGTTTAGTTACAACCCCATTTTAAACCTGTCTGAAAAAGAACATGTTTCTTTTTAAATGAAACTTGCACGGTATGCTATAAACTGCGTCTTTTTTTTTTTTTTTTTTTTTTTTAATGGGTGTTTGCACTAAGCCTTGCTGAACAAGTTAGAGAGATGATTAACTTGTCTGAAATGATGCAGGAAGGCCTTGTCCCAGTTGCGTGTTCTTCAGCACATGGAAAGCTGCTGTGACTCTATGGTATTCACAAGCAGGGCTTGCAACCAGGGCTGGGCAGGAGGCTGCAGGGGGAAAGAGGAGCACTGCTAGAAAGGGCTGGATGTACACACACACACACACACACCGAAAAAGGAACTCAGGTTATTTTTTTCCTTAATGAGTAAAGTGTTATCCCCAAGCTGGTTTCCATAGAAGTGAAACACATCTCCCAGGAGGTCAAAGGAGGAAAACCAAAGTTCATTAGCAGTTTTCTTGAAAATACTGTTGCAGAAGCAGCAGCAGCAATGCCCACCCCTATGCATAGCAGGGTGACTTTGCAAGATTTTGTTTCCCTTTGTAAGGCCCCAAGGGGTTCCTTGTGTGGGTCAAACTCGACTGTGTGATGAAAGCAGCTGCAAAGTTTTGGTCATGGAAGATCTGTTTGGTAAGCAATTTTCTCCATCCTCACATGCCAGTCCATGTGCACACCCCCCTGCACCCTGGTCCCCAGGGCAGCACTGAGAAGCTCCAGGCTTGCCATCCCCCCTTGCTCCCTTCATGACACTGATAATGACAAATGGCAAGAAACAGGTTTCCAGGTTGAGAGTATTCCTTTGGAGAACTTTCCCTAGTCTAATACAGGTCCTGCCTTGAAACCCATTAAGCAGCTGGCCACTTTTCTATGTTTACAGTGCTTTTAAGATGTTTTTAATGTAAAAGTATTTCTCCAAACACTTTATTAAAAGAATCAACACCAAAAAAAAAAAAAATCAAGAGAAATCACAGTTCATCATCTACAAGGTGGCTGCTGCCTCAAAATTTAAAGTAGCTTAGAAACTTAGGCACACTTAACTCCATTACCTTGTCACCCCAAAACACCACTGGAGAATGAGCTTTTGTACCTGCTTTTAATACTAAATCATTCTTTAACTACCTTTTTTTGTCCTACCCTGTTAGGTTTTTGAAATATCAATAGACTGTTCTGCATAAAGTATAAGCTAATAATTCTACTGGCAACAATGACAATAATTTTTCCTCTCTCCCTACTAAAAGCAGCTTTTATGACATGAAGCAGGGCACAGGTAGTTTCACAAAAAAGGTATTTTATTATTCTTAGCAATATTCACCTTGAAGGAATATGAGGAAAGCATACACTTTTTACAGACAATATATAAACATGTTGTACATAATTAACAATAATTTAGTTCGCTAATCCAAAAATAAGCAAAATAAAACTTAAAATAAAAACAGAAAATACTGAAGAATTTTTTTATGCTGATACAAGTACAAAATAATTTAAATCTCAACTGCCGTTGTCTATGCTGCAGTGACTGACAATATATTGCACTTTGTCAACTGTATCAGTAATCCCTGTCTTTCACCCATACCCCTTCCCCTCTGCCCAAATCCTACAGAAATTTAAGTTGGGTACAAATAATGTACAACTGTACCATTGTAAAAGGTAAAAAGCAAAAAGGACCTAATTATTTACCTCAGTAGATTAAAAATTCTTATGATTTCTCCCAACCAATTTAGTTTCCCATTTATTTCCACTTCTTTACAAAGTGCACCTATATGCCTACACAGACCAAAAAAAAAAGGAGGAAAGCAGGATTTTCATGGCTGCTCGGTTCTTAATTATAAAATACTAGAATTACAGGTTTAAAAAAAATTTACATACATCCATTTTTTATTTTGTTCTGCTTTTTCTTTAAAGCAGGACTTTTGCAGTAAAGATACAATTTGGCTTGATCCAAAAAAAAAAAAAAAGCCCAAAAAAACCCCCCAACAACATAGTTAAAATTAAAAAACAATAAAATAAAAAGCTTGTCACAGAGTTAAGCTTACATGGTTTACATTATCACACCCCTCTGTTCATTGGGGCATTTTCATCAGAAGTATAGCTAAATATGTACACTGTATGTTATACTGGAGCTTGTGTTCACGAGAGGCATCAGATCATAACAATCAATGGAATACACTTAACATTGGCAAAAGCTTTGTTTTCGGTCATTTACATACAACATGGTTTAATAATGGGAGATTTAAACTTTTTTTGTTCTTTTTTTTTTTTTCATATGAAATCCGCTACAGAAAACAGACGTTCCCCTTAGAACGATGCTTTCCCTCAGCTGTCTCTGTGTCTGGGATTTGACGGATGTGTGAAGCTCAAACTGATTGTCTCTCTTTTTCCCCTCTCCAGTGATCTCAGCCTCATTTCTGCCCTTCCTCCCTGTGAAGTCCACCGGGGCCAGGATGCCTGAGACAGCATGACGTGGTGGCCACACTGCCCCAAGTTTACCCAAGCAGCTAATCTGCATTTTTAAGCGACAGCTGCCAACACAACAGAACAAAATGCTTCAACCTCTAAAGTCTGTGAGCAGGATGGTTTTTGTGCCCCATTATGGTTTTGGCTGTGCCAGAACTTAGCTGCAATTGCGATTTTGGTAAATGCCTGTATATCACCCCTTCCTAGTGCAGGACTGCCTTCCCGTTTTTTCCCAACAGCTTGTCTGACCTAGGTTGTCTGGTTTGAGGAACATTTTTAAATGTATCTTTCCTGTTAGGGAGAAGAATGAAGGAATTGTGTCAAAATAATCACCATCTTGGGCGTATTAAAATCCCGTATTACGGCTACATTTTTGCTTTGTTCCTCACCCTTGCAATCTTTTCCCCCTTCCTAGTAACTTTGGATGGAAGATAGATGGAGCTAATCCAAGAGGGCTGTTGAGTACATTTCCCCTCTCCTCCTTGTTTTGAAGGCAGCTTTTCTTACAGGGTAGCCATTGCAAATGACAGCACAAAAACATGCTATCAGAGGGGTTGAGGCTTTTTCTGGAAAACAAAATAAATATTACTTGGTATCTGATTTTAAAAATTACAGTTTAATAAAGATGCCCTCCCNAACAAAACAAACTGGGGCTTTAAGCATTTTTTTTTCCTTTTTTTTTTTTTTTGCCTTTTTTTTTTTTTTTTTCTTTCCCATCCCAAACAAAGTCCACAATAGAAATCCAGCACATCTGGCTTCCAATGAGCCAATTCCATCCTGGGAGGCTGCTTATTTCTCTTTACAATATTCACAGTAATAACAAAGAGAGAAAGGAAAGCCAGTTCCAAGCCTTCTCCTTCAGCTTCTGCCATCTTTTGCTTCCTGCTGGACCATTAAGTATCAAACAGGTGAGTTCTTTTTTCTTATACCTGAGGGGTCAAAGTGCATTACAGGCACCAGTACACATTTCTGCAGAAAACCCATCATTTGTAAGGTTTTAGTCCAGCATTAAGAGTTAAACCACATGGGAGCAAAGGTCTCCTTTTGCCATCCCTACATTCTCCTCTTGGCAGAACATAGTCTTACTTGGTGACATCTTAGGCAAAGTCCCATGTTCTTAATATCTGGGTGGGTCTCTTGGTCATCAGGTTTTATCCCATGGCTGTAACCATGCTGGATGGGTGTGGGTGTCCAAATGAGATGCTGGAAGATGGGTGGATGGGGGTAGGTGTTGGTAGGATGTGTCCAGAGTGGCTGAAAGGGGGCAAATGCCCCATGGGTGCCATGTGACTGGCAAGGGCAGCAGCACTGAAGGGAGACGACTTCTCCTGCATGCACTTTGACAGTTCCTCAAAACATTCAGAGCCTTTCTTGCTTTTCTTTGATTTGTTGGACATTTTCCTATTCCTGGTCTGAATTCCTTCCTTTTTCATGGTCAGAGGCCTGTTCACCTGCAAGAAATGAGAAAATCAGGCTCATGCAGAAAAAATGACCTTATTGTGCAAAAATGAAAATATTTGGACAGCCCCCATGTGTTTTTCCTGGATGGAGACCTTTTTCTGGCCAAAAAAAATGGTGTTTCTCTCTGCAGAACATGTTTATATTGATTTGTTTAATAAAACCACACACAAAAAAAAACCCTAGACATGAAAAACAAATTGAACTGAATTTGGCAGCTGATTACTCTCTTTCCCGTAGGCTTACCCTCAGTCCTCATTCATTTCCTAATAGAAGATCAAACTAGGAGGCACATGCTGACCCAAATTCAGTCCTGAGACATGAGCAATCTTGTACCAGTAACCTCTGTTACTTACAGTGTAAATAACGTTCCAACATATCAAGTGTTCCTGCTTAGAATTAACTTCTTAAGAAAAAATAAAATAATACAACAAAGCCTTAGATACAATTATTTTTTTATATGTCAAAATGAAGATCAGGATTAATTTTTGCCCAGAGCCCATTCCAAATGGCCTCTGTTTTTGGAGGGAAACAACACACAAAACCCACTTAGTTAAAATCAAGTGTGGCAGCTCTATTTTGCCTGGTTTGCCTAAGCGTTAGAAGCCAAGCTAATACATTGTAATGTCACTGAACTTAGCATCACTATGCTGACAAAGAACGGCTGTCACTTCCCAGGGGAGCCTTAGAGATGGGGGAAGGAATAAAACAACAACCAAACCCCTGAAACCAATAAAAGCCTAGTGTACACCATGCAGTTAAGACATCAATCCACGCTAGGCAAGCAGCAACACATGAGATGAGTAAATACTCACATTGTGCAATTTATAGTAGAGTCCGCAGGCATTACAAACTGGGTCCCCATTTGCATTACGTCGCCATAAGGTTGTGGTGGTTGTCTGACAGTTGGCACAACAAGTCCCTGCTCTCCTGGCCGCTGACTAACCAAAAGAAAAAGAAAATTAAAATATATCACCAGGTGGAGGGAGATCATGAGAAAGGTCAAATTGGACTCAATATTTAGTTTGGGGAGGACTTGTTACTAAGATTTTACAGAGCAGTTTTAAGTTTTATAGACATTATGATTTTGTTTAATTTTAAATATTCTATGCGAACTTTCAAGCCCCATGGCATTCTGTGTGAAGGAGAAAAACAATGAATCTCTGATTCCACAAATAAAAATTTTAGATCTTGACTTTTTCAAATTTTCCCTTTGCACGATTCTAGAATGCATCATGAAAATGCATTTGTCTTTTTTCGCTTTTTCTTTAATGACCAATTTAGTCTGTGCCAATGTCGGGACTGGGTTTGAAAACAGGGAATCTTTAAGAATGTGATTTTTACCCCTACTCTGGCCCTTGAAAGGTGAACACAAAAGAAGATGAACCACATTACTTAGCTGGGTGCAGTATTTATCAGAGCCATCACTGAAAATTCAGTTTGCATTTACAAGTGAAAGGGAGAAAACAAAACCGGGTCCAACTTTCTTTAAATATTTAGCAAACCAAATTTCATGCCTTGCAGCAATGATTCCGCTGACCCCATCTGCCACCTCTGTACCTACTTAGTTCCTTGGCTGACAAGCCCTCAAACAACTGTTTTAAAATTAAACAAAACCACCAAAAATCCACCACCCTTTCCTAAAACTATTGTTCTGCTGAAACCAAGGTGAGGGGAAAGAAAAATGCCCAAACAATCACCCACCTCCCAAAACAAGAACAGGAAAAGCAGAACAGCGGGAGCCTGTGATTCCTGGATGGGCCCTTGTCTAGCAGACCCCGCGATAAAGCGTCCTTTGTGCATGGACAGTGATGTATAAAGTGTTATGGACAGACTAACTGCACCCCGTATTTTGGGAAATTATTTTGTATTAGAAACCTTCAGCCTGCCTCTAGAAGTGGTCAAAATACCAAGTCCATTTTGTGCCACTGAATTAATGCTGAGGACTCAGTATTTTCTTAAACTAGAGTTTACTTCCTAAAGCGTATCAATTGTGGTCATTCCCCGGGGGTCTTGTTCCCTGGATATTTCTGCAATTAGCCATGGAAGGCCGTGGGGTGACACAGCAGCAAAGCTCACAGTAACGCACGGGGCATTTCCGTGAGCACAGAGCCAGTCCTGGGGCAGTGGGATTCCCAGAGAACTCCGTGCGCTTCCCTGCCCGCCGGCCCTGGTGGGGAGCTGGCGCCGCTGGAAGCACAGCTCGGCCCACTCACCAAAGAGGAGCAAAGGGTTCTGTTCTCACTTGCTCCTGATTTACACCATGGCCCTCTGTAACTTTCCCAAAGCTGATGGATGTTTCAGCAGCTTTAGGCAAGAATCAGGCCCTCGGGAGGCTCATATATTTTGGTGCCTTACTCGCCTGTGACAACAGGCCAAAGGCAGGAAGAGGGGGTACCCCCTACTGCAAATGCACTCATGCAACCCAAACACAATTAATGCCAGACATCCAAACGCTGGCATTATTAATACGATCACTTTGCTATTGCATGGCAGATGAACAAATTCCCAAAAATGGCCACCTCCTCTCCCCCACAAACAAGCAAACTACAGTGGAAAAAGGGGCAATAAACAAAGCTGTAAATCAATTTAAAAAACCCAAAACATTTAAACAGCTAAACACTAAAAGAAAACCTCTCTAGTGCCCCCCAAACCCTGCACAGTGAGCTAAGTATAACAGTCTCCCAACACACTGGAAGGTGGAGGCCTATGTTTGCATATTTGAGATGGCTTACTGATACTCAACTATGCTGCTTAACTCTATAGCCTGTCCCATTCAGTCTGAAAAGCACTTGAGCCTGAGAGACGATAATGTTACTCTGTTGTCTTAACATTTTTCTATATGTCAGTCACTTTAGAAGGCAAGTCATTAAGAAGCTTGTGTAGCTGGAATTCTGACTCAGGAGAGAAACCTTCTGTATCTCATCCCAGTGTTAGAACAGTAATGCAGATTTTCTGCTCTCTAAACTTCATTGATATTTGCCCCCAAATAGCTAGGAGACTTAGGCACCATAAATCACAAAGCTCCAAAAAATATATTTATTATTCTTAGCATTTTACGCATTATTTGTGGAGTAGAGTGTATTAGAAATTTCAAAACAGCAAGCATGACTGGCAAGGCTTGCCTATAGAAACTCTCTAAAGCTTTTAGAGTCAGGAAACAGATACACAAAGTTTCCTTATCTTTAACGTACAGATATCCGGATAGGAAACTACTACCAGGAGCTTAGAAAGGACTTTTTTTTTTAATCAGTCAAATGAAAATACAAAGTATAGGTGACTCCATGGAAAAATAATAGGATTTTTTTAACAGTAGGGGATTGTCTGGTGAGGGAACGAATATTAATATTGCCAGAAAATATAAGAGTGAAAATTACTTCATGGTTTTTATACAAGTAATTTTTAAGTAGGGAGCAGTAGCTTTGACTCATCTGATTTGTTTTGCTTTTCTGGAGCTGAAACTTTTTTTTTAGTACATGGTGGAGGACATTCATGCATGCTCATAACCCTTTCGCTCCCAGTGTGTGCCCAAACCGTCCCAAGAGGCCAAGTAAATGAGGAATTAAATTAAAATCTGTCATCCGAGGATAAACGGGGAGAAGGACACACGATATCCCCGCATGCATTGTGAGCGGCAGGGAGGCTCGGGACAGAGGCGGGCTCGGTGGTCTGTGCCGGGATGGGGGCGGAGGGGGAGATGTGCCCCGAGGCACGGCAGTGACCTCGCCGTGTACAGTACAGCTCGGCTCCACACAGGGGCTGAGCAGAGATGAGGCACGATTGACTTGTGCCTGTGTGTGGTCCCGTTGCCTTATTTATCCCCAAACCCAGGAGAAAGAAAGACACCTACCAGCCTTCGCTTAGGTTTAATGAGAGGTCGGTTTTGACCGTTCATTTTGTGGTAGAGCCCGCAGGCGTTACACAGGTAATGCCCAGTGCCGTCTCTTCTCCAGAGAGGGGTAGCAGTGGCTCCACAGTTCACACACTCTCTGCCTTCTAAATGGAAACACGAAGAAACCGGATTTCTTTCTTTAAAAACAAATTCACAAAATCTTTTTGCATTGTCCTTCAGGCATTTTTCAGAAGTCAAAACAGCGTGTTAATTCTGTTAATTAAGCACAACCAGACAGCAGTGACATCTACAGTACAGGCAGCAAGGAGCTCAGTGTTTCAAGAACTCCCAGGCTCCAAGTATTTTATGTCATGGTCAGGAATAGGCAGCGCTCTCTGCAAGGTGAGAAAGAGTGACACTCTTATTGTGTCAGATAGAAGTTATCGTTTCAGCAAGGAGAACTCCCTCAATCTCCACTGGGCACCACTCCCCTCCCGTATCTATTGCAGTCCAGTGGTGAAATCCTGTGTTCCCCTGCCACAAAAACACCCGTACACGTGCACACAAACACACACGTACACACACACACACACACCTGCAAACACACAACACGTTACAGACGGAGTCAGAGGAAGAGATTTTCTAGAAAAAAACTAAGCAGAAAGACTTTCAATTCTGCACTTTCTTTTTTGTTGCAAATGCTATAGAATGAGAAAGTAGAGCCGAGCAGACTGGGAATGGATACAGAATACCAGAGTCTCAGTTATGAGTTTTGTTCTAAAGGCAGAAAAACGATGTTAATGCTGTTCTTTGAGAAAGTTCAGTTTCACTGGACATTACTGTAAAAAACAGGCATATGAGTGCTTTTCTGTTTCTGTGATTTTTCAATAATCCAGTTTGGATTTTGTAGGGAGCAGTGTACCTTCATTATTAGTTTTAGTACAATGTGGTAAATATGGCACTGTAGAATGGCTGCATTAAATAAAACACAACATGTAACTCCCAGATATCTGTTTCTGCATCAGAAGGCTTCCTGCTAAAAGTTCATTTGCCTTGGATGGTTTGAGGGCAGGTCTGCTTAATATAGGAATCTCTCTTAATACAGTTTATGCAAATCCTACGGTATTTAACTGGAAAGGAAATTCTTTTTGCTAATAACTGAAGCAGGCCATGTTGAGTTCAGCGAGGCTTGTGTCTGCTTTAATCTAGGGAGTGGGTAGCTTTTAAACAACATAGTCTAGAGTGAAAAATGAAGGGAGCTCTGGGGCACTGCATTTGTAGCTTTTGTCCCTTCTAGGGCAGGAAGCTGCAGGAGTCGTCCTGTCGTGAGTCTTAGTTTTCCTACAAAAACACTGAGTGGTCACGAACTTTCCCCAGTTCCTTGCACTAGGAGCTCCTTTACAGAGGGAGAAAAAAGAAGAAAAAAAAAAAAAAAAAAGAAGCAACTGGAAAACAAAAGAAAAAAGGTCCTTGCTTCCCCCATCTAAAAATCATTGGCAGCTATTAGACAAAATTTTTTAAAAAAGCTATTCAGGATCCCTCTATCTTTAGAGACCTGGATATTGAACCAGTTCCCAAACTCAGGAGATTTGGGCTACTCATTGCCTGTAGTTTCTCTTCTGTGCACTACCGAAAAATACATCCACATAGTAGCAACTGCCTGGAAACAATGGCAGAGAAAGAGTGTATTTTTACCCTCCGAGGAATCATTTGAAACAGTACTGATGAGCTTGTAAAATAGCTGGTATTTTTGTTGCAAAACTCGTAAGAGATCACATTTCTAAATTATTGTCTACTTAAATAAAAACATGTAGAGTATTCATAAGCAAATATGTTCAATGAAATACATATGCAAATTCCTATAGGGCCATTTATTTTTAAAGGGCTGTCTAAATTCAGCCCCAATATATTGCAGTTAATTTCCTTCCATTGGTGAGAATGTTAAACCAAGAAGGTCAGTAGAATTACATAAATTGTCATAATTTGTGTCTAGCTGTATAATTACTGTGATTTCAAAGTGGGGTCAAAACTTTGTTCATTGCCTCATTTATGGATTTAGGACTGCACTTTTGGAAGAAATGCAAGGAAGGGTTGTGATCATGGGAAAAGTCTGCAGGCAGTTGTGTGGAAGCTGAGATAGTCTGATTCAGGGTAAAAAAATAAAGGGGGGGAGTATTTTCTAGTTAAAGTTAGGCTGGAGTAAGTTAGCAGTGACTGGACACCTTAGATTTTTGCGCTGGTATGTAAACTATATTTGAACTTTTGCTCTTGTAAAATGCGAAGGGAAAAAGGCCCTCTGCGATCTGAAGAGAACCGGCCAGGGAAGTTTCGCTTTCATCTTGCACTGGGGACTTGGGTGGTGTTAATGGAGAGACGTGGAAGTTATAGAGGGAGAAACAACTATCACTGGAAAGCCCCCGTGTGTCATCCATGGGGGCTTGCCTGACTTGAGGGAGCAGGGTCGAGCCTGAGGCCTGCTTTTCTCCGACGAAAAGGGTTCGGGTTTCTTTCTCCTTATAAATCCCTCTTTGTACAACGCGGTCTGCTGGCTCAAAAACTGCCCCGGTCCCGTGCCCCGCGGCCCCTTCAAGCGCCCTATGGTCCGAGCCTGGGTGCATTGGAACCCACAGGAGCCCAGTCCAAGCTCCATCTCCTACTTTTAAAAACCCAGAAAAGCAGAACCAAGCAGCCACCTGTGCCTCTGTCCCAAAGAGGGCCAACACAAGCATCCAGCCTGGCAGCAGCTCGCACCCTCACCCCAACAGCCGGCGCAGCCACCCGCCACCCGCACACAGCCCCGGGAGCGCGGCCCTTCCACCCGGGACACGGCGGGAAGGCCACGGGCTGCGACACTTACCCGAACAGGACCTGGCCTTGCTCCGCGGCTTGGGGGTGAAGCTGGACGCGGGGCCCCCCAGAAAGCTGCCCGGGTGGAAGAGGCTGCTGCTGTAGTCGTGGGCTGCTGGCACGTAAGAGGGATAGGTGGGGATGGGGTGGTGAGTAGAGGGCTGGGCCCCCATGCTGGTGAGGCTGCTTCTGAGTGGGCTGGCGCTCTCCATCTTCATCCCCTCCGACAGCGACACTTGGTACTTGATGCTGTCTTTGTCCTCCTGCCGAGCCCCGGTGGAGGAAGAAGGAGAGGCGGCACTGGTGGAGTTGGGGTCTGGGGACACTTCCTTGGGAGGGGTCGGGGGGAAGCCGAAGAGGTGGGAGCCGGAGTGCGAGGCCGGGGTAAGTGAAGACACGGAAGCGGTGCTGGAGGTGCTGCTGCCCGGGTACACCGAGATGGCCCCAGGTGCTCCGGCCGCCGAGGGGTGCAGAGGTGTCTTGGTAAAGGGGCTGACAGTCCAGGGGTTGTGGTGATGGGCAGACAGTGCCGCCTTGCTGCTGTCCAGCCACGGGATCCCGGGGCTGTGGATAAGATGAGGCCGGCACATTTGACTCCCGGTCAGGCGCGCTGTAGAAACACAAGAGCGTTTGGGGTCAGCGTAGGGCGGCTCAGCCCGGAGCGGCTCGGGGAAGACCCCAGCTCCCCGTGGTTGGGCAGCTCCTCGGTCTAGCGGGCAGCTGAAGGACAGACGGCCGCGGGAGAGACTTCACAACCTGGGGAAGAGCAGCCAGGCTGGTGCAGCAGCCCCTGCGCCCTGTCCCATCTGAAGGAGATACCAGCCAGCCCTGCCAGAAGGAGCTAGGGGAGCAGGAGGGGGACACAGGCACCCCCTTTCCTCCCACCCTCTTCCTGGGAAAGTGCAGCAAACCCCTTTCTGCTCTATCTTTCTGAGCGGCCTAACGCTCTCTCTTTGGCTCCTAAAAACACCCCCAAATAAAATCCATCGCCGGTTTGAATCGGTTTGTATTTTGCATCCGGGAAGTAGCCGTGTCTGAGAAGTTTTAGTCCGTGCGCACACTATTTCCCCTTCCTCTCTCACCTCCCCCCTTTCTTTCCCTCCCCTCCGCTAGTCCTTGGTTATCCCTAGGGTTAAAATCCACCCGTGCCTGCCTTTCTATTCTGTTTTCGCTGTCCTTCTCCCGGGCTCCGACACACCGAAGCGGCCCCGAGTGAAACTTCCCACTCCCGCGGAGGACGCCCGCGGCCCGTACGGAGGGGGCCGGAGCGCTGCCGAGACGGCGGGGAAGGGGCCGGGGTGCTGATTTACCGTGTGCCTGGCTGTAGGAGACCCTGGCCCGGGCATGGGCGGAATTGGCGTAGTAAGGGTTGCCCTGGGAGTCCAGGTGGTTGAAGAAGACGTCGACTTCATCCGGAGGTAGGAGCTGCGCTGGTTCCATGTAGTTGTGAGCCAGCCCGGGGTGGTGGCTATCGGGGTGCTGCCCGTTGAGCACGGCGTGGTGGGCCATCCAGCGAGGCTGATCCGTGGCCACCTCCATGGCCTTGGGCCTCCCCTCCCACCCACCCCCAGGCCAGGAGCGAGTGGCGCTCGGTGGGGGCGGGGGGTGCTGCTCGGGGGGTCGCTTTTGGCGCTGCCTGGTGGGTTTTAAGAGATTGGGGTAGCTTTTCCTAGAAAGAAAACCGCCGGGTGACTGGATCGCGCCCTCTGAGGTGTCGGAGAGGACCCCTGGAGTCAGCGTGTCCCTCTGTCAACAGGCGGGTAGCTGAGGCAGGTCCGGGTAAGCGCCGGGGCAGCACCTGTAGGGAGAGACGGGAAGATTTAGCAGCTCGGCAGCCCTGGGTGCGCAGCTCGCCGGGCCGGCTCCCGGCCGGCTTCTTTTCCCAGAGGTACATGGATGGGGAGGGGGAAGAGAAGTCCCTCCTCCCTTCCAAAAATATCCTCTCCCTAAAACTCCTTGCCTTGCTTTCACCCTGCTCATTGCCCCACAAAATAAACAGAGATCCCATTTCAAACTCTTAACTAAAAACAAAAAGGAAAAAAGGAGGGAAAAAAAAAACGGGAAAGAGCAAAAAAAAGCTTCCTTCCCCCCCTCGCTAGAAACGTCAATAGGAGTTCTTCCAGCTGGCTTCAAAAGCGGGGTGTAAAAGGAAGAACAGCAGAACTAATATTGCGTAGCTCTAGCAAGAACTCCAACTGACACACAAGGAAAAGGAGGAGGGGGAAAAATAGGGAGGGGGTAGAGAAGAGTGGAGAGAAGGGTGTTTAGAGAAAGCAGCGAGTGCGCCCCGGCAGTGGGGCGGCAATCCCCCCCCCCG